>JARQOD010000002.1:373365059-373381797 GCA_033576555.1 Oophaga sylvatica
TACCAGGTATATATAGTATAGTGAAAAAATTCTAAATCTCCGTATATATTTCAGGAGGCAGACACTGACGCTCTCAGGCTCAGTATGGATTACACAATAATATAAAAGATGAAAAAGGGGTACTATATCACCAGATGCCAGGTATATTTAGAATGTTGAAAATATTGTAAATCTCCGTATATATTTCAGGAGGCAGACACTGACGCTTTCAGGCTCAGTATGGATTACACAAGAATATAATAAGATGAAAAAGGGGTACTGTATCAGCAGATACCAGTATATATGGTATGGTGAAAATATTTGAAATCTCCGTATATATTTCCAGAGTCAGACAAAGACTCTCACAGGCTCAGTATGGATTACACGAGAATATAAAAAGTAGAAAAAGGGAAATGTATCAGAAGCGTACAGCTGTATACAGCGTTGGGGTAATTTTAAATATCCGTATATATTTCCAGAGTCAGACAAAGACTCTCACAGGCTCAGTATGGATTACACCAGAATATAATCAGTTGACAAAGTGTACGGTATCAGAAGCGTACAGCTGTATACAGTGTTGGGGTAATTTTAAATGTTCGTATATATTTCTTTCTCAGTAAGCCATTCCAGACTCTCCGCTACAGGAAATTAGATGGATACAAGTACACACTAAAAGTAGAGTGTGAAAACCTCCCGGTAGTAGAATTTCAGAGGCGATGCTGACCCTCAATTACTTTATCTGTGGAGACAGCAAAAACGGTTCTTTGTGAAGAAAGGGTTGCTGTATTGCAGTAGCGTCCATCCCATCACTGTTATTCGTCTCCATCAAATTTTGATGCCAAGGAGAGATGTATACATGGTCCTCACTGACTATCATGATCAGTTTGGTCACTTTGGAGTGCAAAAGACAGAAACCACAGGCCATAGGCGATTCTATTGGATTGGACATGAGAGGAGACATTGAAAAATGTTGCCAGGAATGTCACACATCTGTGAGTAGTAAAACTGTGGAAGCTGATCAGAAAGAAACTCTGCATCCGATTGTGAGTCAACGTCCATTAGAAATGGTAGCCATTGATCATGTGAAGGTAGAGCCCAGCAGGACAGGCCATAGCTACGTCTTAACCATCATCGATCAGTTAACCGAATTTGTAGTGGCTGTCCCTGTGAAGGATTTAACTGCCCATACTCCACAGCGGTGGAGCAGGGAGAGGTAAGTGTTGCAAGTGCTGGTGCCCTGAGCAAGCAGGGGGGCCGACTCGTGGTCGACGACACTGGCACAGGGCCCCTCATAGTACGCCGGTGTGTCTGACGGCAAGAGGGCCCTCCCACCATCAGAGACACATTTTTGTACTATGAGGGACCCTGTGCCAGTGCTGTTGACCCAGAGGGGACTCCCACCTGCTCAGGGCACCGGCACTTGCCCGGGTGTGCCAGGTGGTGACCCTGGCCCTGGGGGGGGGCAGCCTAGATAGGGAAGTGGCAAAAATGGCATATGTTGAGGTGTAGGCTGGATGTTCAGCAGCTGCAAATAAAGGAATTGGAGAAGTCGGATGAAGAGGAGGACAAAGCGAGCATTTTGCTGGCAACCAATGTGTCATCAGGAGAAGGTGGGACAAACTCCTTTGAAACCCATGCATAGTTCATTTTAATGAAGGTTAGATCATCAACATTTTGTGTCGACAGACGGGTCCTTCCTTCTGTCAGGATTGATTCAGAAGCACTGAAGACCCTTTCTGATAGCACACTACCAGCAGGGCAAGCGAGCTCCTGTAAGGCATATTGTGCCAATTCAGGCCAGGTGTCCAGTTTACAGGCCCAGTAGTCAAAGGGGAATGACCTGTGAGGGAGTACATCAATAGGGGAGGAGAAGTAATTTTTAACCATTGTTGACAATTGCTGTCTCCTGTCAATTGCAATAGATTCAGTATTACCAGGCATGTGAGCGGTCCTCGAGAAATCAGTCCACAATATGGTCATGAAACCCCTGTCTCCAACGCCACTTCGGCTGTGTGCACCACGAACACCTCTTCCATTTGGCCCAGTACAGCTCTTGGTAGAACCTGCACGGCTGCTGTGTGCTGGGAATGCCTCTAACAACGGTTTACCAGAATTGCTTGTTTGTCGCCAATATTAGCTCTAGATTCTCCTGTGGTTTGATGTTCTCTAATTTGCCTTTATAGCTTGGATCGAGGATACTGGCCAACCAGTATTCGTCATCCTTCATAATTTTGGCAATGCGGGGGTACCTTTTTAGGATCAGCAAGGCATAATCACAATGTGGGCCATTGTTCCAGGTGTCAATGATCACTGCCAGTGGTGGGTGGAGGAGCACTTTCTGCCAAATCCACATCCCTCCAGTCACGCACAAACCCTGTACCTGACCTTGGCAAGCCAATATTTTCTCTTGCCCCCTGAGTAGAATCCTCCTCCCCAAAATAATCATCCCCCTCATCCTCCTCCTCCTCTTCCTCTTCTTCCTCCACCTCGTCCAGGACAGTTCCTTGAGCAGACAATGGCTGACTGTCATCAAGGCTTCCCTTCTCCTCTTCCTCCTCTGCTGCAGACGCCTGATCCTTAATGTGCATCAAAGTTTGCATGAGCAGACACATAAGTGGGATGCTCATGCTTATGATGGCGTCGTCTGCGCTTACCAGCTGTGTGCATTCCTCAAAACACTGAAGGACTTTACAGAGGTCTTTCAGCTTTGACCACTGCACACCCGACAACTCCATGTCTGCCCTCAAACTGCCTGCCCATGTATCCTCCCATAAATGCATTACAGCCTGCCTCTGTTCGCACAGCCTTCAACCATGTGCATGGTGGAGTTCCACCTTGTTGCAACGTCTATGATTAGGCTGTGCTTGGGGAGGTGGAGCGATCGCTGCAGCCTCTGCATACGACTGGAGTCTACTGGCGAGCGACGGATGTGCGAGCACAGTCTTCACACTTTATGAAGCAGGGCTGTTAACTTTGAATTATTATTTAAGAAGCACTGCACCTCCAGGTTCAAGGTGTGAGCAAGGCAAGGTATGGCCGCCACAAAATTATGGCCGTTATCACTGACTATCTTGCCTGGCGAAAGATGTAGACTGCCCAGCCATGACTCAGTTTCTTGCTGCAAGTAGTCGGCCACTACCTCCCCGCTGTGTCTGTTGTCGCCCAAAGACATCATCTTTAAAACAGTCTGCTGACGGTTACCACTAGCTGTTCGATAGTGTGACACCGCGTGTGCAACACTGGCAGCTGCGGATGGAGTGCTCTTGCAACTGTCCGACGAGCTTTTGCTTCTGGAGGAGGAGGAGGGTCGAACACCTACAGCCAACTGTTGCCTATACCGAGGCCTAGGCCGCACTGTCCCACCGCCGCTGTCCCCTGTGGACCCTGCATCCACCACATTAACCCAGTGCACAGTGATGTACACGTAACGGCCCTGGCTATGCCTACTTGCCCATGCATCTGTTGTGAGGTGCAACTTTCCTCTCACTGATTGTTTGAGTGCATGGACAATGCTGTCTTTCACATGCAGGTGGAGAGCAGGGATGGCTTTTCTAGAAAAGAAGTGCCGACTGGGTAGGTCATAGCGTGGGACAGCGTAGGTCATGAGGTCTCTGAAAGCTGCGCTTTCAAAACCCAAATGGAAGTGCGTTCAACTTCATAATGAGACTTCTGTTATGATAGTACTTGGGTCCGGGCTGGCATCTCCCTCTAGGTGCATTTGCATCAGTATTGAGGCCTTTTCAGACAGGTAAGCATCTCTAAACCAGAAGAAAGTATAATAAATCTAATATCTGCCCTCATATAATTATTAGGGCCACATTGAAAAATCAATATATGGATAAAATATCACAATGAGAGGTATTATGAACAAAATATATATCAATTTTATTGAAGTAATATAAATATACACAATATGAGACTTATGGACAAGGATACAATGAGAGCAAGATAAAAAACACAGCTTAATCAACTGTCAAAAAGATGAAAATGGACAGGAATTGAGAAAGAAAACACAAAAACTGACCCTACAAACCGGCAGTCTATGCAAGCATTATGCTAAATAAGATATAAGTAGTATCGTATGATTACCCGATGAAATATATGGCAAGGTGATTGCTTAGTTAGATGAGCCAAAAGGTAGCTTTAATAGCACATAAATCTATGTACATCGGCAGCAGATGCCCAGGTTGCTAAAATTATATCTATGATGTATTAATATGAAGGTGATATCACTAATAAATGTCACTGAAAAAAATTTAATTAAGCTACATGTGGGCAAAAATTGCCGACCACATAGTGCCCAGATGAATCAAGGGCAGTCTATCAGATACAAATGTACATATGTCAAATATGAAGCTGGTGTTATATATAAAACTATTGCAACATAACTATCAGTGAGTCACACGGCTAAATAGAGGATCACTATGCTGCGTATGAGCGGTAGCCTGCCATATAATGCACTAATGGTGTGCAGCATCTCTGCCTGTTTTTGGTGGTGTTTTCTTAAATTTTGGATTTTTTTAATCCGCTTTTTGTGTTTTTGATATGTGGGAACTAGCGGTGGACATGACGGACTGAGAGGGGGTTGGTGATGGTGATGGTGATGGTGGTGGTGGTGTTGGTGGTGATGGCCTAGATGCAGTCTTTCGTTGCATAAACATTGTGATTCCCTGACTGTTTTGCATTGCGACGACACCTCAAAATTTCTTGCTGGTGGTGTGCCAACCAGTGGCTTACAGTGGGGGAAGTGATGGAGCGTTGCTAGCTATCTTCAGTCGGAGTAGGTGCATATGTGCTACCTGAGGTTTTGAAGTCCTTCCACGCTTGCAAGTGCATGTTCATTAAATGTCTAAGGCCTGTTTCACACATCCGTTTTTCCCCTTGCGGCGCTTTCCCCCGCAATGCGTGTTTTTTTCCCATTGACTTTTATTAGCGCCGCATGGCGCCGCATGTCACTGCGGCGGTCCGGTTGGTGCCGGATGCGGTGTCTGGTCACCGTCCGGTGTCTGGAAAAAACGTTGCATGTAACGTTTTTTGTCTGCGGCGAAAAAGCCGCATGCGCCGGATGGATGCGGTTCTTTTTACAATGAAAGTCTATGGACGCCGCAATGCGCCGCATCGCGGCGTCCGCCGCATCCGGTAGCCGCATCCGGTTTGTTAATTGATATACCAGCCCACAGCAAACAGATACAAGGAAGTACCACCCCTCAGCAAACATATAAAAAAAAAATTGGGTGGGACATCAGACACAGCCACAGAAGAGCCACAGGAGCCCAGGAGCCACAGAAGCCACAGAGAGACACGGAGAGCCACAGAAAGCAGCCACCGACGCAGCCACCGACGCAGCCACCGGACTCGCAGCAGGATCCGTACCATGGAGCGCCAGGAAAACAGATGGTAAATATGAACCACCCACCCCAAATTCAAAAATTTAAAATACATATGTCACCAATGCTGTGTGAGCTGATGTTTATTTTTTGTGGCTTGGTACATTATATATTTAATGTTTTTTCTGTGATGGGGATTGGTTCCCCAGGTATTTAATGAAATTAAATTGCCGATGATGGGGTGGGTCCCCGAGTTTAAAATGCATTTGTTTGGGAACTTTATTGTGTATTCACTGCTACTGTTGTGAATGTTGATAATGTAGATCTACTGGTACTGTTTTTTAGCAGTGATGTGCTTGGTCTCCCTGCGACAATCTGAAATGTGGATGTATTTGTGTATCAAATTTTTTTTTTATTTTTAAAAAAGTATTAATTTTTTTGGCCAGTGATGTCGTTGTTTTTTATGCTACTATCTGAAATGTGCATGTGTTTACTATGGTAATGTTTCTCTCCATTTTTTTTGCCAATGTTTTTTTTTTTTTGGCCTGTCACGGTTTTATCTACTCATGGTCTGTTGAATTGTTTGACTATGCTAATGTTTTTTTGTTTGCAATCTTTGTTCTTTGTGGCCTGTCATGGTTTTATCTACTCATGGTCTGTTGAATTGTATGACTATGCTAATGTTTTTTTGTTTGCAATCTTTGTTCTTTGTGGCTTGTCACGGTTTTATCTACTCATGCTGCTATTATTTTCCTGTGTTTAGTATACAAATGTTGATGTACTTTTCTTTTTGTTGCAATGTTATTTTTTTGGCTGCCTCTGACCTTAGCTACTCATGCTCTTATGTGAAATTTCCATGTTTTTATTATCATATTGTTTTTTTTTTGTTTTTTTTTTTGGCCAGGGATACGGTTTACCCTGGTACTGTTGATGGCTACAAAAAATGATTGCATGTGGTCGGAATAATGTCGTTGTTTGAATGTTATATTTTAAAACAGGGACAATCAAAACATATAAACCAATTTTTTTTGGTCTGTTAATTCCACAGCAGAAGAATTGATGCTGGTGATGAAAGGGCGCAGGACATCCTGGATGCAAGGAGGCAAGCCAGTAGAAAGTAAATGTCATCCCCCATGTCCCTAAAAATTTAATGTTTGTTTTTCTCTTTCAGCCAGGGACAAGGAATCCACATATATTCACTGTCCCTTTTTGTGTCCTAACAGCAGAAGAATTCAACGAGCGGCGGCGGCGGCGGCTGAAGCTCAAGTTGAGCAGAGGGGAGGAGAGGACCTCCAAGCTAGGAGGATAGCAAGCAGAAAGTAAGTATTACAGCACACATTTTGCTCTAAATTACATGTTTGTTTTTTCTCTTTCAGCCAGGGCAAAGGAATACCCATATATTCACTGTCCGTTTTTGTGTCCTTATTCAACAGCCGAAGACTTCACCGGTCGGCGGCGGCGGCGGCTGAAGCCCAAGTTCAGCAGAGGGGAGCAGAGGACCTCCAAGCTAGGAGGATAGCAATCAGAAAGTAAGTATTACAGCACACATTTTGCTGTAAATTACATGTTTGTTTTTTATTTCAGCCATGGACAAGGAATCTCAAATTTACAGTACCTTTTTACTTTAACATAGAAGACGTCAACAAGAGGGGGAGGCGGCGCCTGGAGATAGAAGAGAACAGGAGGAGAGGCGGGCAAGGAGGGAAGCCAGAAGAAAGTAAAGATTACACCCCCCCCATTTCAATAAAAATACATGCTTGGTTTTCTCTTTCAACAGGGCCAAGAAATATACAAATATATTGACTGTCCCTTTTTGTTTCTTCCACAGCAGAGAACGTCAAACAGCTGCTGCAGCTGCAGCAATGGCGGTGTTGGCAGAGGAGGCATCGGCTGAAGCGGCGGCGCCAGCACCACGGGCATCGCCATCTCCTCCCTCACAGCCAGAGGCAGAGCCAGAGCCGCCACAGCAGGAACAGCAGGACACATCTTCTTCTGGGAGCCCTCCTACCCATCGTCAGGAATTGGCGGTAAAAATATCTATTTTTTATTTTTCTATCCACAATCCATCTGTGGGCTATATGTCTTGATTGTGTTATTTTAATAACAGGAATCTGAAGATGACGAGGAGCTCCCAGAGGAAGAAGGACGGGGTGGAGAGATACCCGGAGTGGCTCACAATTCGTAAGTATCCTACATCAATCGCAGAAACACAACATCACAGTACACACAACACATAGAAAAACATTTAGTGCATACTTCACACAGCGGCCAACACCTGCCAATATCCTAATTTTTCTTTTCATTTTTAGTCTCTCGCATCTGGGAGCCAGAGGGATTCTCCCAGCGCCTCCCAGAGTCGTCGTGAGACTGTCGGCGGTTCTCAACGTGTAAAATTTTTTTTTTTTTTTGCCATGTTATATAATTTATGCTTTTTAAAAAATGTGTTATCTACAAATGTTTTGTGCATTAATTTTCCCATTGTAACATGTATAATTTTTACAAATTAAAACCATGTATCTGATATTTTTTTTTTTTTCATTGTTCATTTCACAGGCTTCACAGCGTGCTCCTCGACCGAGAGAGTCGGATGAAGACCTGGTCCGAGAAAGGGAGCCGCTGTGGAACATGAGGGACCGCCAGCATGGGATCAAATTGTGACACGACGGCTCTGGACGGAAGTGGCAGCAGCAATGATGCACCGCTGGGAGGACCTCAATCCTAGGTCCCAGAATAAATACCGTAAGTATAGTTCATGTTGCTGACTGTAAAGGTGTTTTTAAAAAAATTCTGTCCTTGTGTAACCAACGCTTCATGTTTTCATGATTTCCTTTTGTGAAACACTATGGAAACAATGAAAACATGAACTCTGGGGGACACGAGGACTAAAGTGTGGTTGTTGTATAGTAACCAATGTGTGCTTTCTCGTTTCAGGGGAGAGAATTATGAAGCGGTGGCGGTCTGTGAGGGATCGCTTTAAGAAAGAATTCAATAAGGAAATGCGGGCCCCGAGTGGTTCTTCAGGACGCCAGAGTAAGTACAAATATGCATGAGCTCTGGCGTTCCTGCGTGAAACCATGGTCACCAGAAGGTAAATATTAACATCAAATGTTAACTTTTTTTTTGTTTTCACCCAGGGCCATTCCACATCTGTATATTAATTTTATGTTTTTGTTTCTTCCACAGCACGGTGAGCAGCACTCGGGCGCCCGCAGAGTTGGAGCCTTCTAGAGCGATCCCTCAGTAGACCGACACCGAGGGACACTTTGACCAACCCTCCACATCTGACCCTTCCCAGACTTCACACACACACGATCCCGCTGTCCCTTCCACCAGGCTGGAGCAGCGTGGCCGCCTGCAATGCATGAATCTGCTGGTCAGGATATAGCCTTCCCTTTACCCCACCCTTCTGACCCTGCCACCTCTAGTACAGCTGCGGGTACTGGGCGGCAGCGTCAGAAGGGTCAGGAAAAGAACTATGCGCCCGAGTTCTTACACATGAACGCATCTTTCCAGAACTGCCTTAAGTTGCTATCTGAACAAGTTTCCGCAGGCCTTCGTCAGATAACCACACTAGTTGGTGAGGTCAAGACACTTCTGGAAACTGTGCGTTCTGAGATAAGAGCACCACCGAACTACAGCTTTTTTAGGTCGGTTGCGGAGCGCATAGATCCGCTATCTTATGACCAGCAGATGTATGTGATGCACACGTGCCACGCTGCTGTTGTGCAGGTTGTCTCCCATCCTCAATCCACCCCAGTTATTCCACCACCTCCCCCCCCTACAGCCGCCGTCCATCTTCCCCCCCCTCCACCTGCCATACCTCCTCCCCCTCCTATTCAATACCAACCACATCCCCAGGTCCATCAACCTCCCCAGTACCAAGCACCTCCCCAGGTCCAACCACCTACCCAGTACCAACCACCTCCCCAGTACCAACCACCTCCCCAGGTCCAACCACCTACCCAGTATCAACCACCTCCCCAGTACCAACCACCTCCCCAGGTCCAACCACCTACCCAGTACCAACCACCTCCCCAGTACCAACAACCTACCCACTACCAGCCACCTACCCCTACCACACTTCTACTTACCAATCTCCTTCCCCTTCCAAATACCTACTATGTCACCTGCTACTCCTGCACAACCCTCCACTCCACCACCACCCACATGTTCTGCATTGTCTTCCCATTTTTTTATCTTTCCACCCTTCACCTCTTCCTGTTCCTTCCCACCACCATCCCGTTCGTCCCTCCACACTCCCACGGTCAAAGTGTCCCGCAGCCCCTCCAGCAGTATTTCCACCCCACACTACACAGACCTTTAAATCTGTTTTTGTTTTTCATTTGTTTAATGAAATAAAAAAAAAAAGTTAATAAAAAAAAAAGTTGAATCAAAAATAAAGTGTAAGAAAAAAAATTTAGTTACATTTTAAAATTTTTTTATTTATATGTGAAACATTTGGCCTAAAGGCCTAATTTAATAAAAATTATATTAAAAAATATTTTTAAATAAACTGTTCATTGGTTTAACATTGTTGTCTGTCTTTAATTTATACGATGTTAAGTTTTAAAATTGTTTTACAGGTACACCTAACTTTGGCTAAAAGTTCGTAAATGCAACCTTTTTGGCAAAGTTATGTCCCGGGTTGTGTAGTATGCAAAGTGTATTCTCTTTTAAATAAAAATGTGTACTTTTTTAGATTATCCCCTACCCAGTTTTCCCCTACTCCAGGCCCACCAAAAACATATCATGTTTTCAGTATTTCCTTTGTATTGCACAGGTGAGGCAATTATCACCTGAGCAATACAAAGGAAAGACAGAAAACTTGACATGTTGGTGGACCTTGAGGACTGGAGTAGGGGAAACATAATGTACACTTTTTGTAGGACAAATGGTGAAATACTTTTGTTAATACAATTTCACCTTTTGTCCTAAAAAGGGTACATTGTAGGCCATGTGTCACCAAATCCAGTCATCAAGGCCTAACAACAGGTATTGTTTTCAGTATTTCCTTTGTATTGCACAGGTGAGGCAATTATCACCTGAGCAATACAAAGTAAAGACTGAAAACTTGACATGTTGGTGGGCCTTGAGGACTGCAGTTGGGGAAACATGGCCTACAATGTACACTTTTTTGGACAAAAGGTGACAGCCATGGACACAACAATGGCAAAAAGGTTATAGTAGAAAACACACAAGAAGGTAGACAAGTAAACTATTAAAGGTTTATTGTGGGTAAATAAAATTATTAAAAGAAACAATACATTTATCACACTCTGTCATCCTGCCAGTCAACACTACCTTCCGGTGACACAAAGTATTGAGCAAACTGGTCCCTCATTCTAGAAACTGCAACTGTACTGCGAGTGGTAATGTTGATGTAGTTGTGCAAAGTTGTTTCTTGATTGTGGTCCTCCAGAGAAATTGGTTCCTTGGTTAGGACAAAATTATGGAGGACCACGCACGCTTTCACTACATCATCAACAGTCTCTGTCTTCAAGTTTATTGCAGTCAAAAGGACACGCCATTTTGCTGTCATAATGCCAAAGGCACACTCCACCATCCGTCTGGCTCTTGTGAGGCGGTAGTTAAATACCCGCTTTGTATGTGTCAATTCTCTGCTGGCATACGGCTTCAATAGGTGTTGGGACAGCTGGAATGCCTCATCACCTACACAAACGAATGGCATTGGTGGGCCTGAGGTTTGAGGCAGTGGCCTAGGGGGGGAAACTGAAAACGGTTTCCATACAATTTACGTCCCATAGCAGATATTTTAAAGACTTGGGAGTCATTAGACCGTCCATAAGACCCAATGTCCACCGCGATAAACTTGTAGTGCGCATCTGCAATAGCCATCAGGACGATAGAGAAATATTTCTTATAGTTAAAGAATTCAGATCCAGTTCCTTTTGGCTTTTGAATGCGGATGTGCTTTCCATCAACGGCCCCCAGGCAATTGGGGAACTGGCAGATGGCTAGAAACTGGTCCGCTATTTCAAGCCACCGCTGTGTTGTTGGCTCTGGAATAAATTCTCCAACCAAAGTATCCCACAGAGCACGACAAGTATAATTTATTATGCCGGATAGTGTGGAGATTCCAATCCGATACTGAAAATGGAGCGATGATAGAGTTTCGCCAGTTGCCAGAAATCTGAAAACAAATTAGAAAATACAAATTATTTCAGAAACGCAGCATTACATACCAGAACTCAGCTACGACTATTGGAGATACCAAAAATAATAATATCTAGGAGAAAGACTGTTTTATAACTAGATTTGGGGCTACTCATATGGTTTCCTAGTTGGCCTGTGATGTTCAATTAATGATAAAATTACAAGTGCGCTCAAGCAAACAGAACCAATACATATAGCTTACCTTATAGTCACCATGAGACGCTCCGCCGGAGATATCGAGAACCGACAGTAGGTGTCCGATTTTTTAATTTTGTCTCCAACATGCTCCAGCAAATCATCAAAGTTTTCTATATTCATCCGCAGATAGGCAAAAAAACTTCTCTGGATTTTGTCGCAGCTCCATGTTCAGTGTGGAATAGACACCACGAGTTAATCTCTGTGACGTGATGGGGTGGATCCACATACGGCGGCGACTTCGCAGGCGCTGACGCCGCTGCTCCTCAAACTTTTGCTCCTTCTCCAGAACGATAAACCTCAATCGATTCATCTCCGCAGTAAAATCAACAAGATTCCTGAAGATATTGCCGATAATGGGTTCCATGTTCGCCAATCACTTGCTACTTGCTCTTCTCTCCAAACTGCACTTTCTCCTCTACAACCTGTCAAAGAAGGGATGTAGGAGCAGTGTATATATAGGATTACAGTAGCCAATCATATTTGGAACCCCAAAAAGGGCCCCAAAATGGGCGTGCTTAAAAGCCGGATCCGGCGCATTACGGCGTCAACGAATGCCAACCGGATACACCGGATGAGACGTATGCGGTTTTTGCCGCATTCGTGAACCGGATGCGGCGAAAAACCGGATGCGGCACATCCGTTGTTCAGAGAAAATACCGCATGCGGCGCTGCGGCTAAATGCCGGGGGCGCCGTTTAGGCGCCCGCCGGATGTGTGAAACAGGCCTAAGCATGCAACTGGTATTCAAATTTCTGAGATTTTTCCCTCGGCTAAGGTCCTTCCGCACTTCTTACAGATGACCTTTGCCTCATCAATAGGATTTTGGTAAAAAAAGTGCAACACTGGACTCTTCCTACTATGGTATAAATTTTCAGGGCTTGCACGCTGTTCTAATTTGACCGTCTGGCCAAGCTGTCCTGCAACTCTTTTTGGTTTTTTTTGACAACTTTTTGGACTGCTACAGGCTTGCCAGCTAACCCCAGCTGCGATGTCGACACCTGCTTCGGATCCTCCTCCTCTTCTGAGCTATTGCACCCTCATCCCCACTGGATGCTAAACCGGGTCAACAACTTGGTCATCCATCACCTCCTCTCAATTTCATCTGCACCTTCATCTGTGTCACCGTGTAAGGTGGTATAATATGCAGGAAGGGGCACCTGAGTTTCATCAGGGTCACATTCTGGCTCAGTAGACTGCGAGGGCAATGTAGTGCTCTGGTTGAATGTACCAGCACAATCATATAGCAGTGGCTGTGCATCAGTGCGCTCCATGTCAGATTCATCTTGGACAGAGGAATTCAGGATTTGACTTGATAACCCAGGCATGGCATGTGAAAAGAGCTCCATGGAGTAATCTGAAGAGTGGCCTGCTGCATCTTCACTTTTGGTGGGGGTGAAGCACACAAGGGAAGGGGTTGTTCCTGACCAGAAGCCTGCACTGACGACTCAGTGCTTGCATTTTTTGAAACTTCAGAAGAGGAGGCGATAGAGCTGGAGGCTGTTTCGGCAATGTAAGCTAAAACCTTTCCTGATGCTCCAGCTTTAAAAGCGGTTTACATAGTCCCAGAAAAGGGAGCCTTGCAGGCCTTCTGGAGCCAGACGATTACGCAGGCTCAACACCTCCTGCCTTAGGTGCTATTGTGCTTTTGGCACTACCACAAGATGCACCACCACCACCATCAGTGCCAGGTGGCCCCCCACGCCCACGTCCACGGCCGCCTTCCACCATACTTCCTCATGTTTCTGAAAAAGTAACCAAAATACCAGCAGATATATGGTACTGCATCAGAAGCGTACAGCTGTATACGGTGAAGGTGAAAAATTGTAATCTCCGTATATATTTGCGGATTAACAGACACAGACTCTCACAGGCTCAGTATGGATTACACCAGAATATAAAAAGCAAAAACGTGTACTGTATCAGAAGCATACAGCTGTATACGGTGTAGGGAAGAATTTAAATCTCCGTATATATTTCCGGCGTCACACACAGACGCTCAGTCAGTATTGATTTGACCGTAATAAAAACAGCAGAAATACGGTATTGTATCAGAAGCGTACAGCTGTATACGATGTAGGGAAAAATTTATATCTCCGTATTTATTTCCGGAGTCACACACAGATAGTCAGCATGTATTTGTCTGTGACATGGTATTGTGTGAGGAGCGTACTGCTCTATACGATGTGGGAAAAAATGAACGCTCGGTAACTGTGCAGAAAAAAAGAATAAAAGTATTAGTGCTGTGTAAAAAGCACTCTGCACCGCAGTGTACACACAGCAATACAGCTAGCAGGCAGCCTATTAACCATAACCGTATACAGTGCTGGGGTTATTTTAAATCTCCGTATATTTTTGAGGAGAAACACACACGCTCACAGGCTCAGTATGGATTACACCACAATATGAAAAGCATAAAAAGTGTACTGTATCAGCAGCGTACAGCTGTATACAGTGTTGGGTTAATTTTTAATCTCCGTATATATTTGAGGAGTAACACACAGACTCTCTCTCAGTATGGATTTGACCGTAATACACAAGGTAGAAAAACGGTACTGTATCAGAAGATACCAGCTGTATACGGTTTTGGGGAAAATTAAATCTCCGTATATATTTTCGAGTCTCAGACAGTCAGCATATATTTGTCCGTGATACCAGCCAGTACACGTGTGTGAGGAGCGTACAGCTCTATACAGTGTGGGAAAAAATGAACGCTCGGTAACTGTGCAGAAAAAAATAAAAGTATTAGTGCTGTGTAGGTGCTGTGTTAAAAAGCACTCTGCACAGCAGTGTACACACAGCAATACAGCTAGCAGGCAGCCCTAATAATCAGCTCTGCTGCAGCACACAAGAAATTCCTCCCCTGTCACTGGCAGGCATCCTAATAATCAGCTCTGCTGCTCCACACAAGCAATTCCTCCTCTGTCAATGGCAGGCAGCCTAAGAACCAGCGCTGCTGCACACAACAAAATCCTCCCTCCCCTGTCACTGCACACTAACTGTACAGCTAATCGCTATCAGCACAAGCACAGAATTACTATTTTTTTACTGCCTAACGCTCTCCCTACTGAGAACCAGCGCCAGCAACCTCTCCCTATGCTAAGATTGGCAGAAGTAAAATGGCGGTCAGCGGTGAGGGCATTTATATGCACTGTGATGCCACACAAAGAAAGCCAATCACTGCAATGCCCTTCTCTAAGATGGTGGTGGCCGCTGCCTATGTCATCGTGTTGCCCACAGTATGCGTCCTTGCTCATTGGCTGAGAAAAGGCCCTTCAAGCATTATGGGAAAACCGACTTTGGCGCTCGGGTCGCCGAACGCATGGCCGACCTCACACTATGGTCGGTTTTAGCTCGGCGAAACCGACTTTGGCGAAAATCAGTCTTTTTTTGAATCTGACAGCCATGTTTTGCTCAACTCTACCATCAAGTATTAAAAAATGTTACCTAATCTGTCATCTTGGTGTGCTCTGACATTATCTACTCTATTCAAATATAACAAGAAAATCAGAGCATCCAGCCCAAATAGATCACACAAAAATATTATGTTTCGGTAGCTGAGGAGGACAGGAACAACAGCCGGGCAGCCGAACACCTGAGATGTTGGTAACTGATGGGTTGCAGATTCCTAAACTAACGACACAACTAGAGGTAGCCGTGGAGCGTTCCTACGTTGATCCTAGACGCCTCATCACAGCCTGAGAGATAACTACACCTAAAGGCAGAAAGATGAAAGCTATCTGCCCCGAGCAAATCCCCAAAGAAAATAGGAAGCCCCCAAACATATAATGGCGGTTAGACAAGATGAAAATACAAACATAGGCAGAAAATAGACTGAGCAAACGCTGGGCCACAAGCTGACTAAATAGGATAGGACAGGAGAGATTACTTTCTGCAACCCAGAAAACCCTACAAAAATCCAACAATTCTGATTACAAAAATACTGAGATCACACGATCTCGCCACCCACTAAATCAGATCTCAGTGTGAACAAAAACCAAGCCGCAGCCGCTGAAAAAACAGGAAAAAGCAAATGAGCAAATAACAATGGCTGCAGATAAACTGTGAGGAGCTCAGGCCCCAGGAGGGGACCTGGCTGACCTCCACAAAAGTGCAGAAAACAATGCAAAAAGCAAGCACAAAAAGAAAAGCAAAAAAATCTTATCTGAAAGCAGGAGATGCAGGCAAGACTCCAGCAAACTTCCAAATGAACCAGGAACCACAATTGAGACAAGAACAATTGATCACCGGCAACCATCATGGGAAGGAACCTCCCTTATATCAGACCAGTCCGTGATCCAGATTGTCACTCCTCGCTGAAAGGTTCAGTACTCTCTGTAACCACCAGAGGGAGCCTCTGCTCAGAAACATCTCTAGCACATTCATAACACAAAAATATAAAGTATAAAAATATAAATTTTATTGAGAATAATATCATAAAATGTTCACAACAATTAATTACGTAAAGATGAAAATGAAATGGTGAAAAAGCAAGTAGAAAATCCTGTAGCACATAAATTAGCTCACCTAACTCTGCAATGATTACCCATTAAGAGACGGCGCATGCGGGCACTTTGACAGAAGCGCTGACTGCACGGGTCAAGGAAAAACTTCACATCACAGGAAGTTTTTCCTTGACCCGTGCCGTCATTGGAGTGCCGGAAGTGGCGCGGTCAGTGCTTCTGTGTCAGTGCCCGCATGCGCCGTCTCTTAATGGGTAATCATTGTCATCTGAGCATATTACTGTTTATATCTGATCAGCACCTTATTCCACACTGCCCCCCGAGGAAGCTAGAGGAGCGAAACGTGCGTCGGGGCACGTACGTGGCACGGCACATTATCCCAATATGGGTAAGCACGACTGCACCTTACTCTGCACTTTGGTTTTGGCACCAAATTAGGAGGCATTGAATCAGGATTTTTCTTTCTTACCATTGCTATATATAGTATAATTGAATTTATTTCCAGGAGTGGGCTCTGTCAATTGACACATGATCACATTGTTTGATCAACACTATTTGTAGTTCACAGGGAGGTATACCGTTTTACTATATGTATTATGAT
>JARQOD010000002.1:373381897-373439360 GCA_033576555.1 Oophaga sylvatica
ATGTACCAGCACAATCATATAGCAGTGGCTGTGCATCAGTGCGCTCCATGTCAGATTCATCTTGGACAGAGGAATTCAGGATTTGACTTGATAACCCAGGCATGGCATGTGAAAAGAGCTCCATGGAGTAATCTGAAGAGTGGCCTGCTGCATCTTTCACTTTTGGTGGGGGTGAAGCACACAAGGGAAGGGGTTGTTCCTGACCAGAAGCCTGCACTGACGACTCAGTGCTTGCATTTTTTGAAACTTCAGAAGAGGAGGCGATAGAGCTGGAGGCTGTTTCGGCAATGTAAGCTAAAACCTTTTCCTGATGCTCCAGCTTTAAAAGCGGTTTACATAGTCCCAGAAAAGGGAGCCTTGCAGGCCTTCTGGAGCCAGACGATTACGCAGGCTCAACACCTCCTGCCTTAGGTGCTATTGTGCTTTTGGCACTACCACAAGATGCACCACCACCACCATCAGTGCCAGGTGGCCCCCCACGCCCACGTCCACGGCCGCCTTCCACCATACTTCCTCATGTTTCTGAAAAAGTAACCAAAATACCAGCAGATATATGGTACTGCATCAGAAGCGTACAGCTGTATACGGTGAAGGTGAAAAATTGTAATCTCCGTATATATTTGCGGATTAACAGACACAGACTCTCACAGGCTCAGTATGGATTACACCAGAATATAAAAAGCAAAAACGTGTACTGTATCAGAAGCATACAGCTGTATACGGTGTAGGGAAGAATTTAAATCTCCGTATATATTTCCGGCGTCACACACAGACGCTCAGTCAGTATTGATTTGACCGTAATAAAAACAGCAGAAATACGGTATTGTATCAGAAGCGTACAGCTGTATACGATGTAGGAAAAATTTATATCTCCGTATTTATTTCCGGAGTCACACACAGATAGTCAGCATGTATTTGTCTGTGACATGGTATTGTGTGAGGAGCGTACTGCTCTATACGATGTGGGAAAAAATGAACGCTCGGTAACTGTGCAGAAAAAAAGAATAAAAGTATTAGTGCTGTGTAAAAAGCACTCTGCACCGCAGTGTACACACAGCAATACAGCTAGCAGGCAGCCTATTAACCATAACCGTATACAGTGCTGGGGTTATTTTAAATCTCCGTATATTTTTGAGGAGAAACACACACGCTCACAGCTCAGTATGGATTACACCACAATATGAAAAGCATAAAAAGTGTACTGTATCAGCAGCGTACAGCTGTATACAGTGTTGGGTTAATTTTTAATCTCCGTATATATTTGAGGAGTAACACACAGACTCTCTCTCAGTATGGATTTGACCGTAATACACAAGGTAGAAAAACGGTACTGTATCAGAAGATACCAGCTGTATACGGTTTTGGGGAAAATGTAAATCTCCGTATATATTTTCGAGTCTCAGACAGTCAGCATATATTTGTCCGTGATACCAGCCAGTACACAGTAGTGTGAGGAGCGTACAGCTCTATACAGTGTGGGAAAAAATGAACGCTCGGTAACTGTGCAGAAAAAAATAAAAGTATTAGTGCTGTGTAGGTGCTGTGTTAAAAAGCACTCTGCACAGCAGTGTACACACAGCAATACAGCTAGCAGGCAGCGTAATAATCAGCTCTGCTGCAGCACACAAGAAATTCCTCCCCTGTCACTGGCAGGCATCCTAATAATCAGCTCTGCTGCTCCACACAAGCAATTCCTCCCCTGTCAATGGCAGGCAGCCTAAGAACCAGCGCTGCTGCACACAACAAAATCCTCCCTCCCCTGTCACTGCACACTAACTGTACAGCTAATCGCTATCAGCACAAGCACAGAATTACTATTTTTTTACTGCCTAACGCTCTCCCTACTGAGAACCAGCGCCAGCAACCTCTCCCTATGCTAAGATTGGCAGAAGTAAAATGGCGGTCAGCAGTGAGGGCATTTATATGCACTGTGATGCCACACAAAGAAAGCCAATCACTGCAATGCCCTTCTCTAAGATGGTGGTGGCCGCTGCCTATGTCATCGTGTTGCCCACAGTATGCGTCCTTGCTCATTGGCTGAGAAAAGGCCCTTCAAGCATTATGGGAAAACCGACTTTGGCGCTCGGGTCGCCGAACGCATGGCCGACCTCACACTATGGTCGGTTTTAGCTCGGCGAAACCCGACTTTGGCGAAAATCAGTCTTTTTTTGAATCTGACAGCCATGTTTTGCTCAACTCTACCATCAAGTATTAAAAAATGTTACCTAATCTGTCATCTTGGTGTGCTCTGACATTATCTACTCTATTCAAATATAACAAGAAAATCAGAGCATCCAGCCCAAATAGATCACACAAAAATATTATGTTTCGGTAGCTGAGGAGGACAGGAACAACAGCCGGGCAGCCGAACACCTGAGATGTTGGTAACTGATGGGTTGCAGATTCCTAAACTAACGACACAACTAGAGATAGCCGTGGAGCGTTCCTACGTTGATCCTAGACGCCTCATCACAGCCTGAGAGATAACTACACCTAAAGGCAGAAAGATGAAAGCTATCTGCCCCGGAGCAAATCCCCAAAGAAAATAGGAAGCCCCCAAACATATAATGGCGGTTAGACAAGATGAAAATACAAACATAGGCAGAAAATAGACTGAGCAAACGCTGGCGCCACAAGCTGACTAAATAGGATAGGACAGGAGAGATTACTTTCTGCAACCCAGAAAACCCTACAAAAATCCAACAATTCTGATTACAAAAATACTGAGATCACACGATCTCGCCACCCACTAAATCAGATCTCAGTGTGAACAAAAACCAAGCCGCAGCCGCTGAAAAAACAGGAAAAAGCAAATGAGCAAATAACAATGGCTGCAGATAAACTGTGAGGAGCTCAGGCCCCAGGAGGGACCTGGCTGACCTCCACAAAAGTGCAGAAAACAATGCAAAAAGCAAGCACAAAAAGAAAAGCAAAAAACATCTTATCTGAAAGCAGGAGATGCAGGCAAGACTCCAGCAAACTTCCAAATGAACCAGGAACCACAATTGAGACAAGAACAATTGATCACCGGCAACCATCATGGGAAGGAACCTCCCTTATATCAGACCAGTCCGTGATCCCAGATTGTCACTCCTCGCTGAAAGGTTCAGTACTCTCTGTAACCACCAGAGGGAGCCTCTGCTCAGAAACCATCTCTAGCACATTCATAACACAAAAATATAAAGTATAAAAATATAAATTTTATTGAGAATAATATCATAAAATGTTCACAACAATTAATTACGTAAAGATGAAAATGAAATGGTGAAAAAGCAAGTAGAAAATCCTGTAGCACATAAATTAGCTCACCTAACTCTGCAATGATTACCCATTAAGAGACGGCGCATGCGGGCACTTTGACAGAAGCGCTGACTGCACGGGTCAAGGAAAAACTTCACGTCACAGGAAGTTTTTCCTTGACCCGTGCCATCATTGGAGTGCCGGAAGTGGCGCGGTCAGTGCTTCTGTGTCAGTGCCCGCATGCGCCGTCTCTTAATGGGTAATCATTGTCATCTGAGCATATTACTGTTTATATCTGATCAGCACCTTATTCCACACTGCCCCCCGAGGAAGCTAGAGGAGCGAAACGTGCGTCGGGGCACGTACGTGGCACGGCACATTATCCCAATATGGGTAAGCACGACTGCACCTTACTCTGCACTTTGGTTTTGGCACCAAATTAGGAGGCATTGAATCAGGATTTTTCTTTCTTACCATTGCTATATATAGTATAATTGAATTTATTTCCAGGAGTGGGCTCTGTCAATTGACACATGATCACATTGTTTGATCAACACTATTTGTAGTTCACAGGGAGGTATACCGTTTTACTATATGTATTATGATACACGGTTGTTTTCTCCTCCCTGATGTCCCCCTGCCTGGAGTTTACATTCATTTCCCCACATATATTTGCCATACATAGAGATACTGTATTTATATCTTGTTTATTACATTCCTCTCCTTTGAACAAATTGAGGGGTTCTATGCAGAGTTAGGTGAGCTAATTTATGTGCAACAGGTTTTTCTACTTGCTTTTTCACCATTTCATTTTCATCTTTACGTAATTAATTGTTGTGAACATTTTATGATATTATTCTCAATAAAATTTATATATTTATACTTTATATTTTTGTGTGATCTATTTGGGCTGGATGCTCTGATTTTCTTGTTATATTTGATCATGTAGGGAGTTGCCCTGTTCCTATTTTGGAATTATGTATATTTATGTCACCCACGGTTTGGGTTTAATTAAATTATCTACTCTGTTATAGTCAGTGCAGGTTAGAGAGTAAAAAGCATAAAGGAGGTTTGTTATCTGAGGACAAGCATAGCTGTTTCATAGAATCTGTCCTTACAGAATGAATCCACAGTGATGGAGCAATTCAAAAACTTCAAATTTCTACATCAAGAATTAAATAATGACTGTCTTATCTGTACATGTACAATGACAATTTGTGTGCATTTTAGCATTTTCTGAGCTAGATTTGCATATCATTCTTCCAATGGGATTTTGCTCTGGAATCACTTAAGTTTGAAGCAAATAGTTATTTCCCTTCTTCAGTAAGTGGGCCATGTGTTTGTGTCCATTCTGGGTTAGGTCGGGAGAATGTCCAACAAAATCTGCATAATAACTGGCCAGCATTAGCTTATCGGCCATAAAGCAGATGGCCAACCTTGACATATTATATCCAATTGATAGATAAATAACATCACACTTGCTATGTACTGTATTTTTCTGACTATAAGACTCAATTTTTTTCCCCAAAAATTTTTGGGGAAATTGGGGGTGCGTCTTATAGTAGGAATATAATTACAAAAACTGTGGTGGCAGTCCGGTCCGACGCTGCAGGGTGATGCAGCCTCCCTTCCCAGGCTGGTATGACGGTCGTTCTCTGGGAAGCAGCGGTCGTGCTCTGGGATGCGGCGGTCATCCTCTGGGATGTGACGAGGCTCTGCCGGCATGTTGTGAAAGCCCGGAGGCCCCCACAGATCCATTGCTGCTATGCGGTGGATTCCAGGGAAATGGCCACAGGGGGAAGCGCGTGCTCAGATTCAGATCTCGTTGCTTGTTGCCAAGATCTCAATTTGAGCATGCGCGGCCATTTTCTCGGAGGCCACTGCATCGCAGCAGACTGATATCTCAGCAACATCCCAGAGGACAACCGCCGCATCCCAAAGGACGACCCCCACACCACCACCACCGCACCTGTCGCAAAATGCTGGCGGAGCCCCACCGCACCACAGAGCACCACCATACCAGCCTTGGATGGTGTTTCCCGCAGGCCACCGCTCCAGGCTGGCCCACCGAACAACGCCTGTGACCATGCTCCCCTATGACCACTCCTCCACCTGTGCCGATTTCCCCCGGTAAGCTGAATTCAGACTGTAAGATGGACCACCATTTGACATATTATTTTTTTCCCTATTTTCCTTCTGAAAATGTGGGGTGCGTCTTTATTTTCTGGTGGGTCTTATAGTCCAAAAAATACGGTACTTTCTTTAAAAAAAAAATTCTGGCATAGAGTTATGGCATTTTATAACATAGTACAATGGGTAACACTATAATATTTAAGAAAATGTCTTACAGCAGACATTACCTTAACACTTAATGTGTTATGTCATGACACAGCAAACATTTTCAGTGGCTTATGATGTGTTAAACTGCAAATTAAGTCTACATGCACGCACTATATAATTTTCTACTTCATAATAAGTAATGTGTTACTTTTTAAGTTAACGATTCCTATATCTTAAACATTTCAGTTTTCATAGATGGCTGCATGTTCAAATCCCTAAGGGGACTAACAAACACAGTGAAAAGTAAGAAAAAATATTAAAAACATATGAAAAAAATTAAAACGCATAAATTCAAATCACCACACTTTTCCCCCATTAAAAACAAAGATAATGAAACAATTAAAAAAATACACATATGAGGTATCACCATGTTCAGAATTGTCTGATTTATTAAAATATAAAATAATTAAAATAAATAAGCCAATTGGTAAACATCGTAAACAGATAAAAATTAAAGAATGAGAAAATTACATTAATTTGGTCACTGCAATACCATGTTATGTCATGACAGCAAACATTTTCAATGGCTTGTGATGTGTTAAGTGGCAATTAAGGCTGTATGCACTGTATTATTTTTCTGCATCATATTATGCAATGTGTTACTTTTCAAGTAAACAATTCCTATATCTTTAAGGCTATGTGCACACGTTCGGGAATTGCCGTGGAAATTTCCACGGCAATCCTGCACCTCCCTGCTGCGGGAAATACGCATTTTATAGGTATGTGTGTTCCCGTTAAAAACTAGCGTATTGCAAGCGTAATAAAGCTTGCAGAATGCTAGCATTTTCCAAGCAATCTGTTGCATCGCTTGGAAAACTGATTGACAAGTTGGTCACACTAGTCAAACATAGTATTTGACAAGTGTGAGCAAGTTTTTATTATTGATGCTGCCTATGCCGCATCAATAGTAAAAAGATATAATGTTAAAAATAATAAAAAAAAAAAAGTCGTGATATCTCCACCTTTCGACGGCCCCCGCAGCCTTCCTGGTCCTCAGCGACGCTCCCGGACAATCGCTTTCCCAGGAGTGCTTAGCGACAATGACCCCAGATGACGTAGCATCACGCGAGACCACTACGTCATCTGGGGTCATTGTCGCTAAGGATGCCTGGGAACGGGAGTTGCAGGGAGCATCGCTGAGGACCAGGAAGGCTGCGGGAGCCGCTGGAAGGTGAGAATATCACGATTTATTATTTTAATTATTATTTTATCAGGGATATGGTACCCAGGGCTGCACATGAACCGCTCACTTTGCGCATGGTGGGCATAGCCACATGTGGAAAGTAAGCGGTTCAATGCATTCTTATGGCGGCGGAATCACAGCGATTCTTGAAAAAGAATGAACATGCTGCGTTTTTTTCCGCAATGCGTTTTCGCAGAAAAAACTCAGCATGTGCACAAAAATTGCGGAATGCAGTCTAATAATAGGATGCTTAGTGCATGCGTTTTTTCAGTGTTTTTGCAGCGGAAAATCCTGAACGTGTGCACATAGCCTAACACTTCATAGTTTTAATAGGTGGCCACATGGTCAAGTCCCCTAAGGGTACTAACAAATACAGTGTAAAGTAAAAAAGATAAGAAAACAAATTAAAAAACATAAATGTTCAATTCACCACTCTTTTTCCCCAAAGATTATGAAAATATTAAAAAAAACACATATGAGGTGTTGCCACATTCAGATAAGTCTGATCTATCAAAAAATAAAATAATTAAAATAATTAACCCAATTGGTAAACATTGTACATAAAAATATAAAAGAATGCAAAAATTACATTGTTTGATCTCTGCAATACCACAAAAAATGCTGTTGCAAGTAATAAAAATGTCATATCTATTACAGGATGTTATCAATAATATCCTTATCTCATCCCGCAAAAAAATAAGCTCTCACTCAGGTCCATCAACAGAAGAATGAAGGCGTCACGGGTCTTGGAACATGGCGACACAACCTGCCAAAAAATTTTTTGAAACTTCAGATTTTTTTAGCTACTAAAGTAATAAAAAGTGAATGTTTGGCAAACTGATATCTATGTTTGACATGCATAAAACAATGTCAGAGTTGCATTGTTTTTCACAATTTCACTGCACTTTTAATTTTTCTTTGGTTTCCAGTACATTATATGGTAAAATTAATGGTGTCATTCAAAAGTAAACCTTGTCCTGCACAAAACAAGCCCTTATACGTTTATGTGGTCAGTAATAAAAAAAATATTGCTCTGGAGCATGTTTTTGAACTTTCTTTACTACAGTATTCATCCTGTGAGTATATGAATACAAGTTCTAATTCTCTCAGTTTTCTTTTGTGTCAAAATATGAAAGAATGTGCCCCTTTGCCCATGTAGTGTGATAAAACTTGGTTGTAAATACTTACTTTTCTATTAGCAAAAACTGAGGAATGACATAATGCAGAGGTCTACTACTACTAATAACAATTTTAACCCTGCTGTTCTGTTCGGGTCATAGTGACCCGAACAGACTTTTTGCGGCCCTGTAGATTTTTTTCTGTAAGTCTCTAAAACTTGAGACTCCTTGACTTTTCCTCATTTGGGGGGACCTACCTATAAGTATTTTTATTTATTTTTTTTTTCGTTTACTTTTTGCTACACGCAAAAAGTTACACTTGTTGTGACACTTGTTGTGTACGGGTCATAGTGACCCGACATCGTTTTTTACAGCTGTGAGGCCATATTTTCAGTGAAATAAAGGAGTTCTAACCTCATTGGGTCTATTTATTGCATCTACTATTGTATATTAATTGATTTATTTCCTAAATTATTTCAATGGGGTCGTACACTGCGCTCTACCGGGGGTATGCATTGAGATCTGCACACCATAAAAATGGCTTTATATTGATTATTTTTGGTGCACAGTCTTTCTAAAATGTAGAGTGCATCCGGAGAGATCACTAGGTGTGCAAAAAAAAAAAAAATAATAATAATAATAAATAATAATAGTAATAAAAAAAAACCAAAAAAAACCGTCATACTAATGAGTACTAACCACCATGATAATTAAGTAAGTACACGGGAAGATAGAAAACCAAATATGATCTTTTTTTTCTTCTTACAAAATATGTGTAGTTTTCTATTTTCGTTTTGCTCATTGCTCTGTTTTTTCTGAATAAAAAAAAAATAAAGATTTCTATTTCATTTTTCTTTTTTTTTTACTACCAAACATGTTCACAAACAGTCTAGTAAGCAAAAAGTATAAAAAAAATTGAGTTAGAGTGTCTAAAATCAAGGTTTAACTAAGCCGGGTCATAGTGACCTGAACACTACAAGTGTATAGTAAATGCGAACAGAACAGCAGGGTTAATTTAATAATTTTATTTCTACACCGCCAATTATCAGCACAGTAAGAGGAAGAGGAGTGAAAGAAAAGCCAGCAAGAGCCTGGAAATGTTACACTAAGGGAGCGGTCAAAGAGGTAGGAAGAGAAGCAAGTATCCTTATGGGCGATAGAGTGGAGAATATGAAGTGGAGCTGGTGGTCCATAGTGTCAAATGCTGCAGAGAGATCCAGGAGAATAGGAAGAAGTAGTGACCATTAGATTTAGCTGTTGATAGATCATTACAGACTATAGTAACTGTAGTTTCTGTAGAGTATAAAGGGGGATACCGATTGTGAAAGGTTGAAAGAGCGTTATCTGAAAAATAGCGGATCAGACAAGAGTAATCCAAGTGTTCTAAGAGTTTAGCGATAAAATGGAGTTTGGAGACAGGTCTGTAGTTATCATAGCAATTTTAGCCATGTGTTTTTTTTTTAATAAAAGGGTTGTGATGGTGTGTTTGAAGAAGGAAGGAAATCTACTGGATGAAAGGCAGAGGTTACATATTTTAGTTAAGTGGGAAGTGACATTTGAGTAAAGAGACTGGAGGAGTTATGAGGGAATAGAGTCACTGGTGCAGGTAGTAGGGCGAAAAGATGCAAGAAGCATGGTAATATCTTCTTTCATAACTGGTTCAAGCATGGTAAGTGAACTTGATGAAATGCGTTAGGAAAGATAATCCATACTATTAGGGCAGAAGTGGGAAAACTCCATTTGCATCCCGCTATGTCATAAAAACTGTCCTTTGGGCAGATTCCTGGTGGGTTGCAGTGCTTAGGAAGCTAGACCCATTTTTCCATCCATTGGCCCTTTCATTTTTCTGTAAAGTGCTCGCAGCATTCACTAATCAACTCTGCGACACAAACAGCACTGGATTGCACACATGATCTTTGTGAGTGGAGTTAGTGTGCTCTTTGATTCATCCTTTGAGATTATGCAGCAATCATACTGTCTAATTGATGTATTCAATAGTGTCAGTGTCTATGTGATTTATACAACATTTGCTCAGTTTCCTGCGTGACATATATACAGCAGTCTCAGTTTCTCCTATGTAATGTATATACAGTAGGGTGCCAAGAAAAAATGAACTTTGCAAATTGGTAAGTCTTACCCCTCAAATTTGTTCCTTTTGGCATAAGGATTCACCATGTAAAATATGTTGACATTAAATTTAGATTTACCACTTGCTCAATGCATGTGAATTATTCCATGTTTCTCATTTTCCACAATATTGTACACACAATAACCACTCAGTTTGTCATAATATCTTTAACTGGATATACTATTTATAATTCAAAAAAACATAGAATGGCAGTAAGCATTCTATTACAGTAAAATATGCATTACACAATTATGTACATTGTACATGTATCAGTGCTTAGTAGCCTTAGTAACGCCCGATCTATTAAAATATAAAATCAATTAATCTGATCGGTAAACGGCATAACATACTATACATAATATGGGATATGCATCACAATAAATACTAAACAAACATTTAAAACTGCAATATGATGTGCCATTGAGCAACCAGTAAATGATAACTAATCTTAAAAAAAGAAAATCATAAAATATCTATGACCAAAAAGGAACAAAATTAGGAGGTAAGACCTTCAAAAACGTGCTACTTAATTTTTACCATGCATTTCCTTGGCACCCTAATATACAGTCCTCTCAGTGTCTCCTATGTGATGTGCATACAGAAGTCTTGGTGTATCCTATGTGATGCGTATACAGCACTCTCAGTGTATCTTATGGGATGTGTATACAGCAGTCTGGGTATATCCTTTGTTATGGATATACAGCAGTGTTGGTGAATCCTATGTTATATATAAACAGCTATTTTGGTGTAACTTCTGTGATGTTTATATATATCTTGCTGCAATGCTATATGACAAATATACTGCAGTCTCAGTATATACAGTACTCTGCGATGACAGTTATGTGCAAAATAGCAGCAGTGTGTTTAAAATAACTGAGAAAAAGTTGAATCCTCATAATAGCATTTATTTCCACATACTCCACATATGTAAAGGTACTGGGAGCACTGCACATTCAATCCTATTTGAAACCATGAACAAAATATTATTTTTTAAACTAAAACTGAAAAAAGGAAATAGGCTGTTTAATAGTAATTTCTGCATTTTCCATTAACAAATTTGAATATTTACCAAAGAAACTGAATTTTTTTTTAAAAGATTTAACTTTGCATTCTTAGCTTTTGTATCAAAAACAGCATTTTTTATGTCACTTGAAAAATTCTCAATTGGCTGAGGTCTGGGGATTGAGATTGGGATTGGGCTGGCCACTTCATAACATCAATCTTGTTGATCTGGAACTAGGATTTTGCTCACTTACTGGTGTGTTTGGGGTCATTGTCATGCTGAAACATATATTTCAACTGGTCCATAGTGCCTGGTATGTGACAAATAGTATGAGACACATCCCAAAGCCTTTATGTTTGCACCTCCATGTTTTTCAGTATTCACAGTATACTGTGGCTTGAATTCAGTGTTTAATGGTGGTCTTACAAACTGTCTGTGGCCTTTAGCCCCAATAAGAACAATCTTGCTCTTTATCCATAGAGTGTTGTACCTCTTCTTTTTAGGCCAATGTGTTCTTTGGCAAACTGTAACCTTTTCAACACATCTTTTTTTTCCAGCAATGGTACTTTATGAGTGTTTCATATAGTTTGGCTTCATGTAGGTGTTTTCTGATGGTTGCTTGACTCACAGATAACTGAAGATCTTCTTTGATCTCCTTGGAGCTGATCATTGGATGCTTCTTTGGCAGTCTTGTGATTCCATCTATGTGGATGGTAGTATTTCTTTTCCTACCACATGTTTCAGGTTTTGTTTGCCAATTTAAAGCATTAGAAATACTTTTAGCTCAGCAGACAATTATTATTATTATTATGAACAACCCTGATGAAGAGGGCTAGCGGCCCTTGAAATGCGTTGGTTATTGTTCCTCCTGCATACCCGTCCTCTTAGCTGTTGATGTCACCGTGAGACCTCACACCCCTCCATCCTACAGCTTTCTCGCCATGGCTTCCGGCCGGGGCACGCCGAGCATCTGACGGCTTCAGTCTCAGCACTTACTCCCTGCAACCTAGCGGTACACCTCAGGCAAGATCCAGCGCATGCATTCTGCCACTAACACTAAAACAGTGAGTAAATACAACACAGCTTAATTGTCTGTTAATATCCATTACCTGAATACTGGTATATATTTATACAGGTAAAATGTCGCTGTAGCAGCAAACAAGGCACTCATACAAGCCTAAAACCAGCGCTCTCTTCTTTTTGTCACCATTTATCAACAATTGAGTCCCAGGTTTTAACAACTAGACTCCTGTATATACCAATCACCTACAAGAGTACTAGTGAGCATATTAATTTCATACAGAGTCCAAACACATCTAGTTCTGTTATCTGACTACTAAACCTCAATATATTTAAGGAAAATTCCATAGGGATCATATCCCTCCTCCTTCACCACTTCTAATTGGGAACAAATCCTACAAACGGACCACCAACATATTATACCGTTCAATACAGCTATAGTAAGTGCATGGTGTGTTGTTTTTAATTTTATACAAATTATAATCAAGAACATCCACTAATCTCTACCATTTACTTTAAGTAGCAAGAATTTGATGCCCTGAGCCACAGAATCATCTAACAAGTACCGCATACATACCAGTAAGTTCCCGTCTTTTACATTAATCTTCAATAGTGATATTAGCTAGCGCGGTGATCAGCATTATTTTTAAAAAAAATTTACTTAGCAGGTGTGCACAGAGCCTGCATCTAATCACCTGCAGCTCCTAATACTGCATCCTTGTCCACTTTTCTCCCTCAATCTAACTTGTGGGTGGAGCGCCAGTGTTTACCATATTTTAGACAATTATTTACTGCACTTCTTTATATGTTTTCCCAGTTCAAATCAACTTCTTGATCAAAGTTCTTTGTTCTCCAATCCAACATCTGGAACAAACCATTTTATTCATTGAGGAAGGGCTAAAAGCAGCAGGTACAACATTTGCTGCCCTCTTTCTGTAAATAAGGGCCATAATTGACACCTGTTCCTTCACAGAATGAATGGCCTCACTAATTGAACACCACACTGTTATTAATTAGAACATCTCCGTTCATTAAATGAGTCAGTTACATCCAACTAGCAATGTCATGACTGTTAATTTTGTGGTCGTCCATTACTCGCCTACACCTAGTCATTACTTTTTCCAATGTATGATCTTTAATCCCAAAAACAGTAATTAAACACATTAGTGATGTTAGACTGCTATCATTTTGCGCATAACTGTATACAGCAGTCTTGGTGTGTTCTATGTGGTGTACAGCATACAGCAGTTTCACAAAAAGTCGACTGCACTCTCAATCTGGAAAAGTACTTGCAAGTAGCAACATCATGAATACCACTTAACATAACAATAACTCAACAAAGAGAGGTTGTTCCAGCTATAACATAAGAGATAAGTTAATTCAATGTTTGACCAAATATACAAATTTTTATATTGCTAATTTTGTATGGCCCTCCAATGATGTTACAAATATCTAAATGACCCTTGGCAGATAGTCTACTCAGGTTGTTTTTAGGGACTTGCACTTTAGGACTGAGGACGGAATGAAAAGTATCACAGAGTTGTTTTGGATTGTTGGAAATTGAAATGATAAGGGCGGTGAAGTAGGCTTGTTTGGCAAATAAAGGGCAAAGTTAAATGTTTTGTGCATAAACTTGTAATGGATGAAGTCTTCTGCCGAAAGATATATTCTCCACAGACAGTTAGCACATCTATAGCACCACTGGAGAAAATATGTTCACAGAGTTTGTCAGTGTTGCTGTCACTTGTACTGGTGTGTTCTGCATGTAAAGGGTGCAGCTTTATCAAGGGCACTTTATTAAATAATCAAATTTGGGGCAAAACATGATAGGCCTAAAAAAGACTACAAAATTCTTGTTTATTTCACAGGAAATGCAAATTCTCAATAAAATAGATGTGAGGTGAGCTGTTATGTCCAATTTAAAAATAATAAGCATTACATTATTATTATGTTAAAACATATTTTGAGTAGTGATGAGCGAGTATTCTCGTTGCTCGGGTTTTCTCAAGCATGCTCAGGTGATCTACGAGTATTTGGGCATGCTCGGAGATTTAGTTTGTGTCGCCATAGCTGCATATTTTGAGACTGCTAGACAGCCTAAATACATGTGGGGATTCCCTAACAAACAGGCATTCCCCACATGTATTCAGGCTGTCTAGCAGCCGCAAATCATGCAGCTGCAGTGACACACACTAAATCTCCGAGCACGCCCAAGTACTCGGAGATCACCCGAACATGCTTGTGAAAACCCGAGCAACGAGAACACTTGCTCATCCCTAATTTTGAGATTTTTTAACTTTATCTGAAAGTTAAAATGACCTGCAATATCAGTATAGTGATGCCATTGCTGGGTTTAATAGGTTTTCTTAAAATCTTTTTGCATTGCAATAACCTGACTAGCACATAGTACCAAGGGAAGCCTATGTAGTCTATTTCATGTAATTTTTCAACATTCCAGCTGTTCTTATAAATTTGTACACAATGTGACCTACTGAACTCCAGCATAAGGATCAAGCAGAGATGAAGTCAGCTCAGTCCTTTTGTATAAGTAAAATGAATGAAAGATGAGGCCAGGCAGAGCTGCATGGGGTATTTGAAATTATTGAATAGGCTATCTTCTGTTTGCTTCAAGCTATTCCATCTCTCAGTGGGATCCCTTCTAAATAAGAAGTATTGACCATTGAACCATTTTTTATTCATAAAAGGCAAAAGGCATAGATGCCTTTTTTATATCTCATTGCTAAGACCACTGGTTATTTTATTGCTTTAGCCAAATTCAAGGGTACAGCTGTAGGGGGTGCAGAGGTGCACAGATCCAGAGGCATCTCTTCAGCATAAGAAAATGCCAATAAGTGATGGCATATCATGTTAGTATTCTGCATTGGACCATGAAGATGCAAGATATAGTGTCTGTAATGCAAATAGAACAGTAAATGCAGTGGTACAAAAGAAAAATACACTGCAGGTTCTGTGTAACATTGAAGAAAACTAGGCATTCAGAAGCTTTAATACTTTTATTTCACCCCTTGCCTCCACAGCCAATATTTGTGTTTGGTTTATAATTTGCCCTTCCCTTCTTTTAAAACCTGTAACATTATTATCTTTTTATTGATAGTGCTATTTAAAGGCTTGTTTTTCGAATGGCAAGCATATGGTTTTATTGATCCTGATTTGTGATACATTTAGCCTTTTAATGTTTTTTTAATGGCATTTTAAGTATGGTGATTAGAGTTATAAAAGCCCTGACCTCCGACCCCCAACAGTGTCACCAGCAAAGCACCCCCACATCATCACACCACCTCCTCCATGCTTCACAGTGGGAACCAGTCATGTAGAGTCCATCCGTTCACCTTTTTTATGCGTGCAAAGCAGTAATCAAAGCAAAAGGTGGCTACTTTGAAGACCCTAGAATATAAGACATATTTTCAGTTGTTTCACACTTTTTTGTTAAGTGTAATGTATAATTCCACATGTGTTAATTCATAGTTTTGATGCCTTCAGTGTGATTCTACAATTTTCATAGTCATGAAAATACAGAAAAATCTCTGAATGAGAAGGTGTGTCCAAACTTTTGGTCTGTACTGTATACGGAGATTTAAAATTACCCCAACACTGTATACAGCTGTACGCTTGTTCTAATACATTACCTTTTTCTACTTTTTATATTCTGGTGTGATCCATACTGAGCCTGTGAGCGTCTGAGTGTTACTCAGGAAATATATATGGAGATTTACAATTACCGCAACACTGTTTACAGCTGTACGCTTCTGATATAGTACACTTTTTCTGCTTTTCATATTCTGGTCTAATCCATACTGAGCCTGTGAGCGTCTGTGTGTTACTCCAGAAATATATACGGAGATTTACAATGACCCCTAGACTGTATCCAGCTGTACACTTGTGATACAGTACCCTTTTTCTTCTTTTTATATTCTGGTGTGATCCATACTGAGCCTGTGAGCGTCTGAGTGTTACTCAGGAAATATATATGGAGATTTACAATTACCGCAACACTGTTTACAGCTGTACGCTTCTGATACAGTACACTTTTTCTGCTTTTCATATTCTGGTCTAATCCATACTGAGCCTGTGAGCGTCTGTGTGTTACTCCAGAAATATATACGGAGATTTACAATGACCCCTAGACTGTATCCAGCTGTACACTTGTGATACAGTACCCTTTTTATTCTTTTTATATTCTGGTCTAATCAATACTGAGCCTGTGAGCGTCTGTTTTTTACTCCGGAAATATATACGGAGATTAAAAATTATCGCAACACTGTATACAGCTGTACGCTTCTGATACATTACCCTTTTTCGGCTTTTATATTCTGGTCTAATCCATACTGAGCCTGTGAGCATCTGTCTGTTACTCTGGAAATATATACGGAGATTTACAATTACACCTAGACTGTATACAGCTGTACGCTTGTGATACAGTACCCTTTTTGGCAGAAAGTCCTCCTCCACCCACCACTGTAAGTGTATCATTGATACCTGGAACATTGGCCCACATGTGTGATTATGTCTTGCGGATCTGCTTTTTATAATCTGGTTTAATCCATACTGAGCCTGTGAGCGTCTGTGTCTGACTCCTGAAATATATAAGGAGATTTACAATATTTTCACTATACTATATATACCTGGTATCTGATGAAACAGTACCCTTTTTCAGCTTTTTATATTCTTGTCTAATCCATACTGAGCCTGAGTGCATCTGTGTGTGACTCATGAAATATATACGTAGATTTGAAATTAACCCAACACAATATACAGCTGTACGCTTGTGATACAGTACCCCTTTTTCAGCTTTTTATATTCTTGTCTAATCAATACTGAGCCTGAAAGCGTCTGTGTCTGACTCCTGAAATAAATACAGAGATTTACAATATTTTCACTATAATATATATACCTGGTATCTGGTGATACAGTACCCCTTTTTCAGCTTTTTATATTCTGGTCTAATCCATACTGAGCCTGTGAGCATCTGTCTGTTACTCCGGAAATATATACAGAGATTTACAATTACCCCTAGACTGTATACAAATATACGCTTGTGATACAGTACCCTTTTTGGAAGAAAGTTCTCCTCCACCCACCACTGTAAGTTCATCATTGACACCTGGAACATTGGCCCACATGTGTGATTATGTCTTGCGGATCTGCTTTTTATATTCTAATTCATACTGAGCCTGCGAGCATCTGTGTCTGACAACTGAAAGATATACGGAGATTTACAGTATTTTCACTATACTATATATACCTGGTATCTGGTGATACAGTACCCTTTTTCAGCTTTTTATATTCTTGTCTAATAAATATTGAGCCTGAGAGCGTCTGTGTCTGACTCCTGAAATATATACGGAGATTTACAATTACCCCAAGACTGTATACAGATGTACGCTTGTGATACAGTACCCTTTTTGGCAGAAAGTCCTCCTCCACCCACCACTGTAAGTGTATCATTGACACCTGGAACATTGGCCCCTGGAACATTGGCCCACATGTGTGATTATGTCTTGCGGATCTGCTTTTTATAATCTGGTTTAATCCACACTGAGCCTGTGAGCGTCTGTGTCTGACTCCTGAAATATATAAGGAGATTTACAATATTTTCACTATACTATATATACCTGGTATCTGATGAAACAGTACCCTTTTTCAGCTTTTTATATTCTCGTCTAATCCATACTGAGCCTGAGAGCGTCAGTGTGTGACTCCTGAAATATATACGTAGATTTGAAATTAACCCAACACTGTATACAGCTGTACGCTTGTGATACAGTACCCCTTTTTCAGCTTTTTATATTCTTGTCTAATCAATACTGAGCCTGAGAGCGTCTGTCTCTGACTCCTGAAATATATAAGGAGATTTACAGTATTTTCACTATACTATATATACCTGGTATCTGGTGATACAGTACCCCTTTTTCAGCTTTTTATATTCTTGTCTAATAAATATTGATCCTGAGAGCGTATGTGTCTGACTCCTGAAATATATACGGAGATTTACAATTACCCCGAGGCTGTATACAGATGTACGCTTGTGAAACAGTATCCATTTTGGCAGAAAGTCCTCCTCCACCCACCACTGTAAGTGCATCATTGACACCTGGAACATTGGCCCACATATGTGATTATGTGTTGCGGATCCTAAAAAGGGACCCCCGCAATGCCAAAATGATGAAGGATGATGACTACTGGTTGGTCAGCATCCTCGATCCACGCTATAAAGGCAAATTACAGAACATCATGCCACAGGAGAACCAAGAGCTAATATTGGCGAACAAACAAGTAACTCTTGTAAACCGAAAATGCAAAATAAGATATAGTGGCGCTAGAGTAATCACTAACGAAATCTGACAAAGATCACCACTTTGCCAAAAAGGATAAACCAAAGTGTATAATAAAAGTACTTCTTTTATTGTTTAAAAATTATAAAACCCTGCAGTAGATGATAATACTGCCAGGGTGAGGCAGTGGTGTCCACCCCTACAATGAAGCAACACTGTCAGACAGAGCTCACAACATTTAAAATGAACCATAGAAGACATGAAATAAGTGGTCTAACCCGTGGCTAGATGCACAACTCACTGATTAAGCCAAAGCTAAAATATGCCCTCTCTTGATGTATTAAATTTTGTCAGAGGGCAATTCTATAGCAAATACTAGTTTCAATGTGCTACAGATAATATTGCCCATAGTCACGTGATCAGGTCAGCTGATGTGTACCTCACCTGAGGGTGTGGACTAGGCCTATAAAACAAGGAGCTATTGTAGTTGGTGGGTGTGGAAGGAAGGAGTTTGGCTGGAGTCAGCCTGGAAACTTGTGTTTGTTACAGTGTGTCAGTGTGCACCCGGAAGCGAGTACCAGACCACCCGGAATGGCACCTGGCGGTCTCTGCTGACCTGCAGCCGCTTAGTTAAGCCCGTCCCAAGCAAGGGTGAGTCTGGGACCAGTGGTTCTCCAAACTGGAGTGATTTATGTTCTGTGTTTTTTTTTTTTTTTCTTTTTCTCTCTGCATGACAGTAAAAATGCTGGTGGAGGCCATGCGACAGCAGCAGCAGGCTACACAGCAGCAACAGCAGGCTATGCAGCAGCAGCAGGCTATACAGCAGCAGGTTATGGAGCAGCAACAGCAGGCTACACAGGAGCAGCAGCAGATATTTAATCGACAGCAACAGGAAACCAATAGTCTACTGATGCAGCACATCACAGCGCCGCAGACAGCAGGAGCTGCCCGGGGATGCCAGGATGTCCGGAAACCGGTGCGTACAGCGATCCCAAAGATGGAGCAATCAGATGACATCGAGGTGTACCTGGAGATGTTTGAAGGCGTGGCTAAGAGGGAGAGACTGCCCCAGGACCAGTGGGCCGAGATCGTGGCTCCGTTTTTGGCTCCAGGACCCGCGAAAGCCTATAGGGACCTACCCCCCGAGCATCAGAGGGACTACGAGATCGTCAAGGGTGAGATACTCGCACGTCTTGGGGTAAATGTGTTAGTCCGGGCCCAGCTGGTACACCAGTGGAAGTTTTCCCCTTCCGAGCCAGCTCGGTCCCAGTATTATGACTTGATACACCTGATAGAAAAGTGGTTGCAGCCGGAGGTGTTGTCACCCCGCGCTATGCTGGATCGTATAGTGACTGATAAATTCTGGAGAACTTTGCCCCACACCCTGCAAACCTGGGTTGGACAGGTAACCCCTACTGATGGTCTCCAGATGGTAGACCTCATTGAAAGATATGGGGCTACCAAGGAGATGCAGGGAGAGACTACCCGGAAGGTAATGAGTAAATTCCCCAAACCTTCACCCGCCGTTCGGCGAGCAGAGACTCAGAAGGCCGCCCAAGACACGTCTGGGGACGAAAGGGGCCCCATAATCTGTTGGCAGTGACAAGAACCAGGACATGTGAGAGCTGATTACCCCCACCTGACTGAGCCCATGGACACAAACTATGGGTACTATCAGTCTCACTATGCCGAACACATGTGTGCAGTGGGCAAACCAGAGGGACCCAGTATGAACCATTGTGTGGAAGTAGAGGGTAACCCTGCTGTAGCTCTACTTGACTCAGGGAGTCTCGTGACCCTAATACGAGCCAGAGATGTCCAAATCAGCGAGTATACTGGTCGGAAAATGGGTGTATTTTGTATACATGGGGACCTAAAACATTATCCTACCGCCCTGGTGATGATCAACACGCCAGCGGGGAGGAGGTGCCACGAGGTGGGGGTGGTGGTTAATTTGCATTATGAGGTAATAATGGGGAGAGATTTTCCGTTATTTTCTGTGCTTTGGCCTGTAGTTACCCCTCCCACGGAACAGTCGTCAGCACCAGTGGCAACCAGGTTGCATTCTCCAGAAATCGGGCATGAACCTGGTGGCCCAGAGGAAGATGTGCTGGCGGTAGGAGTACCTATTCTTTCGGTGGAGGAGAAACCCTCTCCTATAGAAGTGTTAGCTGGGGAGGTGGAAGACTTGCTACCGGGACCAGAATTGTCAGACTTAAATGTGGCAGGTGACAATTTTGGTACGGCGCAACTCCGGGACCCTACGTTGGCTCGAGCTCGGGAAAATGTACTGGTTGTCAATGGGGAACCCCAACAACCCGGGGCAGCTACAGCATTTCCCCGATTCGAGCTGAACCAAGATTTGCTGTATCGGGTTGAAAAAGTACATGGGGAAATTGTCGAGCCATTGCTGGTACCCCAGTCGTATCGTAAGTTGGTAATGGACCTAGCGCATGCGCATGTACTGGGGGGACATCTGGGTCAAAAGAAAACCCTAGACCGAGTTCTACAACGGTTTTTCTGGCTAGGGGTCTATGAAGAAGTTAAACGGTATTGTAACTCTTATCCCGTGTGCCAGGTAACCAGTCCGCAGCCTCATTTTCGGAGTCCCTTAGTACCATTACCAATTATAGAGGTCCGGTTTGAGAGAATAGCCATGGATCTGGTGGGGCCTGTTAATAAATCAGCGAGGGTCACCAACATATCCTCGTAGTTCTAGATTACGCTACCAGGTATCCTGAGGCTATTCCCCTGCGCCACACCTCTGCCAAACTTATTGCAAAAGAACTCATGGGTATGTTCTCTCGGGTGGGAATCCCTCAAGAAATCTTAACAGATCAGGGGACCCCCTTTATGTCAAAAATCATGAAGGAACTCTGCCACTTGTTGAGTGTTAAACAGTTGCGCACATCGGTCTATCATCCTCAAACAGACGGGTTGGTAGAAAGGTTCAATAAGACCCTGAAGAATATGTTGAAAAAAGCTGTCTCTAAAGATGGTAAGGACTGGGATCTCTTGTTGCCATACCTGATGTTTGCAGTGCGGGAGGTGCCCCAGGCATCTACGGGGTTCTCGCCCTTCGATCTATTATATGGCAGACATCCCCGTGGCTTACTCGATATAGCTAAAGAGACCTGGGAGAACCAACCAACTCCCCACAAAAGTGTGATAGAACATGTGGCCAAAATGCAAGAGAGAATGGAGACAGTCCTACCATTAGTCCGAGAACATATGGAAGCAGCACAAAGGTCACAAAGGCAGGTCTATAACCGGGAGGCACGGGAAAGGTCCTTTAACCCTGGGGATCGGGTGTTGGTACTTGTGCCTACAGTGGATAGTAAGTTCCTTGCAAGGTGCCAGGGACCCTTCGAGATTATGGAGAAGGTGGGTCCCGTAAACTATAAAGTACACCAACCAGGGCGAAGAAAGCCAGAACAGGTATACCATGTGAATCTGCTCAAACCATGGAAAGACAGAGACCCTCTTGGTGAGGATTGTCCGCGGCCTGCATTTCCAGTAGAGAGGGCTCCCTTGCCTCAGGAGAAGGCAAGAGAAGTCCTCTCCGCCGTCAAAATAGCAGACACTTTGTCTCCTAGACAAGTTCAGGAGGTCCGAGAGTTTGTTAGCCGAAATACCGATGTTTTTTCAGAGCTCCCTGGCCGTACCTCCCTAATACAACATGACATTGTCACGGAGCCGCAGGCCAAAGTCCGACTAAAGCCATATAGGGTGCCTGAGGCCCGGCGACAAGCCATCTCGGAAGAGGTAAAGAAGATGCTGCAGTTAGGGGTTATTGAAGAGTCCCAGAGTGAGTGGGCCAGCCCAATAGTCCTAATACCAAAACCAGATGGGACACTAAGGTTCTGTAATGACTTCAGAAAACTGAATGAAATTTCTAAATTTGACGCCTACCCCATGCCCCGGGTCGATGAGTTAATAGAGCGGTTTGGGCAGGCCCGGTATTTTTCAGTCATTGACCTCACAAAAGGGTATTGGCAGGTGCCCCTAACAAAAGCAGCGAGAGAGAAAATGGCTTTTGTAACACCCGAGGGACTGTTTCAGTATATAGTCCTACCCTTCGGGTTGCATGGTGCTCCAGCAACTTTCCAGAGGTTAATGGATGTTGTTCTTCGTCCTCATCGCCGATATGCCGCGGCCTATCTGGACGATATTGTGGTGTACAGTACAGACTGGGAAAGTCACTTAGCCAAGGTACAGGCAGTGATTGATTCTCTGCGACAAGCAGGGCTAACTGCCAACCCAAAGAAGTGTTCCATAGGGTTGGAGGAAGCTCGGTACCTGGGGTATGTGATTGGGAGAGGAGTTATCAAACCTCAAATAGTTAAGCCCGTCCCAAGCAAGGGTGAGTCTGGGACCAATGGTTCTCCAAACTGTAATGATTTATGTTCTGTTTTTGATTTTTGTTATCTGGACTTTTGTTGAACTCATCATTAAAACCACTGAACTTTGAACTGAAGCCTGTGTGTTTTGCCTCATTACTGCGGCCCGGCCCTGCCTACCAGAGCGGATCCCTACAGGGTGGACACCACTACCTCACCCTGGCAGTATTATCATCTACTGCAGGGTTTTATACTTTTTAACCAATAAATATTTGTCTTGTGTATACTCTAGCATTAGTCAAGAGGTTATTGTGCGCAGAAGTACTTTTATTAAACTCTTTTAAACCGTTTGTTAGAGGCATTCCCAGCACACAGCAGCGGTGCAGGTTCTACCATAAGCCGTAGTGGGCCAAATGAAAGAGGTGTTTGTGGTGCACACAGCCGAAGTGGCATTGGAGACAGGGGTTTCATGACCATGTTGTGGACTGATTTCTCAAGTCCCGCTCACACGACTGTTAATACTGAATCGATTAAAACAGACAGGAGACAGCAGTTGCCAACAATGGTTCAAAATTACCTCTCCTGCCCTATCGATGTTCTCCCTCACAGTTCATTCCCCTTTGACTACTGGGCCTGTAAACTGGACATCTGGCCTGAATTGGCACAATATGCCTTACAGGAGCTTGCTTGCCCTGCTGGTAGTGTGCTATCAGAAAGAGTCTCCAGTACTTCTGAATCCTGACAGAAAGAAGGACCCCGCTGTCAACCCAAAATGTTGATGATCTCACCTTCATTAAAATGAACCATGCCTGGGTTTCAAAGGATTTTGTACCACCTTCCCCTGATGACACATAGGTTGCCAGCAAAATGGCTCGCTTTGTCCTCCTCTTCCTCCGACTTCTCCAATTTCTCCATTTGCAGTAGCTAAACGTTCAGTCTACACCTCAACATATGTCAGTTTTTCCACCTCCCTAACTGGGCTGCCCCTCCCAGGGCCAGCGTCAGCACCTGGCGCTCCCGCGCAAGTGCTGGTACCCTGAGCAGATGGGGGTGCCCACTCGTGGATGACGGCACTGACACAGGGCCCCCCATATTACGCCAAAGTATCTCTAACGAAGGGGGGCCCACTCGCCGTCAGACAAACCGGCGCACTATGAGGGGCCCTGTGCCAGTGCCGTCGTCAACTAGTGGCCCCCCTGCTTGCTCAGGGTCCCGAGACTTGCAATACTTACTCTCCCTGCTCCACCACTGTGACGTCTTCCGCATTTCCTGACAGTGACATTCAGGTCAGAGAGCGCGATGACGTCATATCTGTACGCCCTCTGCCTGAACAGTCCAAGAGTAGAGAACTGGAAGATGGTGACGCTGAGGAGTCCAGAGTACAGCAGTGCCCAGGGAGGAGAGGTATTTCATTTTTTTTAATGTTTAGAGCAATTGATGGGGAGCATTATACACTGGAGAATTATATATGGGGCCCATTATATATGGAGCATTATATTGGCCCATCATACACTGGAGCATCATCCATGGGGCCCATAATATACTGGAGCATTCTAAATGGGGCACATCAGACACTGGGGCAGCATATACGGGGCCCATCATATACTGGAGCATTATTAATGGGGCCCACTATATATGGAAATAATACAAGGAATCCCAAATACATCCTTAGCAAATATGGGTGTGACATGCTGTCATGTCAACACCCCTGTATTTAATACACCTGCTCTGACACTGGGGCAGCATATATGGGGCCCATTATATATGGAGGATTATATAGGCCCATCATACACTGGAGAATCATCCATTGGGCCCATCATATACTGGAGCATCATATGGGGCCCATTATATATGGAGCATTATATTGGCCCATCATACACTGGAGCATCGTCCATGGGGCCCATCACATACAGGAGCAATCTAAATGAGGCACATCAGACACTGGAGCAGCATATACGGGGCCCATTATACACTGGAGCTTTATAAATGGTGCTCATTATATATGGAGCATTATATTGGCCCATCATACACTGGAGCATCATCCATGGGGCCCATCATATACTGGAGCATTATAAATGAGGCCCATCAGACACTTGAGCAGCATATACGGGGCCCATCATATACTGGAGCATTATTAATGGGGCCCACTATATATGGAAATAATACAAGGAATCCCAAATACATCCTTAGCAAATATGGGTGTGACATGCTGTCATGTCAACACCCCTGTATTTAATACACCTGCTCTGATAAACAGGAATATCCAGGCGAAAAAATAGAGCCAAACGGTGCTCATAAAGTTGAATAAAAATTACAAAACTTTATTGAAATCTGATTAAAAAACAGCAATGAACAATAGCAATGTCACCAGTATTGTATACAGAAGGAGAAGAAACACCCCTACCTCCCCACAGAATACTCCACGGTACGACCAGATAAGTGTGTATATATAATATATATATAAAACTAAGAAGCCGGATAGTGTGGAAATGTAATCGCAATATATTAATGGCATTATAAATATGCACCGTGCTATATTCAGGATCACAGACTCTCACATGAAGAATGTATCTCACATAAAAAATGTATCTAGTTCAGTAATATAATGTGATCCCAAGGGTCAGAGATCCACCATGGATCTGACTCATAAAAATAAATAGCAGGGAGCAAAGAAAACATGTCCACACAGTCCAGCAGAAATTTGTCCCATATTGGCCAATATAAATCACATAGTTAAGGCAGAGTACCCTAGGCCAGACAGACAAAAAAAAAAAATTGCATACGATCTTCATAAATTCATAATAGCTTGGCTTACCGGGGGAAAACTGATGGGAGGGAAGTCCACGGGTGGATGAGCGCCCCAACGCACGTTTCGTGACAGCCAAGTGTCACTTCCTCAAGAGGAATTTTTTTTTTTTTGTCTGTCTGGCCAAGGGTACTGTGCAATACTGCCTTAACTATGTGATTTATATTGACCAATATGGGATACATTTCTGCTGGACTGTGTGGACATGTTTTCTTTGCTCCCTGCTATTTATTTTTATGAGTCAGATCTGTGATCCTGAATATAGCACGGTGCATATTTATAATGCCATTAACATATTGTGATTACATTTCCACACTATCTGGCTTCTTAGTTGTTATATGCGACTCGTTATACTGTATGGAGCAATATGTGGGGCTCATTCTAGTCTATGGGGACCGTCCTATACTGTATGGCACATTATATGGGGACCATCATATACTGTAGCATTATGTGGAGCTCATCATATACTGTATGGAACATTATATGGGACCAATTATGTATGGAGCAATATATGGTGCTCAATATTCTGTATGGCGCACTATGTGGTGGCCATAATACTGTATGAAGTAATATACTGTCGGGTTTTTGAGCTATTGTAGATTTTAAGATAGATATCAGTCATGTAATGTAAGAAGTGAAGTATTTGTCATTGTACTATACCTATATTTCTGTGCCGTATCGGAGCATCATGAATTGTGGTATGTGTTAAAGGGGCCCACTGACACTCTTTCACCCGGGGCACATGAAAACCTGGAGACAGCCCTACCCCCCCCTCCACAACTTTAGCCAAATAAACCCCAATTTTCAATGCGTAACTATTATTATAAAGTAAATTAAGGTTGACAAGCTTAAGTAATAAGAATTGATGTCGTTGGCATTGAAATGGGCACTGTAAGTGTGTGTTTACTGTCCTCCACTCCCTGCCGACTTTGCTTCCCCATTGACTTGCATTGGGTTTCGTGCTTCAGTCGGACCCCCGACTTTTCCCGATAGTCGTCCGATTTTGTTCGACTCGACTTTTGAGAAAGTCGGGTTTCATGAAACCCGTCTCGACCCTAAAAAAGGCAAAGTCGCTCATCTCTAGTGGTGATAGAAAATTCATAATTATGGCGTGCTCACCGTATGCTGTCACGATACAGCACTCAATGTAACTGCAGCATTTTCTTCCAAGTCTGGACAAAAACTTTAAATTTAGTTTAAGGGTGGTAACAGTAGTATGATGCCTGTGCTCAACATAAGAAATAGGGTCCAAAATGGATCCTAACTGGACTGTCAACAAGACCAATCCATCTGGGTGTTGCACCAATCTATAGTTTCAGCTTCTTATCTCTTGTAAAAGTGTAAAGGTAGATAAAATGTCGAACACCCTCTCTGAAGAGCTCTAATTTATTTTGTTGTGTGATCTGTTTTTTCAGTCAAAGTTCAGCTACAAAGAAAGGAAGAGTACCTGCAACATTGTCAGTAATGTTGGGTGTGTGCAGAGAAGGGCAGGCTCAAAAGAAGGTAGTGAGATCCTTCATTTATCAAGCAGAAGACACAACAGTTTCATTTCTAGTAAGGCATGTTGGGACGCCTATATAAACAGATTTTTAAGCATGAATCCTAGTATTAGCCAGACCTGGAGGTGTTAGTGAAGGAATATGGGATCAGCCAAACCGGGACACTTCCATAAGGTATAGAAGCTGGTAAACCTCTGTTATATAGTCCACAGATTGTAATGGTGCGTGTAGTAATCACAGCGAAACACATTGACCCATATGGCTCTGTACTGGGAAGATAGAGGTCTTCAATTTAACCTGTTGTACTTCAGTAATGTTCCTCACAAGTTATATGCTGCCGTCCACAACCAAAATGCTTGTACCTCTGTAATGTAATGCACATGAAGAATTCAAGTGTTTTACCTACTACCTATTGTACATAGTTCCAAGACCAAGAAAACATGAGTTTATTTTATTGATAACATCTGGCTTACAGCACAGGGTCCCAACTTGCTCCAATATATGGCAGCATGCAGTGTGAAAGTGACAGCAATTCAATCATACACAAGTGCACACACGCTGGGACATTGCGAAAAGCACAAAAAAATAAGGTGCAAACCTACGTTTGTATATATTCTTGATTCTTCACTGTTCATGCCCTATCTAACGCAATCATCCAATTTAAGACCCATAATGTAAGCAGAACCTGTCTCTTTAATTGCTGTTCTTCAAGTTAGTGTCTTCTGGGAAACTTCCTTTCCCCACCTTGTATTTTCAGTTGAAGCGTTACCAAAGCTGACACCAGCAATGTAATTCATATCTGTGAGCTGGTTATTTCAGTGAGATGAACACTGTTTCCAATTTACATAACACTTACACTGGAAAGTTTGTGTTTACTGCACAGAAGAGCAATTTATTTCAGATAATGTGCATTACCTCTCGAAGGAATACATTTCACAAGGAACAGCTCATTTTTTCCATTAAATGTTTTACCATTAAAATATTTTACTGTTTTAAGCCCTACGATGAACAATTTCATGCCACTGTGTAGAACAGGCGAATCCAGAAGTGCTCATGTGGGTATTTAAAGGATTTCTCTATATGTAAGGATTTTTGTCTAATTTCCAGCCATAGAGGATTAGCTTAGTATAAAAGTAAGACATATGATTCTGTTTAATGTTTTACATTTAATGATATAATTCAATCAATTGAGTTTTGTGCAACTGTGCATTAATCATATATGCAATTTTATTTGAAATGGTTGAATAAAGATAATTCTCTATTTGAAATACAATAGTATTTTTTTCACCAGCGCCATCTCTCACTGTCTAATCATACCGCCACAACCATGTCTAACCATAGTTCGTAGAATCATTGTATCAATTTTATTCATTTTATGCACAGTTTGCATAATTGATGTCCTGTCCTGCCAACCCGTCACCAAAAATAAGCCTCTTGTTAAAGTCATTCAGTCTACATTTCATCCCTTTTTGATGTCTAGCTGAACCATTTCATGTTGCTTACAGATTTTGTATGCTGAGTTATCTCTTTAGTCCCATTACTGCATCTAGGCTTGTGCCTGTAGAGGGGTTTACTGAGTGTCATCACCATGACTCCATAGAGAAGACATATCCTGGAGAAGTATTGTTAAATAGCCACTCTGGAATTTTTCTTTATTTTACCGCTGGAGTAGTATAACCAAAGTCTGTTCCTTGCCCCTAGTAAAATACTAGCTGCCGTCATCTTCTCTTCCCAGTTCCACTTCGGTCCCACTCCATCATCTTGTGACTACATCTCCCGACTGACCAGAAGTCACAGCTAACGGTCACAAGTAGAGATGGACGAACCTGAACAGTAAAGTTCGATGTCCATACCAAACACCTACTGTTTGGGTATGGACACCGAACATGGACTTCACCAGGAAATCCAGGTTACTGTTCGGGTTCAGCTGCCCAAACTCCAGATGTCTGTCGTGTTGTGATGTGCATGACAGCGTGGCAAACACTGCTTCTGATCGGCAATGAAATCATCCCCGATGATCAGAGAGCCACAGTTCTCACGATGTCAAAAGACAGCATGACTGCTCAGCTGTGATCGGAGGTGCAAAGTTTACCTCCTGTCACTGGTGTCAGCTGATGAGACTACAGTTCCCATCATGCGACACCTGCTGCTGCTAATAACAGCGAGAGCAGGAGAAGCTGATGGGTGTATTCATTAACCTGGCTCCTGCTCTGTAAATAAATAATATAAAAAAATGGCGTGGGTGTGAGGAAAGGGACGCTGCCATCTTGTGTATAGGGCCTATACCAGCCTCCATTTTGTCGGTTCACAGAGCCACAGACTGCTAACTACACATGGCCTGTTAGCATATCCAGTACGACTGGTTTTGATGTCCACTATGAATCAAAAGGGCTTTAGTATGCTAATTAGTTTAGGCCCGTGTCTGAATAAGATGGTCATTAGTATGCTAAATAACTCAGACTCAAGCCAGTATTTCCTGCTCCATATGAATTGCAGGCCGGTTAATATGCGTGCTTCAAAGCAAAGGGGAGGGGCCTAGCAGGTTTAAGAACTGTAGCCATGAACAGGCTGTTCTCAATCCATTTTGACACAGAAGCCAAGAAGATGGTCTAAGAAGGACCAAGGGAACAGACTTGCCTTGCCAAGGGAGCAGCAGCACATGTTTTGGGAGACTGTCTAGCAACTAAACACTGTTACCTGGGGATCGCAGAGCTCCCTGCCTCCCCATGTCCCTACAACCCGGTAATATTGATCTCTAGCTAATACCTTTAAGCCTTGTACATTATTGTGGTATTTTACTCTGACTGCAAATCCATTGTCATTCCGTTGTATAGCTTTACTGTATATTTCTGTAATTATCTAGTGCGCCCTTAAGGCAATTAAACCATAAAATTAATCTTGGGCTGATGCTTTTACTCTGATCACGAATCTTAGAATACCCAGTGGGTAACAGGACAACCTACCCGGCGGCCATTTGCTCTAGGTGCAGTTCCCTTACCGACCAGAGAGACAAAGGGGGCGCCGGAGAGCTGTACTGTGGAGTTACGTCCCATTGGTGACGTGGGAGGAAAGGGGTCGTCCTTCACAATTGGTAGGGCGGTGGGATCAGAAGCTGTGATACCCGGGCTACCGTGTGGCGGTCGGCTTAGTTCCTCACAATTGGTGGCAGCAGTGGGATCAGAGTAATAGTGTGCGTGGGATCCCTACTCCCAGACACTAGAGACTACCAGCGGTACTTTCACTGCTGGGGTCTTAAGGTCAGTCCAGCACTAGACGGTCAGAGTGTAAATATAATAAGTTGTGTGCAAGGTCAGGGTTGCAGCTGTGTCAGTAACCAAAGTTTCCCAAAATGGCGGAAGGCACCAGGAGTAGGGCAAAGGGGGAGGCCAATGCTATGGTCTATGAGGAGTTTGACACCGATGAGGGGGAGCTCAGCCAGGGCTCCCCAAGGAGCCAGATCCCCGTGCTCAGTCCCGCAGTGGACTGTCCACCCCTTGCCCGTCCCAGTGTGTACAGATCGGAGGCCCTCTTCCAAGCGGCTATGGCACAGCTCAAGGCTGGTAATGACGCCGCCTATGACAGACTCCTGGTGGCGGCAGAGAAAGCAGCAGAGCGTGAGCAAGCAGCAGCAGAGCGTGAGCATACAGAACGCTGTGAAGCTGCGGAGCGGGAGCAAGCAGCGGCAGAGAGAGCAGTGGAGCGTGAGCATACAGAACGCCGTGAAGCTGTGGAGCGCCAGCACCGACTGGAGATGGCTCAGCACGGGCCCCCGCTGGACACACCAGGCCCACCGGAGACAAGGGCTTCCAAGGTCCGGGCGGAGGACTTTCCCTTGCTTGAAAAGGATGGAGACCTGGATTCCTTTCTTCTAGCCTTTGAGAGGACCTGCCTCCAACATCATCTGGCCCCGGATCAGTGGGAAAGGTACCTGACCCCCCGTTTGAGGGGTAAGTCCCTGGAAGTTTTGGGGGACTTACCTGCCGGGGAGGAGCAGGACTACAACAGCATCAAGTGGGCCCTGATCCAGCACTACAACCTCACCCCGGAGTCGTACCGCAGGAAGTTCAGGAGCCTGCAGCGGGGTCCAAAGGACACCTGGACCGACCACATGCGGGCCCTGCTGAGAGCTGCGGAGCACTGGACCTCGGGTCTAGAGCTCACTACCCGCCAGGAGGTCCAGGAACTGTTTGTCATGGAGCAATTCTTGTGGAACTGCCCAGAGGACCTCCAGCAGTTCCTCCGTGACCGGAAACCAAAGGGGGCTTCTTCTACAGCCGCCCTGGCAGACGAGTATGCCAACAACAGGGCGCCGGAGCCAAAGAAGCCTGCCAGCAGCACCTGGAGAGGGGTAAGCCCAATCCTGCCCCAGCCCCATATCCAGCCCCCAGAGTGCAAGGGGTGTACCCCCCAGCTGCCCTCTCCAGGCCAGGAATAGAACCCAGACGTTGTCATAATTGCAATCAGCCAGGACACTTTAAGGCTGCGTGTCCCCAGCGCCAGAAGGCCCCATCCCTGTCCCAGAAACCGTCCACTGTTTTGTGTGTGGGAGGGGGTGGTGGGAGGTCCCGGGACAATTACCAACCCATCACCATCGGCCGCTCAGCGGTCATGGGACTGCGGGACACAGGCGCTAAACGAACCCTGGTACGTCCTGAGGTGGTGTCCCCCCAAGACTTGGTGCCTGGGAAAACCCTTTCCGTCTCCGGAATTGGAGGTGTTGAACCGGCGCTGCCCGTTGCCAAGGTGTATTTGGACTGGGGCACCGGGAGGGGGATGCGGGAGGTGGGAGTAACGCCAAATATTCCTGCAAATGTGTTGCTTGGGACCGATTTGGGGCGGCTAGTGTCCCAGTATGTGGCCACTGAACCCCCAAGTTCGGCTCCCCAAGAATGTCATGACTCTACTGTGAATGCTAATGTTAATGTATTGAATGTGCCTCCAACAGTGGAGGAGGGAGTGAAACCTGATGGTAAGAAATGCACTGACACTACACACACAGGGCTCACGATGAAGACAGGTGAGGAGGCTGCACGGGAGAGCTCAGAGGTGGGGGGAGGGGCTGCTATGGGCAGTGTAGGGCCACTAAGTGAACCCAGGCTGCTGAGTCTAGGGCCCCTGCAGGAAGAGGAACAGGCCATGGGGGAGGGGGCGTCCCGGGAGAGGAGCCACCATGTAAGACCCTAGGGCAGGAGTTCCCCACATGCGGGATGTCAGGAGGTCAGGGAAGTCTGCCTGACCCGGCGACTTGGTCAGGGGACGAGGGGAAGCAGGCACTACCCGTGGTCTCAGCGGTCGTGGCCGCTGTTACTAGGAGTGGGAGCGCCGGAGCCCAAGGGGCCTCGCGGAGGTCCGACGGTTTTCCCCCTCTCCGACCAAGTGGCTGCCGAGTCAGACAGCGGCCAGGAGACAGATCCCGGGGAACTGACAGAGGACATGGCAGTTTCATCAATTCTTGCCACATCAAGTCAGGGATTTCAAGCAGCGTTGGAAGCTGACACTAGCCTGAAGACTCTCAAGGAGCAGGCGGCACAGCCTCCCCTGGAGTCCGACCGCAAGCGAGTGGTCTGGGACCAGGGATGGCTGTACCGGGTAACGATCCAGCAGGGTTCACCGGAGGCATGGCCCAGGGACTGACAGTTAGTGGTACCCCATCCATTCAGGGCGGAATTGTTGCGGATCGCATACGAGATTCCAATGGCAGGACACCTAGGGATCACTAAAACCAGGGCCAGGCTAGCTCAGCATTTCTACTGGCCTGGAATGAGGACCGAGGTGATAGCCTACTGCCGTTCGTGTGACACCTGTCAGAGGTGGGGAAGGCGGGGCAGCGCCCCAAAGCCCCACTGGTAACTCTGCCCATCATCGAAGAGCCTTTCTCGAGGGTGGCTGTGGATCTCATTGGACCTCTGTCCACTCCCAGCCGCTCCGGGAAATGCTTCATACTAACGGTAGTGGACTATGCCACCCGGTACCCGGAGGCGGTAGCTTTGTCGTCCATTCGGGCCGACAAAGTGGCCACTGCCTTACTGGAGATTTTCTCCAGAGTGGGGTTCCCCCAGGAAATGCTCACCGACCGAGGGACCCAGTTCATGTCACAGCTGATGGAGTCTCTCTTTAAGCAGGTACAGGTGCAACATCTGGTGGCCAGCCCGTATCACCCACAGACCAATGGCCTGTGTGAGCGGTTCAATGGCACCTTAAAGCAGATGCTGAAGATGTTGGTCGACTCCCACGGGAGAGGCTGGGAGCGGTATCTCCCACACCTGCTGTTTGCCTACCGGGAGGTCCCACAGGCCTCAACGGGGTTCTCCCCCTTTGAGCTCCTGTACGGGCGACGTGTACGGGGGCCCCTTGCTCTGGTGAAGGAAGCAAGGGAAGGGGATTTAGCCACCCCTGGAGTGTCAGTCATTGAGTATGTTGTACGCTTCCGGGACCGAATGATGGCCTTGACACGGCTGGTGCATGACAATATGGCCCAAGCCCAGGCTGACCAGAAGCGGTGGTACGACCAGAATGCTTGTGAGCGGACCTACCAGGTGGGTCAAAAGGTGTGGGTACTGGTCCCCGTACCTCAAAACAAGCTTCAGGCGGCCTGGGAGGGTCCATACCTCGTGCACGAGCAGCTCAACGCCGTCACCTACCTTGTCACCCTGGACCACACACCGTGGAAGGAGGAAGGCCTTCCATGTGAACATGATGAAGGCCCATCATGAGCGAGAGGCTTATGCCCACCCAGAGTGCAACCTTCCAGAGGAAGGAGAGGCAGAAGCCCTCCTGGATCTGCCACCCTAGCCAAGCAGAGGGTGCGGTAGGGCGCATGGGGGAACACAGGAATGTGATACCCCCTAGCGCCCTCAAAAGCAGGGAAGGTGTGAGGAAAGGGACGCCGCCATCTTGTGTATAGGGCCTATACCAGCCTCCATTTTGTCGGTTCACAGAGCCACAGACTGCTAACTACACAGGGCCTGTTAGCATATCCAGTATGACCGGTTTTGATGTCCACTATGAATAAAAGGGCTTTAGTATGCTAATTAGTTTAGGCCCGTGTCTGAATAAGATGGTCATTAGTATGCTAAATAACTCAGACTCAAGCCAGTATTTCCTGCTCCATATGAATTGCAGGCCGGTTAATATGGGTGCTCCAAAGCAAAGGGGAGGGGCCTAGCAGGTTTAAGAACTGTAGCCATGAACAGGCTGTTCTCAATCCATTTTGACACAGAAACCAAGAAGATGGTCTAAGAAGGACCAAGGGAACAGACTTGCCTTGCCAAGGGAGCAGCAGCACATGTTTTGGGAGACTGTCTAGCAACTAAACACTGTTACCTGGGGATCGCAGAGCTCCCTGCCTCCCCATGTCCCTACAACCCGGTAATATTGATCTCTAGCTAATACCTTTAAGCCTTGTACATTATTGTGGTATTTTACTCTGACTGCAAATCCATTGTCATTCCGTTGTATAGCTTTACTGTATATTTCTGTAATTATCTAGTGCGCCCTTAAGGCAATTAAACCATAAAATTAATCTTGGGCTGATGCTTTTACTCTGATCACGAATCTTAGAATACCCAGTGGGTAACAGGACAACCTCCCCGGCGGCCATTTGCTCTAGGTGCAGTTCCCTTACTGACCAGAGAGACAAAGGGGGCGCCGGAGAGCTGTACCTGTGGAGTTACGTCCCATTGGTGACGTGGGAGGAAAGGGGTCGTCCTTCACAATTGGTAGCGGCGGTGGGATCAGAAGCTGTGATACCCGGGCTACCGTGTGGCGGTCGGCTTCGTTCCTCACAGTGGGTTCCACTGTATTTTTGATAATCAGGCAAAACTCACAGCTGGGGGCTGTAACCCTCAGCTATCAGCTTCAATAAGGCTGGTTATCAAGAATAGAGGGGTATTTTTTAATTATATAACCCCTTAGTGACAGAGCCAATTTAATACTTAATGACCAAGCCAACTTTAACAATTCTGACCACTGTCACTTTTGAGGTTAGAGCTCTGGACCACTTAAAAGTATCCCACTGATTCTGAGATTTATTTTTTTCGCGACATACTGTACTTCATGTTAGAGGTAAAATTTCTTTGATATAATTTGCGTTTATTTATGAAAAAAAGTGGAAATTTGGCAAAAATTTTGAAAATTTAGCAATTTTCAAAATTTAATTTTTGTACACTTAAATAAGAGAGTGGTGTCACACAAAATAGTTAATAAATAACATTTCTCACATGTCTACTTTACATCTGTAAAATTTTGGAAACATAATTTTTTGTTAGGACGTTATAAGGGTTAAAAATTTAAAAGCGATTTCTCATTTTTCCAACAAAATTTAAAAAAACTTTTTTTAGGGACCACCTCACATTTGCAGTGAGTTTGGGGGTCAATATAACAGAAAATACTTAAAAGTGACACCATTCTAAAAACTGCACCCCTCAAGGTGCGCAAAACCACATTAAAGAATTTTATTAACCCTTCAGGTGCTTCATGAGAACTAAATCAATTTGGAAGGAAAAAAATAAACATTTTACTTTTTTCACAAAAAATATATATTGGAATCAATTTTTTTTATTTTCACAAGGGTATCAGGAGAAAATGGACCACAAAATTTGTTGTGCAATTTTTTCTGAGTAAGCCGATACCCCATATGTGGGTAAAAGCCACTGTTTCGGTACATAGCAGGACTTAGAATGTAGGGAGCACCATTTGACTTTTTGAACACAAAATAGGCTGAAATCAATAGTGGCAACATGTCTCGTTTGGAGACCCCCTGATGTACCTAAACAGTGGAACCCCTCCAATTCTAACTCCAACCCTAACCCAACACACCACTAACCCTAATCCCAACCCTAACCGTAACCCTAACCACAACCCTAACCCCATCACACCCATAAACCTAATCCCAACCCTAATAATAACCCTAACCACAAACTTAACCCTAACACACGCCTAATCCTAATCCAGCCCTAACCGTAATCCCAACCATAACCACAATCCTAACCCTAACTTTAGCCCAACCCTAATGTTAGCCCAACCCTAACATTAGCCCAACTCTAGCCCTAACCCTAACTTTAGACCAACCCTAACTCTAGCCCCAACCCTAACCGTGGCTCAACCTTAACATTAGCTCAACCCTAACCCTAAATTTAGCCCAACTCACTTAAGCCCAACTCTAACCCTAATGGAAAAAAGGAAATAAATATATATTTTTTTATTTTATTACTTTTACCTAAGGGGGTGATAAAGGGGGTTTGATTTTTTTTTTTTTTACTTTGATCACTGTGATAGGGTCTAAAAATTAACCAATAATAAAAATTTCCTTTTGTTGCCGGGTGCCGGCCGGCAGATATTGGCAGGCCCGGGGGACTTCATGGGGGATTTCAGGGACACCAGAGGTACCAGTGGTGGGATCTGGGGACCCTATTTTTCTCTCCTCTGACGTGCGATTACATCAGAGGAGATGGAAATTAAATGGAAAATCTGATTTTTTTTTGTGGTCGCCGTTATAATGTTAATAACGGCGATCGTAACACTGGGGTTGGTAAAAACTGATCCAAAACTTGTTCTCTGGGGGTGCTATAAACTGTTAATAACGGCGATCGTAACACTGGGTTTGGTAAAAACTGTCCCAAAACATGTTCTCTGGGGGTGCTATAAACTTATTTATCAGCACCATTCAAAAGCGGCTCTGAGGCATAAGTACCCTTAACTGCCGCCGCTAAAAGGCATATTGGAGGTCATTAAGGAGTTAAATAATTTCAAAATGGCATGGAGTCCCCTGTTATGAATGTGCTAGAGATGGTTTCTGAGCAGAGGCTCCCTCTGGTGGTTACAGACAGTACTGAACCTTTCAGTGAGGAGTGGCAATCTGGAATCACGGACTGGTCTAATATAAGGGAGGTTCCCTCCCATGCTGGTTGCCGGTGATCAATTGTTCTTGTCTCAATTGTGATTCCTGGTTCATTTGGAAGTTTGCTGGAGTCCTGCCTGCATCTTATGCTTTCAGATAAGATATTTTTTGCTTTTCTTTTTGTGCTTGCTTTTTGCATTGTTTTCTGCACTTTTGTGGAGGTCAGCCAGGTCCCCTCCTGGGGCCTGAGCGCCTCACAGTTTTTCTGCAGCCACTGTTATTTGCTCATGTGCTTTTTCCTGTTTTTTCAGCGGCTGCGGCTTTGTTTTTGTTCACACTGAGAACTGATTTAGTTGTGGCGAGATCATGTGATCTCAGTATTTTTGTAATCAGAATTGTTGGATTTTTGTAGGGTTTTCTGGGTTGCAGAAAGTAATCTCTCCTGTCCTATCCTATTTAGTCAGCCTGTGGCCCCAGCATTTGCTCAGTCTATTTTCTGCCTATGTTTGTATTTTCATCTTGTCTAACCGCCATTATATGTTTGGGGGCTTCCTATTTTCTTTGGTGATCTGCTCCAGGGCAGATAGCTTTCATCTTTCTGCCTTTAGGTGTAGTTATCTCTCAGGCTGTGACGAGACGTCTAGGATCAACGTAGGAACGCTCCACGGCTACCTCTAGTTGTGTCGTTAGTTTAGGAATCTGCAACCCATCAGTTACCAACATCTCAGGTGTTCGGCTGCCCTGCTGTTGTTCCTGTCCTCCTCAGCTACCGAAACATAACAGTATCACCGGCCATAACTGAAAATTATATGGTACTCACAGAAGGGAAAAAAAAAGTGTGGAAGAAAAAAGTTGTCAGAGTTGTCAGAGATTTTTTTTTTTTTCTGTCTGTTGCATTTTTTCCCTCTTTTTCTCTGGGTGCTGAGGAGGATTTTTTTTTTCTCTCAATGGAGTTTGCACAGTTGTCTGGCCGTGTGGATCAGCTTGCCACTGAGGTTCGGAGTATTGCTACCTATCTTGCTAGGTTGCCAGTTGTGGAACCCAGGATCCCCATGCCAGATTTGTTTTTGGGGGATCGAGCTAAATTTCTGAATTTCAAAAATAACTGTAAGTTGTTTTTTGCCTTAAAACCTAAGTCCTCAGGGGACAGCAGGTTCAAATTGTCATCTCTCTCCTGCGCGGTGATCCTCAGGATTGGGCTTTTTCCCTGACATCTGGGGACCCTGTTTTGAGTAATGTTTATGCATTTTTTCTGGCTCTGGGGTTATTGTACGATGAACCTAATGTCACTGATAAAGCTGAAAAAACCTTGTTGGCATTAAATCAGGGGATTGAGGACGCTGAGTTGTACTGTCAAAAATTCCGAAAGTGGGCAGTCCTGACCAAATGGAATGACAATGCTTTGGCAGCCCTTTTTCAGAAGGGTCTGTCAGAGAATGTAAAAGATGTTATGGTGGGTTTCCCTGCTCCCTCTGGTCTCAATGATTCTATGTCATTAGCGATTCAAATTGACAGACGTTTGCGTGAGCGTAGAAGTATGCGTGGAATGGTGTTGCCTTGTGAACCAGCTTCTGGACCCATGCAGTGTGATAGAGTGGCTTCTGGGGCACAGCGTCATGAGTTTCGAAAACGCAATGGGTTATTTTTCTACTGTGGTGATGCCGCTCATACTATTTCAGTCTGCCCTAAGCGGGGAAGACGTTTTGCACGCTCAGTTGTCTTGTGTAGTGTTCAGACTAAATTTCTGTTGACTGTTACCCTGATTTGCTCCCTGTCCACATTTTCTGCTCAGGCTTTTGTTGATTCGGGAGCAGCTATTAAACTGATGGATTTTGATTTTGCTAAACGTTGTGGGTTTCCCTTGATACCCCTACAGAAGTCTATTCCCCTACTGGGGATTGATTCTACCCCTTTGGCTGAGAATAAACCCCAGTTCTCTACTCAGGTGATAATGAGGGTTGAACCTGATCATTAGGAGAGTTGCAAATTTTTGGTGTTGTATAATCTGCATGACATTATTGTAATGGGTTTCCCTTGGTTACAGTCTCATAATCCTGTTTTGGATTGGAAATCTGTGTCTGTAACCAGTTGGGGCTGCCAATGTGTTAATGCCAACACTCCTGTTTTTTCTGCCTCTCCCCAGGCTCAGGATGTTCCTGACTTTTTGACTGATTTTTCTGATGTGTTTAGCGAAAGTAAATCTGCATCCTTGCCCCCCATAGGAGCTATGACTGCGCTATTGAATTAGTGCCTGGTAGTAAATTCCCTAAAGGTCGACTTTTTAACTTGTCTGTACCTGAACATGACGCTATGCGGTCTTATATCAAGGAGTCATTGGAGAAGGGTCATATCAGACCATCCTCTTCACCCTTGGGTGCCAGGTTTTTTTTTGTGGCCAAAAAGGATGGATCATTAAGGCCGTGTATTGATTATCGTCTCTTGAACAATATCACTGTGAAATATCAATATCCGTTACCCTTGATCTCTGACCTGTTTTCCAGGGTGAAAAGTGCTACTTGGTTTACCAAGCTTGACCTCAGGGGGGCGTATAACCTTATTCGCATTAAGCACGGGGATGAATGGAAGACAGTTTAATACCCCAGAGAGGCATTTTGAGTACCTTGTGATGCCCTTCCTTCTTCCAGTCCTTCATGAATGACATTTTCAGGGATTTTGTGGATAAATTTCTGATTGTTTATTTGGATGATATCTTGATTTTTTCCAATACTGGGACTCTCATGTGAAACATGTTCGGACTGTGTTCCAGATTTTGAGAGAGAATGCTCTGTATGTGAAGGGATCAAAGTGTCTTTTTGGCATACAGAGGATCTCAGTAATGGGATTCATTTTGTCTCCATCTGTTATTGAAATGGACCCGGTCAAGGTTCAGGCCATCTGTGATTCGGTCCAACCTACTTCATTAAAGGCTCTTCAGAGATTCTTGGGTTTTGCCAATTTTTATCGTAAATTTATTGGTAATTTCTCTGTTATTGTTAAACCATTGACTGATTTGACCAAAAAGGGTTCTGATGTGGTGAATTGGCCTCCTGAGGCAGTTTCTGCATTTCAGGAACTTAAGCAGAGATTCACTTCTGCTCTTGTTCTACGGCAGCCTGATGTTTCTCTGCCATTTCAGGTGGAGGTTGATGCCTCTGAAATTGGGGCAGGTGCCGTTTTGTCCCAAAGAGATCCAGAGACCTCTAAAAGTAACCCTTGTGCTTTTTTCTCTCAAAAATTTTCTCCAACTGAACGTAATTATGATGTGGGTAATCGGGAGTTATTGGCCATGGAGTGGGCTTTTGAAGAGTGGAGACATTGGCTGGAGGGAGCCAAACATCAGGTGGTGGTCCTCACGGACCATAAGAATCTGGTTTATCTGGAATCAGCCAAGCGACTTAATCCTAGACAGGCCAGGTGGGCCTTGTTTTTCACACGTTTTAATTTTGTGGTTTCCTTTCTTCCTGGCAATAAGAATGTTAAGGCGGATGCCCTCTCGAGGAGTTTCCTTGCGGACTCTCCTGAGTTATCTGATCCTGCTGTTATTTTGAAAGAGGGTGTAGTTCTTTCCGCCATCTCGCCCAATTTGAGACTGGCTCTGGAAGGATGTCAGGAGGATAAACCCGAGCGCTGCCCTATTGGGAAATTGTTTGTCCCAGACCAGTGGAAGAAGAGTGTGATGTCTGAGATTCATTGTTCCGCGTTGGCCAGTCATCCTGGAATTTTTGGTACCAGAGACTTGGTGAGTCGGTCCTTTTGGTGGCGTACTTTGTCTCGTGACGTCAGGGAGTTTGTGCAGTCCTGTGGGACTTGCTCTCGCTCCAAGCCTTGCTCTCGCTCTAGTGGTTTGTTGATGCCATTGCCTGTGCCCAAGAGACCATGGACCCATATCTCTATGGATTTTATTTCCGACCTCCCTGTTTCTTAGAGAATGACCGTTATCTGGGTGATTTGTGATAGGTTTTCCAAGATGATACATCTTGTGCCATTACCTAAGTTGCCTTCCTCCTCCGAATTGGTGCCTTTGTTCCTTCAGCACGTGGTTCGGTTACACGGCATTCCTGAGAACATTGTGTCTGACAGAGGAGTCCAGTTTGTTTCCAGATTTTGGAGGACTTTTTGTTCTAAACTTGATGTTCAATTGTCTTTCTCCTCTGCTTTTCATCCTCAGACCAATGGACAAACTGAGAGAACAAACCAGACTTTGGAGACTTATCTGAGATGCTTTGTGTCTGCTGATCAAGATGACTGGGTCTCTTTTTTGCCTTTGGCTATGTTTGCTCTTAATAATAGGGCAAGCTCTGCCACTTTGATGTCTCCATTTTTCTGCAATTTTGGGTTTCACCCTCGATTTTCTTCGGGACAGACAGAGGCTTCTCTCTGTCCGGGTGTTGACTCTGTTGTGGAGCGTATGCTGCAGATTTGGGACCAGGTAGTGGAGAGGTTGTCCCTCTCTCAGGAGAAGGCCCAGCGGTTTGCCAACTGGCATAGGACTGATGGTCCTCGGTTTAAAGTGGGGGACTTGGTCTGGTTGTCCTCAAGAAATATCCCTATGAGAGTTGCATCTCCTAAGTTTAAGCCTAGGTTCATTGGACCTTATAAGATCATGGAGATTCTTAATCCTGTTTCCTTTTGTTTACTTCTTCCAGGGACATTTAAGATCCATAACGTGTTCCACAAGTCCTTATTGAAGAGGTTTGTCGAGCCAGTGGTTCCTATGGCTGTGCCTCCTGACCCTGTTTTGGTTGAGGGCAATCTGGAGTATGTGGTTGAGAAAATATTGGATTCTCGTTTTTCTAGACGGAAACTCCAGTATTTGGTTAAGTGGAGAGGTTATGGACAGGAGGACAATTCTTGGGTGTTTGCTTCGGACATCCATGCTAGGAGACTGATCCGTGCGTATCACAGAGCTCATCCTGACCGACCTGGTGTCACAAATGAGGGTTCGGTGACCCCTCCTCAAGGGGGGTACTGTTGTGAATGTTTTAGAAATGAATTCTGAGCAGAAGCTCCCTCTGGTGGTTACAAACAGTACTGAACCATTCAATGAGGATTGGTAATCAGGAATCACAGACTGGTCTTATATAAGGGAGGTTCCCTCCCATCATGGTTGCCGGTGATCAATTGTTCTTGTCTCAACTTTGTTTCCTGGTTCACTTGGAATCTTGCTGAGTCTTGCCTCTTCTCCTGCTCTCAGATAAGATATTTTCTGTTTTTTGTTTTTGTGCTTGCCATTTGCATATTTCTCTGCATTTCTGTGAAGTTAGCCAGGTCCCCCTCCCCAGGGGGCTTGGGCTCCTCTCAGTTCCTCTGGAGCCACTGTTATTTGTTCATTTGCCTTTTCCAGTTTTTTCAGTGGCTGCGGCTTAGTTTTCTTACACCAGAGAACTAATTTAGGTGGTAGAGGTCTTGTGATCTCAGGTGTTTTTGCAGTTAGTTGCGTTGGTTTTTTTTAGGGTTTTTTTGGATTGCAGTAAGTATCCTTCCTATCCTTTTTCTGTCTAGGCAGATTGGGCCCCAACGTTTGCTCATACTATTTTCTGTCTGTGTCTGTATTTCCTCTTGTCTAACCGCCATTACATGTTTGGGGGCTTCCTATGTTCTTTGGGAATCTGCTCCGGGGCAGATAGCTTTCCTCTTTCTATCTTTAGGTGTAGTTAACCTCTCAGGCTGTGACGAGGCGTCTAGGACCAACGTAGGAACGCTCCACGGCTGCCCTTAGTTGTGGTGGTTAGTCAGGGTACTGCGATCCAGTAGATTCCAACCTCTCTGGTGTATTGCCGTTTTTGCCTGCTCTCCTCAGCTACCAAAACATAATATCCGTGCCTATCACTGAGCTCATCCTGACCGACCTGGTTGCACAAATGAGGGTTCGGTGACCCCTCCTCAAGGGGGGTACTGTTGTGAATGTTTTGGAAATGAATTCTGAGCAGAAGCTCCCTCTGGTGGTTACAAACAGTACTGAACCATTCAATGAGGACTGGCAATCATTAGACACAGAGTGGCTTGATATAAGGGAGGTTCCCTACCATCATGGTTGCCGGTGATCAATTGTTCTTGTCTCAACTGTGTTTCCTGGTTCACTTGGAAGCTTGCTGAGTCTTGCCTCTTCTTCTGCTTTCAGATAAGATATTATCTGTTTTTGTTTTTGTGCTTAACCATTTGCATATTTCTCTGCATTTCTGTGAGGTTAGCCAGGTCCCCACCCCCCGGGGGGCTTGGGCTCCTCTCAGTTCCGCTGGAGCCACTGTTATTTGTTCATTTGCCTTTTCCAGTTTTTTCAGTGGCTGCGGCTTAGTTTTGTTACACCAGAGAACTGATTTAGGTGGTAGAGGTCGTGTGATCTCAGGTGTTTTTGCAATCAGTAGCATTGGCATTTTTTAGGGTTTTTTTTGGATTGCAGTGAGTATCCTTTCTATCCTTTTCTGTCTAGGCAGATTGGGCCCCAGCGTTTGCTCATACTATTTTCTGTCTGTGTCTGTATTTCCTCTTGTCTAACCGCCATTACATGTTTGGGGGCTTCCTATGTACTTTGGGGATCTGCTCCAGGGCAGATAGCTTTCCTCTTTCTATCTTTAGGTGTAGTTAATCTCTCAGGCTGTGACGAGGCGTCTAGGACCAACGTAGGAACGCTCCACGGCTGCGTTTAGTTGTGGTGCTTAGTCAGGGTACTGCAATCCAATAGATTCCAACCTCTCTGGTGTATTGCCGTTTTTGCCTGCTCTCCTCAGCTACCAAAACATAACAGATACCCCTGCGAAAGTCTATTCCCATACTGGGCATTGATTCTACCCCTTTGGCGGAGAATAAACCCCAGTTTTCTACTCAAGTGATAATGAGGGTTGAACCAGATCATCAGGAGAGTTGCAAATTTCTGGTGCTGTATAATCTGCATGACATTATTGTACTAGGTTTTCCTTGGTTACAGTCTCATAATCCTGTTTTGGATTGGAAATCTGTGTCTGTGACCAGTTGGGGCTGCCAATGTGTTAATGCCGACACTCGTGTTTTTTCTGCCTCTCCCAAGTCTCAGGATGTTCCTGACTTTTTGACTGATTTTTCGGATGTTTTTAGTGAAAGTAAATCTGCATCTTTGCCCCCTCACAGGAGCTACGATTGCGCTATTGAATTAGTGCCTGGTGGTAAATTTCCTAAAGGTCGCCTTTTTAACTTGTCTGTACCTGAACACGATGCTATGCGATCTTATATCAAGGAGTCATTGGAGAAGGGTCATATCAGACCATCCTCTTCACCCTTGGGTGCCGGTTTTTTCTTTGTGGCCAAAAAGGATGGTTCATTGAGGCCGTGTATTGATTATCGTCTCTTGAATAAGATCACTGTGAAGTATCAATATCCGTTACCTTTGATTTCTGACCTGTTTTCCAGTCCTTCATGAATGACATTTTCAGGGATTTTGTGGATAAATTTCTGATTGTTTATTTGGATGATATCTTGATTTTTTCCAATGACTGGGACTTTCATGTGAAACATGTTCGGACTGTGTTCCAGATTTTGAGAGAGAATGCACTGTATGTGAAGGGATCAAAGTGTCTTTTTGGCGTACAGAAGGTCTCATTTCTGGGATTCATTTTGTCTGCGTCTGTTATTGAAATGGACCCGGTCAAGGTTCAAGCCATCTGTGATTGGGTCCAACCTACTTCATTAAAGGCTCTTCAGAGATTTTTGGGTTTTGCCAATTTTTATCGTAAATTTATTGGTAATTTCTCTGGTATTGTTAAACCATTGACTGATTTGACCAAAAAGGGTTCTGATGTGGTGAATTGGCCTCCTGAGGCAGTCTCTGCGTTTCAGGAACTTAAGCAGAGATTCACTTCTGCTCCTGTTCTACAGCAGCCTGATGTTTCTCTACCATTTCAGGTGGAGTTTGAAATTGGGGCAGGTGCCGTTTTGTCCCAAAGAGATCCAGAGACCTCTAAGAGTAACCCTTGTGCCTTTTTCTCTCGAAAATTTTCTCCAACTGAACGTAATTATGACGTGGGTAATCGGGAGTTATTGGCCATGAAGTGGGCCTTTGAAGAGTGGAGACATTGGCTGGAAGGTGCCAAACATCAGGTGGTGGTCCTCACGGACCATAAGAATCTGGTTTATCTCGAATCAGCCAATCGACTTAATCCTAAACAGGCCAGGTGGGCCTTGTTTTTCACACGTTTTAATTTTGTGGTTTCTTTTCTTCCTGGCACTAAGAATGTTAAGGCGGATGCCCTCTCGAGGACTTTCTTTGCGGACTCTCCTGAGTTATCTGATTCTACTGTTATTTTGAAAGAGGGTGTAGTTCTTTCCGCCATCTCGCCCAATTTGAGACTGGCCTTGGAAGGGTGTCAGGAGGATAATCCTGAGCGCTGCCCTATTGGGAAATTGTTTGTCCCAGACCAGTGGAAGAAGAGTGTGATGTCTGAGATTCATTGTTCCGCGTTGGCTGGTCATCCCGGGATTTTTGGTACCAGAGACTTGGTGAGTCGGTCCTTTTGGCGGCCTACTGTGTCTCGTTACTTCATGGAATTTGTGCAGTCCTGTGAGACTTGCTCTAGCTCCAAGCCTTGCTCTCGCTCTAGTGGTTTGTTAATGCCATTACCTGTGCCCAGGAGGCCATGGACTCATATCTCTATGGATTTTATTTCCGACCTCCCTGTTTCTCAGAGAATGACCGTTATCTGGGTAATCTGTGATAGGTTTTCCAAGATGATACATCTTGTGCCATTACCTAAGTTACCTTCCTCCTCCGAATTGGTGCCTTTGTTCCTTCAGCACGTGGTTCGGTTACATGGCATTCCGGAGAACATTGTGTCTGACAGAGAAATCCAGTTTGTTTCCAGATTTTGGAGGACATTTTGTTCTAAACTTGGTGTTCAATTATCTTTCTCCTCTGCTTTTCATCCTCAGACCAATGGACAAACCGAGAGAACAAACCTGACCTTGGAGACTTATTTGAGATGTTTTGTGTCTGCTGATCAAGATGACTGGGTCTCTTTTTTGCCCTTGGCTGAGTTTGCTCTTAATAATAGGGCTAGCTCTGCCACCTTGATGTCTCCATTTTTCTGCAATTTTGGGTTTCACCCTCGATTTTCTTCGGGACAGGCGGAGGCTTCTGTCTGTCCGGGTGTTGACTCTGTTGTGGAGCGAATGCAGCAGATTTGGGACCAGGTAGTGGAGAGGTTGTCTCTCTCTCAGGAGAAGGCCCAGCAGTTTGCCAACCGGTATAGGACTGATGGTCCTCGGTTTAAAGTGGGGGACTTGGTTTGGTTGTCCTCAAGAAATATCCCTATGAGGGTTGCATTTCCAAAATTTAAGCCCAGGTTCATTGGACCTTATAAAATCGTGGAGATTCTTAATCCTGTTTCCTTCCGTTTGCTTCTTCCAGGGACATTTAAGATCCATAACGTGTTCCACAAGTCCTTATTGAAGAGGTTTGTCGAGCCAGTGGTTCCTATGGCTGTGCCTCCTGACCCTGTTTTGGTTGAGGGCAATCTGGAGTATGAGGTTGAGAAAATATTAGATTCTCGTTTTTCTAGACAGAAACTCCAGTATTTGGTTAAGTGGAGAGGTTATGGTCAGGAGGACAATTCTTGGGTGTTTGCTTCGGACATCCATGCTAGGAGACTGATCCGTGCCTATCACCGAGCTCATCCTGATCGGCCTGGTTGCACAAGTGAGGGTTCGTGACCCCTCCTCAAGGGGGGGGTACTGTTATGAATGTGCTAGAGATGGTTTCTGAGCAGAGGCTCCCTCTGGTGGTTACAGACAGTACTGAACCTTTTAGCGAGGAGTGGCAATCTGGAATCACGGACTGGTCTGATATAAGGGAGGTTCCCTCCCATGCTGGTTGCCGGTGATCAATTGTTCTTGTCTCAATTGTGGTTCCTGGTTCATTTGGAAGTTTGCTAGAGTCCTGCCTGCATCTCCTGCTTTCAGATAAGATATTTTTTGCTTTTCTTTTTGTGCTTGCTTTTTGCATTGTTTTCTGCACTTTTGTGGAGGTCAGCCAGGTCCCCTCCTGGGGCCTGAGCTCCTCACAGTTTTTCTGCAGCCACTGTTATTTGCTCATGTGCTTTTTCCTGTTTTTTCAGCGGCTGCGGCTTGGTTTTTGTTCACACTGAGAACTGATTTAGTGGGTGGCGAGATCGTGTGATCTCAGTATTTTTGTAATCAGAATTGTTGGATTTTTGTAAGGTTTTCTGGGTTGCAGAAAGTAATCTCTCCTGTCCTAACCTAGTTAGTCAGCTTGTGGCCCCAGCATTTGCTCAGTCTATTTTCTGCCTATGTTTGTATTTTTATCTTGTCTAACCGCCATTATATGTTTGGGGGCTTCCTATTTTCTTTGGTGATCTGCTCCGGGGCAGATAGCTTTCATCTTTCTGCCTTTAGGTGTAGTTATCTCTCAAGCTGTGACGAGGCGTCTAGGATCAACGTAGGAACGCTCCACGGCTACCTCTAGTTGTGTCGTTAGTTTAGGAATCTGCAACCCATCAGTTACCAACATCTCAGGTGTTCGGCTGCCTTTCTGTTGTTCCTGTCCTCCTCAGCTACTGAAACATAACATCCCCCCATTTTTGACAACCAGCCTTGCTAAAGCAGTAAAAGTGTGTTTTGTTTTATTTCTAATAAAGTACTTTATACTTACTGTGTCTTTATTTACCATGTAACTGTAGGATTAGTAATGAATAGGTATTTCATAGACGCCTCTCCATTACTAAGCCGTGGGCTTGAAGTCACATGACAATACAAAGGTGACATCAACCCCACAAATATTAATCCCACTTGCCACCACTACAGCTGTAGCTGACACCAGTGACCAGAGATAAACTTTATACCTCCGATCACAGCTGAGCGCTCACACTGTCTTTTGACAGCATGGGAATGGTGGCTCTCTGACCAGTGGTGATGATTTCACTGCTGGTCAGAAGCGGTGTTTGTCGTGCTGTCATGCACATGACAGTGTGGCAAACACTGTATGTTTGGGTCCCCCCATTCATGTGAATGGGGTCCAGGTTCAGGTTCAGGTCAGGGTACTGTTCTGGTACCTGAACCCAAACTTTTTGCAAGTATTCAGCCGAACCTGAACATCCAGGTGTCAGCTCATCTCTAGTCACAAGCTCTAAATGTACATCTAGAAGACCTTACATGGTGACTATTTCCCCTGTACTGGGAGAACTGAAAGGATGAGTCTTTGAAACAAGCTGTGCCCTATATCAGAGAGCAAGGTATTCCAAAACTGGCATGAGTTTGTGATCATCAAGTACAACCTACTGTTGGAGTTGAAACTTGAGAGTCTGTTCCTGTTAACCTGAAATCACCAAACCCTGTGTCTTTTAGCAATATTGCCTCAAAAGTCTGTGCCTCCAAGCAGTGTAACTGTCAACCTTATGGACTGTTCCTGTTATTACAGAACCCCCTATATTAGTGAAAGAATCAAGCTTTGTGCCTGAGCATTGTTGCAACCATAAAGCAGTGCTCTTCGTTAGAGATTGTGACCATTTGATTCAACTTAACTAAAATTGTTTGAAGTTAACCATACTTTGTCTTACTTGTATCTGTCCGTGTGCCTCAAAGAAATATTTAGGGTGAAAAGCCAACGTGCAAGTTATAACACACTTACATGCCCATCAGAGAATTTAGCACTCCGATCGGCCTGTCTTGCTTTGTTGGTAACTAATGCCAGTTAGGAATGTCTCTAATGTGATAAGTATAGTACATTATCCTGCTCTCTGGGCCCATTACTTTACAGAGCTGCTTTAGAAAATCGTATGAAATGAGAACTGATGGAAAGGGACATTTTTAGCAAAATGCAAAGCATTCTACGCAATTTTAGAACTAATTGTTTTTAAAGACAGAAGAACAGTCATTCGAGAGAGAGTGATGTTGATTGAATGAAGTCTATTCTCTTTTCTGATAGATTCAAGTTCATATTTCAGAGATGTCTTTTTTTCCGCCCTAGATTGTCTTTGGCCGGTGGATTAATGATTTCAATTCACTGATGAACTATCTGACAACTGAATTGTAGCCACATTTCTCCAGGGTTACAAAAGATACAACTATATCTGTGTATACACTTATACAGAGTGATGTTCTTTGTTAAACAGTAGGCGAAATGTTCTCCCTTTTATGAAATCTACTGAATATATATGTATTGATTAAGAAAAGTACAAGTTACATGAGAAATAAGGGTAATTTCATTTCTTTTCTAATCTTGTTGGCCTTATTTAACTGCAATCTCTGATATAGTCATAATATGAATTACATTATTATAGTCTCAGCACCTGTGCGTACTTATCTGTTTAAGATGTTACACTGTCTAACGTGAGAAATGCTAATCTTTCCCCAGCTTCCTCCAAGATTAATATCTAATACTTTGATTCTCAGTTTCTTGTATGTTAAAGGTTAAAGCTTGGGTTTAAGTAATTTGCTCTCCATCACCAGTGTTTTTTTTCTTAGGCAAGGTTTATGCTTTCAATATATTCTCTTACTTTCTCATTATCCTTGTGTTAGCAGTTATAAGACCCGGGCACCAAAAGAAACATACCCAGCAAATTCTCTTTTTCTGACAGTTTTCACTTTTGATCAACAGTACTCTGTCTCTTTGCTCCTGAAACAATTCCGGCTTAATCAATCATTTCTATAAATAAATGGACATTATTCTTGGGAGCCTGAGTCCACTTTTGTTTCATTTATCAACTTGTTTTTGCTGCACATGCTTACAGTATATATTCATCCAACATTTTGAGGCAAAGACCCCTATTAGGCCTCTTTCACACTTCAGTCGTACGACGTCAGTCAAAATCCGCCAAAGTGTGAAAAAAACGGATCCGCCATTTTTTTTGGCGGATCCGCTTTCTTCCCATTGACTTGCATTAGTGGCGGATTTTGACGGATGGTCGTCCGTTTGATCCGTTTTTTGACGGATCCGTCATAAAATTGGCGTCCGCCTTTTTTGGAAAACGTTCAATGCAATGTTTTTTGTGTGCGTCAAAATGGCAGACGATGATGGATCCACCACGTCCGTCATTTTGTATAATGGGCTCCAATGGGTGGCGGATCCGCTGACATCCGTTTTTGACAGAATCCGCCAGCGGATCCGTTGCTTCCATAGAAAATGCTGCAAAATCCTGACAGCACTGTCGGGGTCTCTCTCTCTCCCATGCCAGACATGCGTACCTGCATTTTCTGGGTTGAAAAGTTCATGACGGATCCGTTTGCATCCGTTGCATTTTCCAACTTTTCTGGCGGATCCGCTATTTTCACACTTTGGCGGATTTTAACTGACGCCAAACGACAGAAGTGTGAAAAAGGCCTTAGGGGTGTGCAAGAGTAAGACATGCCTGATTCATTAGGAGGCTTATGGCTCTTAATGACTTAGTCTCTTCTGAAAATTGACTAGCATTTCGCCACAAATCTTACTCCTGTCAGAGAATAGAGTAAGATTTATGGAAAAGGTATTCCACAGCTCATAATTAATTAGATTTTGATGTAACTGGGAAAAACTGGCATGAAAATGCCAAAAGTTGCGAAATTCTTGTGCATTGCCCAAAAATGTTGTGCGTTTTCAAAAAGATTTATGCCAGAAATCTGGTGTAATCATTTTGATAAATCAGAGCCAAAGTATCTAATAACTGTTTTATTTTCATTTTTTGAGCAAATTATAGACCAATCACTCATATAGTTAAATTCACCTGGCACTAAAATACCATCAACAGATCCTTTAGCCCCTTAAAAGAAATCTGTCCCTGGATTTTTGCTACTTCATTTGAGAGGTAGGTATCAGGATCTCTTTCCCTACATTATTATATATAATGTAGGGAAAGAGATCCTGATTCCAACAAAGTATCACTTATTTTATTGGGTGCAGTAGTTGTGACATCGATAATATAATGCTGGGAGCATCACTCTGTCTGAAGCCTTTATAGACTGCGCAAGCGCGACACGCCTGCGCAGTCTGGCTCCAGACAGAGTGAGGCATCCAGAGGTGAGTACTCTGTATGGCGCCGGAGATCGCGGTATGCGTACTGGATGCATACCGCGATCTCCGGCGCCATACTCACATACTTACCTGACCGGGAGGAGCGTTGCCGCGGCGCTTCTCTTCTCCCGGGGCAGGAGACCAGGAGTGCGAGTCGGAATCGCGCATGCGCATAGCGCTATCCGGCTCCATTTTGCTGAAGACTCATTTACAGTGTGTCTTCAGCAATATGGCGCCGGACCACGCAGTATGGGCATGCGCGTACTCCGGCGCCGCTCTCCTCCCCCGGCGTCCAGCAGAACAGAACATCGCTGGAGCACAGGGAGGAAAGGTGAGTATAAATGTTTGTTTATTTGGGTCTATGTGTGTAATAGCGGTGAGGGGACCATACACATCAGGATTGGGGAGGTGAGGGGACCATGCATATCAGGATTGGGGGGTGGAGGGACCATGCATATCAGGATAGGGGGGTGAGAGGACCATGCACATCAGGATAGGGGGTGAGGGGACCATGCACATCAGGATTGGGTGGTGAGGGGACCATGCATATCATGATTGGGGGCTGAGGGGACCATGCATATCAGGATACGGAGGGTGAGGGAACCATGCATACCAGGATTTGGGGTGAGGGGAACATGCATACCAGGATTGGGGGGTGAGGGGACTATGACATATCAGGATATGGGGGTGAGGGGACCATGCACATCAGGATAGGGGGATGAGGGGAACATGCATACCAGGATTGGGGGGTGAGGGGACCATGCACATCAGGATTGGGGGTGAGGGGACCATGCATAATAGGATAGGGGGGTGAGGATACCATGCACATCAGGATTGGGTGGTGAGGGGACCATGCATATCATGATTGGGGGGTGAGGGGACCATGCATATCAGGATACGGGGGTGAGGGAACCATGCACATCAGTATAGGGGGATGAGGGTACCATGCATATCAGGATTGGGGGGTGAGGGGACCATGCATATCAGGATATGGGGGTGAGGGACCATGCACATCAGGATAGGGGGATGAGGGGAACATGCATACCAGGATTGGGGGGTGAGGGACTATGCATATCAGGATTGGGGGGGTGAGGGGACCATGTATATCAGGATAGGGGGGTGAGGGGACCATGCACATCAGGATAGGGGGGTGAGGGGACCATGCACATCAGGATAGGGGGAGAGGGGACCATGCACATCTGGATTGGGGCTGAGGGGACCATGCATATCAGGATAGGGGGTGAGGGACTATGCATATCAGGATACGGGGTGAGGGGACCATGCATATCAGATAGGGGGATGAGGGGACCATGCATATCAGGATTGGGGGGAGAGGGACCATGCATATCAGGATAGGGGGATGAGGGGACCATGCACATCAGGAATGGGGGGTGAGGGGACCATGCATATCAGGATAGGGGGGAGAGGGGACCATGCACATCTGTATTGGGGGGTGAGGGGACCATACATATCAGGATAGGGGGGTGAGGGGACCATGCACATCAGGATAGGGGAATGAGGGGACCATGCACATCATGAATGGGGGGTGAGGGACCATGCATATCAGGATAGGGGGGAGAGGGGACCATGCACATCTGCATTGGGGGGTGAGGGGACCATACATATCAGAATAGGGGGTGAGGGGACTATGCATATCAGGATCCGGGGTGAGGGGACCGTGCATATCAGGATAGGGGGATGAGGGGACCACGCATATCAGGATTGGGGGGTGAGGGAACCATGCATATCAGGATAAGGGGGTGAGGGGACCATGCACATCAGGATAGGGGGGTGAGGGGACCAAAGAATATCAGGATTGGGGGGTAAGGGGACCATGCATATCAGGATAGGGGTGAGGGGACCATGACATCAGGATTGGGGGTGAGGGGACCATGCACATCAGGATAGGGGGGTGAGGGGACCATGCATATCAGGATAGGGGGATGAGGGGACCATGCACATCAGGATAGTGGGATGAGGGGACCATGCACATCAGGATTGGGGGTGAGGGTACCATGCATATCAGGATAGGGGGGTGAGGGGACCATGCATATCAGGATAGGGGGTGAGGGGATCATGCACATCTGAATAGGGGATGAGGAGACCATGCATACCAGGATTGGGGGTGAGGGGGACCATGCACATAAGGATTGGGGTGTGAGGGGACCAAGCACATCAGGATTGGGGGGTTAAGGGACCATGTACATCAGGATTGGGGTGAGGGGACCATGTACATCAGGATTGGGGGGTGAGGGGACAATGCATATCAGGATTTGTGGGTGAGGGGACCATGCACATCAGGATTAGGGGTGAGGGGACCATGCACATCAGGATTGGGGGGTGAGGGTACCATGCACATCAAGATCGAGGATGAGAAGAACCATGCATATCAGGATTGGAGGGGTGAGGGGACCATGCACATCAGGATAGGGGGTGAGTGGACCATGCACATCAGGATTGGGGGTGAGGGGACCATGTACCTCAGCATTGGGGAGTGGGGGGACCATGCACATCAGGATTGGGTGGTGGAGGGGACCATGCACATCTGGATTGGGGGGTGAGGGGACCATGAATATCAGGATTGGGGGTGAGGGGACCATGCATATCAGGATTTGGGGGTGAGGGGACCATGCATAATCCGGATTGGGGGGTGAGGGGACCATGCATACCAGGATTGAGGGGTGAGGGGACCATGCATATCAGGATAGGGGTGTGATGGGACCATGCATACCATGATTGAGGGGTGGGGGACCTTGCATACCAGGATTGGGGGTGAGAGAACCATGCATACCAGGATAGGGGGGTGAGGAGACCATGCATATCAGGAAGGGGACGAGGGGACCATGCATACCTGCAGAGCCGGCTTCAGGTTTTTATGGGCCCCAGGCGAAAGAGTCTCAGTGGGCCCCTTTAACACAGACCACCATTCATGATGCACAGATACTGCAGAGAAATATGGGTATAGTACAATGCCAAAGATTTCACTTCCTACATTACATGAGTGATATCTATTGTAAATTCTACAATAGCTCAGAAACTGCCAAATCCTCACAGCGCACAGTACAGACTGGACAGTACAGTCCTCCATACAATATTATGGGCAGCACATAGTCCTCCATACAGTATTATGGGCCAAATATAATGCTCCATAAAGAATATTGGACCCCAAATAATGCTCTATACAGGATACTAGTCCCAATATAATGCTCCATACAAAATATGGAGCTCTCCTCTGCACTGTGCTGCGTTCTGCGCTGTTACGGCTCAGGAAAGGACGCTGTAGAAAGACTCCCCATTATCATCAACATTGCCTCCCTATCATCATCATCATTGCCTCCCCATCATCATTGCCTCCCCATCATCGCCCTCCCCATCATCATCATCGCCTCCCCATCCATCATCATCATCATTGGCTCCCCATCATCATCACTGCCTCCCCTCACCACCATCACACATACAGCACCACAGCACTCTCTCACATACACACACACAAAGCACCGCACTACATACACACACACTGATACACACACACACACATCTCACCTGTCCGGCGTCTGCACTCTCTCTGCCAAAGCCGAACGCTGAATGATGACGTCATTCAGCGGCGCTGCTGTGAGAGGAAGCACGGGCACCCTGCAGGCGCCCCCTGGAGCCCGGAGCTGCGGCAGCGGCAGGGGAGAGCTAAGTATTGCGCTGGCTGCTGCAGGGGCCCTGAGCAAGCGGGGGGCCCAGTGGCGGCGCTGGTACCGCTCTCATCTGCTATTGGGCACCGGGGTGCCTGACGGTGAGTGGGCCCCCCACCTGCTCAGGGCCCCGGCACTTGCCCGGGTATGCCAGGTGCTGACCCTGACCCTGCATACCAGGATGAGGGAGTGTGAGAACCATGCATACCAGGATTGGGAGGTGAGTGGCCATGCATACCAGGATTGAGGGATGAGGGGAAACATGCATACCAGGATAGAGGGGTACCATGCATGCCAGGATTGGGGGGTCAGGGGACCATGCCTACCAGAATTGGGAGGTAAGGGGTGCCATGTATACCAGGATTGGGGATGAGGGGACCATGCATACCAGGATTGGGGGGTGAAGGGTACCATACATCCCACGATAGGGATGAGGGGGGACCATGCATACCAGAATTGGGGGTGAGGGGACCATTCATACCAGAATTGGGGGGTGAGGTGACCATGCATACCAGGATTGGGGGGTGATGGGACCATGCATACCGGGATTGGGGGGGTGAGGGGACCATGCATATCAGGATTGGGGGGTGAGGGGACCATGCACATCAGGATTGGGAGGTGAGAGGACCATGCACATCAGGATTGGGAGTTGAGGGGACCATGCACGTCAGGATTGGGGGGTGAGGGGACCTTGCACATCAGGATTGGGGGGTGGGGGACCATGCACATCAGGATTGTGGGGTGAGGGGACCATGCACATCAGGATTGGGGGTTAGGGGACCATGCATATTAGGATTGGGGGGTGAGGGGACCATGAATACCAGGATTGGGGGGTGAGGGGACCATGCATTTCAAGATTGGGGTGTGAGGGGACCATGCATATCAGGATTGGGGGGTGAGGGGACGATGCATAATCAGGATTGGGGGATGAAGGGACCATGCATACCAGGATTGGGGGGTGAGGGGACCATGCATACCAGGATTGGGGGTTGAGGGGACAATGCATTCCAGGATTTGGGGGGGACCATGCATTCCAAGATAGGGGGGTGAGAGAACCATGCATACCAGGATAGAGGGGGGGACCATGCATATCAGGAAGGGGGCGAGGGGACCATGCATACCAGGATGAGGGGGTGAGAGGACCATGCATACCAGGATTGGGTGGTGAGGGGGCCATGCATACCAGGATTGGGGGATGAGGGGTAACATGCATACCAGGATAGAGGGGTACCATGGATACCAGGATTGGGGGGTGAGGGACCTGTGCACAGTATATACCCTATGGGAATAAACATGCTAGAATTAGGAGGAAACCACTATGGCTAAATAGAGGTGTAAGGGGCGCAATAAGGGACAAAAAGAAAGCGTTTAGGGAATTAAAGCAAGTAGGTAGTGGTGAGGCATTAAATAAATACAGAAGACTGAATAAATTCTGTAAAAAGCAAATCAAGACAGCAAAGATTGAGGCAGAGAGACTCATTGCCAGAGAAAGTAAAAATAATCCCAAAATATTCTTTAACTACAAAAATAGAAAGAAACTAAAAAATGATAGTGTTGGTCCCCTTAAAAATAGTCTGGGTGAAATGGTGGATGAGGATGAGGAAAAAGCCAATATGCTAAATGACTTTTTTTCAACTGTATTTACACAAGAAAATCCCATGACAGATAACATGATCAGTGATAAAAAAAATTTCTCCATTATTATCAACTGCTTAACTCACCCGGGGAAGTACGGCGGCCTCTAAAAACACTAAAGTTGACAAACCCCCCCGGGCTCGGGGGGGATAGACCCCCGGTATTCAGGAATTAAGTACGTCATAGAAAAATCTTTTAATTATATCTTTAAAAAATTCCATAATTTAAAGGGGTCTGTACCACAGGACTGGCGTTTTTAGCCTTTTGGTGCCAATATTCAAAAAGGGGGGAAAAAAAACCCCTGAAATTTAGGCCCGTGAGCTTACATCTACGTGGGTTTTAAAAAAAGGAGGGTTTTTTAAAAAGGGGTTTTCTATATTTTGGGGTATCTAGGTGAAAACCTCATGGGCACAGTATCAGCAAAGGGGTTTTCGGGGGACCCTTCTTGTCAGACAATCTGATAAACTTTTTAAAAAAAGGGGGAAGTTCAGGGCTGGCCAAGGGAATGAAGTGGACGTGGTGTTCATGGACTTCTCAAAAGCTTTTGATACAGTGCCCACAAAAAGGGTTTTAAATTAAAAAAGGAACGGGGGGTAGGGGAAAAAAATGGGTAAGTGGGTTTTTTAACTGGGTCATGGAAAGAAAAACCCAAAAAGGGGGTTTTTAATGGAGCACACTCGGACTGGGGGGCGGTTAGCAAATGGGGTACCACAGGGTCCCGTTTTGGGACCCCCCTTTTCTTTTTAAAAAATTTATTAATGGGCCCTTTTAGGGGGAACAGAGTAAAATTTCAATTTTTTGCAGTTTACACTTTTTCTCTGCAGGGGAATAAATTCAGAGGAGGACAAAAATTTTTTTATTACAGGGGGATTTATGTAAACTAGAAGCTTGGGTGAAAATGGGAAATTTAAACTTTAATGGGGGGTTGTTTTTGGGCATGCATTGGGTTGAACAAACAAGATGGGATAATTTAAAGTCTTTAATTTTAAAACAACTGGGCCCAAAACTGTCAATGAAAAAGACCTGGGGGCATGGGTTTTGGGCGACAAACTCACCCTTTAGTGGCCCCAAAAACAGGCAGCTGCTGCCGGCCCCAAAAAAAATTAAAGGGGAAAAAATTAAAAGAGGGATGATGCTCATGAGGAGAACATAATTTTTAAATTTTATACAAGGGCACTGGGGACCCACTTTGAAAACTGTGTGGGAGTTCTGGTCTCCGGTGTTAAAAAAAGGGCATAGCTGAACTGGAGGGGGTGCAGAGGGAAGGGGCGACCCCCGTAAATTTGAGAACTTTGGGGGTCTGCCCAAAACCAAGACGGCTAATTTCAATTGGGGGTTTTTTGTTTTGGGGGAAAAGAAGGTTTGGGG
>JARQOD010000002.1:373439460-373487044 GCA_033576555.1 Oophaga sylvatica
GTGTGCCAGATAGTCACAGCAATGATAATGTCATAGTGATAAAATCTTCATTACAAGTAAACAACAGTACACAGTCTGATGAATACCACATCATTTAAATCTGTGTTTTAACCCCTACTTCATGCTGTCCTCAGATTATATAGCAAAAACCTGCTGACAGACTCTATTTTTCTGTTTGGTGTGCTCCACTATTTGTGCATTTTGTGCTTCAACTTGCAAATCCTATGTTTTTTCATACTTTTAGTTTTAACAGTTTACCCTCAGTCTGCCATCTCCTGGATTAACTGACTGGTTGCAGTCACCAACTATTGAGCTATTGCTGGGCTCTGTTCATATTGCATTCATCCTTGCTGGGTTCCACTTCATCTGTACTATTGCTTCTGAAATTCATGATTGTCCAAATCCACATCCTCAATATTCCTCCCGGCTGCAACAACGCCTGGGGTCCATGTGCCCATCCGGATCTGAGGCTTCATGGATCCACCTCACAAGGTGAGCCTAATAAAAATTAATTAAATAGATATTCTCAAGTTGTGTCTTGAGCAGGTCACAGCTCTGCAATCTGCTTACTTCCTTGTTGCTTGGAGGCGGCACTCCTCCTTGAACAACAGTCCTAGACAGGAGCTCAGTCCTACTATAACACATTATTGGTCTTTCTTTGTTCTGAGTCTAAACTGTGATCACTATATTTACTTAAAGAGATAACAATGCATTTCAGCAACCACACAGCTCAAGTTAAGGTACTGTCAAACTAGGCGAGATCGCTAGCGATATCGCTTAAGTGACACCGATTTTATAACGCAGCAGCGACATCGTCAGCGTTGTCTCTGTGTGTGACATGTAGCAGCAATGTGGCCCCTGCTGCGATGTCGCTGATCGTGCACGAACGGTTTGGGCCGTATTTTGATCGTTGGCGTCCCGCTGGTGAGCCTGAATCGCTAAGTTTTACACTCTTTATGAACGACGAGCGACCTTGTTGGCGACTCATATGTCAGCGGCGCAGGCGGGACTAGGTTTTCTTTAGTAACGCCCCTCAGCTCCGATTGGTGGCCACAACATCACCTCAGCAATAAATGAAAACGGAAAACTGCGCCCCCATCCATTGTTCCAGAGCGCTTTGTGAATTACTCCAATGTTGTAGTCCTTTGTGCGTTGTTGCGAGGATAGTATCGTGTGTGGGGTTTTGCGATCCTGTCAGAGTCGCTACAGCGCTTCATCTTTGCCATTTATACCTTGCCATGACATACAGTGACCACCAAAAAGGAAATAGGAACAGCATCCAATCCTTGTAGAAATGTAACAAATTCTTTATTCAGCCATCGTAAAATACAACGTTTCGGCAATCTTGTGGCCTTTTTCAAGTATAACACACAGAACACAATGGCGTCCTTAAATGATGTGGAGAAGCCAATCACCATCCAGGAACCGCCCATTGATTTAACAGATATATAAATCACAATATACAAATACATCATATTAAAACAGTGATTTCAGATCCCCAGATGAATACATCAAAAATATCAAAAACATCGCTTATAGTGTATTCATAATATTAAGTAAATCACCCCACATAAACAATATACAAAAGGTGTTCACCAATAGATGATCAGCTACTTAGTAGCCCCAAAGAGAAGTGCTCCAATCATTTCTCCTCATACTTATGCATGTATTTCAGCCAATAAGCAAATACCTGCCATTTTAGCGCCAAAGCACTTACCCCATCAGTAGCAGTGTCTCTTAACACACTCACAAACTCACGAATGATAGAGTCTTTACCCTGGAGCCAGATGCTACGTGTACGACATATAGTAAAAGAAAATGACAAACTTGATTTTAGACTAAACCAGATGTGTGATAAGTTTATTAAAAGAGGTTACCCTGAGAAGGATATTCGATATTATAAGGAGAAAGCTTTGAAGGTAACATTGAAGGATGTGAATCAGAAGCGGAATAAGGTTGTCAATAAACGGGTCCCTTTTGTCTCTACTTATTGTCCGGTTAGTGGTAAGATAGGGGGAATCCTGAATAAACACTGGGGTTGCTTCATAGAGGTTTGCCACAGGTCACTGAATTTGCTTAAAGGCCATTACTATCTTATACACGAGGTCGAAATTTAAAGGATAAACTGGTGAAACCAGATATTGGTTCTACAAAAATATCTAGACAGTTGACTTTGTGCCCACCCAAGTGTGGAAATTTTCCATGCTTGAGTTGCGCATGTTGCAGTAATATGATTAAGGGTGACAGTTTCAATCATCCACGCACAGTAAAACGTTTCTTGATTAACCCCTTCACCCTCAAGGGTGGTTTGCACGTTAATGACCGGGCCAATTTTTACAATTCTGACCACTGTCTCTTTATGAGGTTATAACTCTGGAATGCTTCAACGGACCTTCGCAATTCTGAGACTGTTTTCTCGTGACATATTGTACTTCATGTTAATGGTAAAATTTCTTCGATATAACTTGCGTTTATATTTGAAAAAACAAAATATGGCAAAAATTTTGCAATTTTCAAACTTTTAATTTTTATTCCCTTAACCCCTCTCTGACATTAGACGTACTATCCCGTCCATAAAACCCGTGGTCAATCTGACCATGGACGGGATAGTACGTCATAGGCGATTAGCTGCGCTCCCGGAGGCACCCGTGACTGTGTGTCAGGAGCGGTCACGGACCGCTCCTGGCACATTAACCCCTAGCACACCGCGATCAAACATGATTGCGGTGTACTGGGGGCACAGGGAAGCATCGCGCAGGGAGTGGGCTACCTGCGCGCCCCCCTGAGACCCTCAGACCAGCGCGATGTGATCGCGCTGTTCTGAGGGCTTCCTCCCTCCCAGGACCCGGATCCAAGATGGCGCCGGGGTCCTGGAGGGAGGCGGCTTCCTCAGTGCCTGCTGAGAGCAGGCACTGAGAAGCCTGCTGCACAGCCTGAGCGATCGCTGGTGTGACAGTGTGCTGTGCACACTGTCACACCAGCGATCTGATAAAATACAGTGATGTCCCACCCTGGGACAAAGTAAAAAAGTTAAAAAAATAAAAATAAACATGTTATAAAAAAAAATCCAAAATAAATTAAAAAAAAAAAAAAAAATATTCCCCAATAAATTCATTTCTTCCTGTAAATAAAAAAAACAAAACAATAAAAGTACACATATTTGGTATCACCGCGTCCGTAACGACCCCCCCTATAAAACTGTCCCACTAGTTAACCCCTTTAGTGAACCCCTTAAAAAAAAAAAACAAAGCAAAAAATCAATGCTTTATCATCATACCGCCGAACAAAAAGTGGAATAACGCGCGATCAAAAAGACCGATATAAACAAACATGGTACCGCTGAAAATGTCATCTTGTCCCGCAAAAAACGAGCCACAATACAGCATCATCAGCGAAAAAATAAAAAAGTTATAGCTCGCAGAATAAAGCGATGCAAAAATAATTATTTTTTATATAAAATTGTTTTTATTCTATAAAAGTGCCAAAACATAAAAAAATGATATAAATGAGGTATCGCCATAATCGTATTGACCCGAAGAATAAAACTGCTTTATCAATTTTACCACAAGCGGAACAATAAAAACGCCTCCCCCAAAAGAAATTCATGAATTGCTGATTTTTATTCATTCTAACCTCCCAAAAATCGAAATAAAAAGCGATCAAAAAATGTCACCTGCTCAAAAATGGTACAAATAAAAACGTCAACTCGTACCGCAAAAAATAAGACCTCACATGACTCTGTGGGCCAAAATATGCAAAAATTATAGCTCTCAAAATGTGGCGATGCAAAAAACTATTTTTGCAATAAAAAGCGTCTTTTAGCGTGACAGCTGCCAATCATAAAAACCCACTATAAATAGTAAATCAAACCCCCTTAGTTAGGGAAAAATAATAAAATTAAAAAAATGTATTTATTTCCATTTTCCCATTAGGGTTAGGGTTGCGGCTAAAGTTAGGGTTAGGGTTGGCGCTAAAGTTAGGATTAGGGTTAGGGTTGGGATTAGGGGTGTGTTAGGGTTAGGTTTGTGGTTAGGGTTGGGACTAGGGTTAGGGGTGTGTTGGGGATAGGGTTGGAGTTAGAATTGGGGGGTTTCCGCTGTTTAGGCACATCAGGGGCTCTCCAAATGTCACATGGCGTCTGATCTCAATTCCAGCCAATTCTGCGTTGAAAAAGTCAAACGGTGCTCCTTCACTTCTGAGCTCTGCCATGCGTCCAAACAGTAGTTTATCCCCACATATGGGGTATCAGTGTACTCTGGACCCCAAGAGTTATTGTGCAATTTGTCCTATTTCTTCTGTTACCCTTGGGAAAATAAAAAAAACTGGGGCGAAAATATCATTTTTGTACAAAAAAAATTATTTTTTTGTTTTTACGGCTGTACATTATAAACTTCTGTGAAGCACTTGGGGCTTCATAGCGCTCACCACACACCTAGATAAGTTCCTTGTGGGGTCTATTTTCCAAAATGGGGTCACTTGTGGGGGGTTTCCACTGTTTAGGCGCATCAGGGGCTCTCCAAATGCAACATGACGCACCCAGACCATTCCATCAAAGTCTGCAATCCAAAACGTCACTACTTCCCTTCCGAGCCCCAACGTGTACCCATACAGTAGTTTTCTCCCACATATTGGGTATCAGCGTACTCAGGACAAATTGGACAACAACTTTTGGGGTCCAATTTCTCCTGTTACCCTTGTAAAAATAAAATATTGGGGCGAAAAAATCATTTTTGCAAAAAAAAAAAAAGGATTTTTTATTTTTACGGCTGTGCGTTATAAACTTCTGTGAAGCACTTCGGGGTTCAAAGTGCTCACCACACATCTAGATAAGTTCCTTGTGGGGTCTATTTTCCAAAATGGGGTCACTTGTGGGGGGTTTCCACTGTTTAGGCGCATCAGGGGCTCTCCAAATGCGACATGACGCACCCCGACCATTCCATCAAAGTCTGCAATCCAAAACGTCACTACTTCCCTTCCGAGCCCCGACATGTGCCCATACAGTAGTTTTCTCCCACATATTGGGTATCAGCGTACTCAGGACAAATTGGACAACAACTTTTGGAGTCCAATTTCTCCTGTTACCCTTGTGAAAATAAAATATTGGGGGCGAAAAAATCATTTTTGTAAAAAAAAAAGATTTTTTATTTTTACGGCTGTGCGTTATAAACTTCTGTGAAGCACTTCGGGGTTCAAAGTGCTCACCACACATCTAGATAAGTTCCTTGTGGGGTCTATTTGCCAAAATGGGGTCACTTGTGGGGGGTTTCCACTGTTTAGGTGCATCAGGGGCTCTCCAAATGTGACATGACGCCCCCAGACCATTCCATCAAAGTCTGCAATCCAAAACGTCACTACTTCCCTTCCGAGCCCCGACGTGTGCCCATACAGTAGTTTTCGCCCACATATTGGGTATCAGTGTACTCAGGACAAATTGGACAACAACTTTTGGGTTCCAATTTCTTCTGTTACCCTTGTGAAAATAAAATATTGGGGGCGAAAAAATCATTTTTGTAAAAAAAAAAAAAAAGATTTTTTATTTTACGGCTGTAATCTTTAGTGAAACACTTGGGGGTTCAAAGTTCTCACCACACATCTAGATAAGTTCCTTGAGGGGTCTAGTTTCCAAAATGGTGTCATTTATGGGGGTTTCCACTGTTTAGGCAGATCAGGAGCTCTCCAAACACGACATGGCGTCCAGCCAATTCTGCATTGAAAAAGTCAGACGGCGCTCCTTCCCTTCCAAACTCTGCCATGCAGCCAAACAGTGGTTTACCCCCACATATGGGGTATCAGCGCACTCAGGACAAATTGCACAATAACTTTTGGAGTCTTGTTACCCTTGGAAAAATAAAAATTGGGGTGAAAAGATCATTTTTGTGGAAAAAATATGATTTTTAAATTTTATGGCTCTACGTTATAAACTTGTGTGAAGCACTTGGGGGTTCAAATTGCTCATCAAACATCTAGATAAGTTCCTTAGGGGGTCTAGTTTCCCAAATGGGGTCATTTGTGGGGGGTTTCCACTGTTTAGGCACATCAGGGGCTCTCCAAATGCAACATGGCATCCAAACTCAATTCCAGCCAATTTTGGTTGGAAAAAGTCAAATGGTGCTCCTTCCATTCCGAGCTCTGCCGTGCGCCCAAACAGTGGTTTCCCCCACATATGGGGTATCAGCGTACTCAGGACAAATTGTACAACAACTTATGTGGTCCAATTTCTCCTGTTACCCTTGGGAAAATAAAAAATTTGTGACTAAAAGATAATTTTTGTGGGAAAAAAAATAGGATTTTTTATTTTCATGCCCGGGCATTAAACTTGTGTGAAGCACTTGGGGTTCAAAGTGCTCACCAAAGATCTAGATAAGTTCCTTAGGGGGTCTAGTTTCCAAAATGGGGTCACTTGTGGGGGGTTTCCACTGTTTAGGCTCATCTGGGGCACTGCAAACGGAACATGACCCCCATTAACGTCTGCATTCCAAACCGTTACTACTTCCTTTCCAAGCCCTGCCGTACGCCCAAACAGTTTTCCCCCCCACATATGGGGTATCAGCGTACTCAGGACAAATTGGACAACAACTTTTGGGGTCCAATTTCCTTGGGAAAATTCAAAATTTGGGACTAAAAAATCATTTTTGTGGAAAATTTTTTTTTTTTTTCACACCCAGGCTTTATAAACTTTTGTGAAACACTTGAGGGTTCAAAGTGCTCACAACAGATCTAGATAAGTACCTTAGGGGGTCTAGTTTCCAAAATGGTGTCACTTGTGGGGGGGTTCCACTGTTTAGGCGCATCAGGGGCTCTCCAAACTCGACGTGGCATCCAATCTAAATTCCAGCCAATTTTAGTTTGAAAAAGTCAAACGTCGCTCCTTCCCTTACGAGCTCTGCCGTGTGCCCAAACAGTGGTTTTCCCCCACATATGGGGTATTGGCGTACTCAGGAGAAATTGCATAACAACCTTATCTGTCCATTTTCTCCTTTTACCCTTGTGAAAATAAAAAAAAAGTTTGTAAAAGATAATTTTTCTGGCTAAAAAGTAAAATATTCATTTTTTCCTTCCACGTTGCTTTAGTTACTGTGAAGCACCTGAAGGGTTAATAAACTTCTTGAATGTGGTTTTGAGTACCTTGAGGGGTGCAGTTTTTAGAATGGTGTCACTTTTGGGTATTTTCTGCCATATAGACCCCTCAAAGTGACTTCAAATGTGAGGTGGTCCCTAAAAAAAATGGCTTTGTAAATTTTGTTGTAAAAATGAGAAATCGCTGGTCAACTTTTAACCCTTATAACTTCCTAACAAAAAAAAATTTTGGTTCCAAAATTATGCTGATGTAAAGTAGACATGTGGGAAATGTTATTTTTTAACTATTTATATTATTTAATATATTTCTCTGTTTTAAGGGAATAAAAATTCAAAGTTTGAAAATTTCAAAATTTTAAAAATTTTTTGCCATATTTGCGTTTTTTTCAAAAATAAAGTTATATCGAAGAAATTTTACCACTAACATGAAGTACAATATGTCACAAGAAAACAGTCTCAGAATCGTGAAGATCCGTTGAAGCGTTCCAGAGTTATAACCTCATAAAGAGACAGTGGTCAGAATTGTAAAAATTGGCCCGGTCATTAACGTGCAAACCACCCTTGGGGGTGAAGGGGTTAAAACAGAGAAATATGTCACACAAAATAGTTAAGAAATAACATTTCCCACATGTCTACTTTTTTTTTTTGTATGTTTTACATGGGGGTAGCTTCCCTTGGTTTGCACCTAGTTCACATTAGTCTGGATGTGCCAGTCAGGTTTTTTTGTCTATTGAATGTTAGCTTGCTGACCGAGCACTCCGCCCCCACCAGGTGGTGATTTTAATTACACCAGGTCCCTACTTTACCCATAAATGCAGGCATTGCTGACAGAGGTGCATATTCACCCAGAAATTCAGATATCAGCCTAATAGAGGTATGTTCACATTAGGTCAGGGACTCACCAGTATTGAGACCACCTTGACGATGGTTGGTGGGCTTTAAAATGTTTGGCCAAATGTTTATACTAAGCGTCTCAAATTTTTCCTTATATTCCAAAGCCATATTGCTATTCTAAATTTCATGTATTCCATATTGTCATACTTTAGTATGCTTGAGTGCAGCCTTTTTTTTTTGTATGTTTTAGATGGGGGTAGCTTCCCTTGGTTTGCACCTAGTTCACATTAGTCTGGATGTGCCAGTCAGGTTTTTTTGTCTATTGAATGTTAGCTTGCTGACCGAGCACTCCGCCCCCACCAGGTGGTGATTTTAATTACACCAGGTCCCTACTTTACCCATAAATGCAGGCATTGCTGACAGAGGTGCATATTCACCCAGAAATTCAGATATCAGCCTAATAGAGGTATGTTCACATTAGGTCAGGGACTCACCAGTATTGAGACCACCTTGATGATGGTTGGTGGGCTTTAAAATGTTTGGCCAAATGTTTATACTAAGCGTCTCAAATTTTTCCTTATATTCCAAAGCCATATTGCTATTCTAAATTTCATGTATTCCATATTGTCATACTTTAGTATGCTTGAGTGCAGCCTTTTTTTTTGTATGTTTTAGATGGGGGTAGCTTCCCTTGGTTTGCACCTAGTTCACATTAGTCTGGATGTGCCAGTCAGGTTTTTTGTCTATTGAATGTTAGCTTGCTGACCGAGCACTCCGCCCCACCAGGTGGTGATTTTAATTACACCAGGTCCCTACTTTACCCATAAATGCAGGCATTGCTGACAGAGGTGCATATTCACCCAGAAATTCAGATATCAGCCTAATAGAGGTATGTTCACATTAGGTCAGGGACTCACCAGTATTGAAACCACCTTGACGATGTTTGGTGGGCTTTAAAATGTTTGGCCAAATGTTTATACTAAGCGTCTCAAATTTTTCCTTATATTCCAAAGCCATATTGCTATTCTAAATTTCATGTATTCCATATTGTCATGCTTTAGTATGCTTGAGTGCAGCCTTTTTTTTTTTTTTTTTTTGTATGTTTTACATGGGGGTAGCTTCCCTTGGTTTGCACTAGTTCACATTAGTCTGGATGTGCCAGTCAGGTTTTTTTGTCTATTGAATGTTAGCTTGCTGACCGAGCACTCCGCCCCCACCAGGTGGTGATTTTAATTACACCAGGTCTCTACTTTACCCATAAATGCAGGCATTGCTGACAGAGGTGAATATTCACCCAGAAATTCAATATCAGCCTAATAGAGGTATGTTCACATTAGGTCAGGGACTCACCAGTATTGAGACCACCTTGACGATGGTTGGTGGGCTTTAAAATGTTTGGCCAAATGTTTATACTAAGCGTCTCAAATTTTTCCTTATATTCCAAAGCCATATTGCTATTCTAAATTTCATGTATTCCATATTGTCATGCTTTAGTATGCTTGAGTGCAGCCTTTTTTTTTGTATGTTTTACATGGGGGTAGCTTCCCTTGGTTTGCACCTAGTTCACATTAGTCTGGATGTGCCAGTCAGGTTTTTTTGTCTATTGAATGTTAGCTTGCTGACCGAGCACTCCGCCCCCACCAGGTGGTGATTTTAATTACACCAGGTCCCTACTTTACCCATAAATGCAGGCATTGCTGAGAGAGGTGCATATTCACCCAGAAATTCAGATATCAGCCTAATAGAGGTATGTTCACATTAGGTCAGGGACTCACCAGTATTGAGACCACCTTGACGATGGTTGGTGGGCTTTAAAATGTTTGGCCAAATGTTTATACTAAGCGTATGCAGCCTTTTTTTTTTTTTTTGTATGTTTTACATGGGCGTAGCTTCCCTTGGTTTGCACCTAGTTCACATTAGTCTGGATGTGCCAGTCAGGTTTTTTTGTCTATTGTCGCGTTTGGAGAGCCCCTGATGCGCCTAAATAGTGGAAACCCCCCACAAGTGACACCATTTTGGAAACTAGACCCCCTAAGTAACTTATCTAGATCTGTTGTGAGCACTTTGAACCCCCAAGTGTTTCACAAAAGTTTATAATGCCTGGGTGTGAAAAAAAAAATCAATTTTCCAAAAAAATGATTTTTTAGTCCCAAATTTTTGATTTTTCCCAAGGAAATTGGACCCCAAAAGTTGTTGTCCAATTTGTCCTGAGTACGCTGATACCCCATATGTGGGGGGTGGAAAACTGTTTGGGCGCACGGCAGGGCTTGGAAAGGAAGTAGTAACGTTTTGGAATGCAGACGTTTATGGGGGTCATGTTCTGTTTGCAGTGCCCCAGATGAGCCTAAACAGTGGAAACCCCCACACGTGACCCCATTTTGGAAACTAGACCCCCTAAGGAACTTATCTAGATCTTTGGTGAGCACTTTGAACCCCCAAGTGCTTCACACAAGTTTATAATACCCTGCATGAAAATAAAAAATCCTATTTTTTTCCAACAAAAATTATCTTTTAGTCACTAATTTTTTATTTTCCCATGGGTAACAGGAGAAATTGGACCACAAAAGATGTTGTCCAATTTGTCCTGAGTACGCTGATACCCCATATGTGGGGGGGGGAACCACTGTTTGGGTGCACGGCAGAGCTCGGAATGGAAGGAGCGCCATTTGACTTTTTCCAACCAAAATTGGCTGGAATTGAGATTGGACGCCATGTTGCATTTGGAGAGCCCCTGATGTGCCTAAACAGTGGAAACCCTATTTGGGAAACTAGACCCCCTAAGGAACTTATCTAGATCTTTGGTGAGCAATTTGAACCCCCAAGTGCTTCACACAAGTTTATAACGTAGAGCCGTAAAATTAAAAAATCATATTTTTTCCACAAAAATGATCTTTTCACCCCAATTTTTATTTTCCCAAGGGTAACAAGACTCCAAATGTTATTGTGAAATTTGTCCTGAGTACGCTGATACCCAATATGTGGGAGAAAACTACTGTATGGGCGCACATCAGGGCTCGGAAGAGAAGTAGTGACATTTTGGATTGCAGACTTTGATGGAATGGTCTGGGGGCGTCATGTCGCATTTGGAGAGCCCCTGATGTGCCTAAACAGTGGAAACCCCCCACAAGTGACCCCACTAGGAACTTATCTAGATGTGTGGTGAGCGCTATGAAGCCCCAAGTGCTTCACAGAAGTTTATAACGTACAGCCGTAAAAACAAAAAAATCATTTTTGTTACAAAAATTATATTTTCGCCCCCAGTTTTATATTTTCCCAAGGATAACAGAAGAAATAGGAAAAATTGCACAATAACTCTTGGGGTCCAGAGTACGCTGATACCCCATATGTGGGGGTAAACTACTGTTTGGGCGCATGGCAGAGCTCAGAAGTGAAGGAGCACCGTTTGACTTTTTCAACGCAGAATTGGCTGGAATTGAGATCAGACGCCATGTGACATTTGGAGAGCCCCTGATGTGCCTAAACAGCGGAAACCCCCCAATTCTAACTCCAACCCTAACCCCAAAACACCCATAACCCTAGTCCCAGCCCTAACCACAAACCTAACCCTAACACACCCCTAACCCTAATCCCAACCCTAACCCTAATCCTAACTTCAGCGCCAACCCTAACCCTAACTTTAGCGGCAACCCTAACCCTAACGGGAAAATGGAAATAAATAAATTTTTTAAATTTTATTATTTTTCCCTAACTAAGGGGGTGATAAAGGGGGGTTTGATTTACTATTTATAGCGGGTTTTTATGATTGGCAACTGTCACGCTAAAAGACGCTTTTTATTGCAAAAAATAGTTTTTGAATCACCACATTTTGAGAGCTATAATTTTTGCATATTTTGGCCCACAGAGTCATGTAAGGTTTTATTTTTTGCGGTACAAGGTGACATTTTTATTGGTAGCATTTTTGAGCATGTGACATTTTTTGATCGCTTTTTATTTCGATTTTTGTGAGGTTAGAATGAACAAAAATCAGCAATTCATGAATTTCTTTTGGGGGAGGCGTTTATACTGTTCCGCGTGTGGTAAAATTGATAAAGCAGTTTTATTCTTCGGGTCAGTACGATTACGGCGATACCTCATTTATATCATTTTTTTATGTTTTGGTGCTTTTATAGAATAAAAACCATTTTATATAAAAAATAATTATTTTTGCATCGCTTTATTCTGCGAGCTATAACTTTTTTATTTTTTCACTGATGATGCTGTATGGTGGCTCGTTTTTTGCGGGACAAGATGTCGTTTTCAAAGGTACCATGTTTATTTATATCGGTCTTTTTGATTGCTTGTTATTCCACTTTTTGTTCGGCAGTATGATGATAAAGCATTGATTTTTTGCTTTGTTTTTTTATTTTTAAAGGGTTCACTAAAGGGGTTAACTAGTGGGACAGTTTTATAGGGTGGTTGTTACGGACGCGGCAATACCAAATATGTGTACTTTTATTGTTTTGTTTTTTTTATTTACTGGAAAAAATGAATTTTTTGGGGAATATTTTTTTTTTTTTTTATTTTGGATTTTTTTTTAAAACATGTTTATTTTTATTTTTTTCACTTTATTACTTTGTCCCAGGGTGGGACATCACTGTAAAATGTCAGATCGCTGGTGTGACAGTGTGCACAGCACTTTGTCACACCAGCGATCGCTCAGGCATCGCTGCAGGCTTCTCAGTGCCTGCTCTCAGCAGGCACTGAGGAAGCCGCCTCCCTGCAGGACCCGGCGGCCATTTTGGATCTGGGGTCCTGCAGTGAGGAGAGTCCCTCGGAACAGCGCGACACATCGCGCTGTTCTGAGGGTCTCAGGGGAGCTCGCAGGGAGCCCCCTCCCTGCGCGATGCTCCCCTGTGCCCCTGGTACACCACGATCATGTTTGATCGCGGTGTGCCAGGGGTTAATGTGCCGGGAGCGGTCTGTGACCGCTCCTGACACACAGTCCCAGGTGTCAGCTGTGATAATCAGCTGACACCCGGCGCAGATTAGCTGCGATCCCCCTGGCGTACTATCCCGTCCATGGTCAGATTGGCACGGGTTTCATGGACGGGATAGTACGTCTGATGTCAGAGAGGGGTTAAAGAACGCTATAAGTGTACCTCTAGTTTCGTCATCTACATACTTACATGCCCTTGTGGGTTGATGTATGTAGGTGAGACGACGATGGAAGTTAGAGCATGGATTAGATCCAGATTGAAATACTGCTTTGTATGTGTTTGCTTATATTATGTACTTATATTGCTCCCCGTGCCCACCGTTGGCTCACATTCATCCACCGCTTATATGCACTTATTATCCGCCTAGATATTTGAGAATCTTTTTGGTCCCTTGTTATCTATTGTTCTTGATTATGTTAGGTGCTTCATATAAATTGTTAGGGTATCAGCTCATTATCTTTTTGTTTATTTAATAAGAGAATTGTTGCCATAGACGGATTAATTCTGTTGCTAGGTTGAAATGTGGCTGTCCGCTAAATATACATGTATCGCGAGATTTGGCCAGGATGGGAACCTGTGGCTGGTCTCGGTTGACATGGGCGGTTCCTGGATGGTGATTGGCTTCTCCACATCATTTAAGGACGCCATTGTGTTCTGTGTGTTATACTTGAAAAAGGCCACAAGATTGCCGAAACGTTGTATTTTACGAGGGACTGAATAAAGAATTTGTTACATTTCTACAAGGATTGGATGCTGTTTCTATTTCCTTTTTGGATTCTTCTGTTCAATTGGATCCTTGAACCTTTGAACGTGCATTCCTGATACTTCCTTGTGCTGTCAGCTGCTGTTTGGATACCGTGACCACAAGTCTGTGCTGAGGGGCGTGGAAAAGGTTGCTCTCAATCACGCCTATCAAGGTCGGGATCTTTAACAATACATGCTGTGTGACAGGTCCCAACGACCGCCGGGGTCGTTATACAGATTGCTGATCTCTGATGTGTCGTTTATGAGATCTTCCTGTTTGGAAGCTAACTAGCGACCATATAGCGATGTACAAACGATCTCTGCCAGGTCGTGTCGTTGTCGTGATCGCTGGTGCGATCGCTTAGTTTGACAGTACCTTTAGTAAGAGTTATGATTAGAAGAACTGCTATGTAAACTGCCAATTTTGGAACTTGGGTCATTGTAATTCTACAGGACTGATAAGAGCCCTGGTAGGAGCAGAAAGGGAGGGTGAGACAGGTGAGCAGCTAACAGGTGTTTAGAAATCAATGAGCTTGAGAGAGCTGACTGGGATGTTAGGTGTTAAATCTTCTCTTGGAATGTAACTACTTCATTTACTTGGCAAGGCTCTGGTGGCCAAGCTTGCTGGAAACAATCTATACACTTTGTGAGATAAAAGATTTCACTGCAGGAGACTGACATCATATAGAAAAAAACAAAGCAACTGCAAATGTGCTTATTATCATGCTAACATACTAAAGCAATTTAATAACATGAGAATACCCCTTTAAGAGGTATTGCTACATCTTCCACTTGCTAAGCACCAATGTAAGAAATCTACTCCAGCCAGACACTTGAGTACAATTCTGCTGCAATTTACACCAAAAGCAAACTGCAAGAGATTGCCGATAGCTGCTATTGCGCAGGCGTGGGTGGTACCGTCTTGGAGGAGGAAATCTTTTTTTTCTTCTCCAGCAAGATGGCAGGATTAAGTGCACAGTAACTGTGCGATTGTGCTGCAGTGCAGGTGCCACAGGTGACACCTGCCTGCAGAAGCATTTTTTTTTATTCTGCATGTGCTGGCATTCATTAAGAAAACTAGGGGGCAAGTCACTGAGGGATCAGTGACCTGTCAGCAGTCTGCATTATGAATAACTAATCAGAGCACCATATACCCCAACCCCGTCTTAGGGCATTAACATTAACAAAACTGAAAATAAAGATTAATAAACAGCCACAAGACGGATTTCATCAACCAAGTTATCATTGTAATCAGTATAACGGCGCGACCTGACACTGTATGTAGGTCCTGCTGACAGGTTCCCTTTCAAGCACATCCTCCAACATCTCAGGTCCCAGTGCTTGTATCGCAGCCTGCTGCACCTCATCAGCAGCCTAGCCTGCAGCACCCGCCAGTGCTCATCCCATTGGTAGCCAGTCCAATGGCACCTGTCAGTACTCACCTCACCAGCAGCCAGTCCAGTTGCACCTGCCAGTGCTCACCTCAATGGCAGTCTAGCATGCTGCACCCACCCTTGCTCATCTGAATGTCATTTGGTCCAGTTGCACCCACTGGTGTTCATTTTAATGGCTACAGTTGAGGGGGATGCATAGAATGCGTGTGGCACTACCAATACTGTGGCAGCTGCCTCTAAACCCTTCCCCAATGATGCTGAGACTATCAATGTAAATAATGCAATTAATGTAAATAATATAGAGATGGAGTGTGTGGGTGCCTTGCCTGATCTGGCAAGTGGGGATGTGGGTATGGATGAGGGATATGTGAGTGGGGGACGCATGTAGGTGGTGGATGATGAAGCCGGTACTAATGCTAGTGAGGATGCCAATGCTGATGGACCGAAGAATGTGGGTGATGATGTAAGAGCTGGTGGTGTAGGTGTGAATGGTGACAGGTGTGCTAGTTCCACTGCCCCCCCAGTGGCGGCGGATTCTGGGGCCTAAGGCAGGAACTGTGCTGGTTCTGTGGCTACTAGGTATGGTAATATGCCCTTGTTGGGTGACCTTGGAGATGGTGACTTGCAACGTCGTCTCCTGAATGCCCTGAAGAGGGGTGAGGAATCCATAACTGTGGAGTACAGGGTGATTGATACATCTATCCGGATAGAAAGACATTGCTTATCTGCCTTCCAAAAGAAAGGGTCCTTGACTGATTGATCTTTGCCGACAGCGTAGCAGGGGGGGTACATGTAGGAATGTGGCCCGCCTTCAGTGGGTAAGCAATGAAGCATGTCCTTCCAGGGAGAAGGTAGTGGAGCTCCTTCTGAAGGCGGGTTTCATGGCACATGACATCTATATTTGCACCACCTGGTCTTTTCTAACGCTGATAGTAAATAAGCCATACCCCTAACAGGTTAATTAAGGTCTGGAACCTCAGTTAAAGCTATCTGAGTAAACAAATCTACAAGGGTGCCCAAAATTTGCATCAACCCATTTTCCTTTTGTAATTTTTAAAATGTAAAAGATGAAAATATATATATTTTTTGTCTAAAATACAAAGGAAGGGTGTCATCTTTAACTTTTGGCCTTTCAATGACAATTTAATCTTCAACTTGATTAACTGTTTACAATAACAGTAATTTTGACCATGGGTGAACAAACATTTACATACCACTGTACAAAGTTGCAGAGTCTCTTGTTTCTTTTTTATACCAGGGGTCAACAACCTGCAGCTCTCTATCTGTTGCAAAACTTTAACGCCCACCATGCGTTAGTTGGCCAAGCATGCTTGGAGTCATAGCGTTGCAACAGGTTGGAGGCCACTGTTTTATTATGTCATATTATCAAAATTGATTGCATTACTTAGGATGAATATTTTTATTTAAATGTCAAAATAGTAAATTAGGTGTTCCTGCTATATTCTTCACAGTTAAACTTCAGTGAATTCTCCTTCCATCTAACCAGCTTTGCAAAATGCAGCTTTCAATTGTAACATCCCTGACAGTGTTAAAATCCACCTGCCAGACATGCAAATGCTGTACTATATTATCCTGCACTACATACAGAATAAAATAGCTGACTATATTTAAATAACTTCTAACACTGATCATCCCGGCACCTTATCTTGTTGAGAGAAAGGTCACTCCGAAACCTAGAAGGCGAAGGAATAAACATAAAGCTCAGATTGTTTGAGGAGATTTTATATTCTTCTATTATGAAAAACTAAAATGAAAGTCAACAAGAACACGGTAGAGGAAATTTATAAAAGTCTATCATATATTACACAAGGCAACATCACATATTACACTATGCAGAAATAGTCTTTAGATATGAAGCTGTAATTTACATCTATTTATGTAGAATATGGTTAACTGTAAAATCCTATTAGGAAGGCCACCTGCCTTTTAACACAATGCTTCTAGAACAATTTACAATATAATGGAATAATTTCCACAATAGATCAGTATTGTGATTAGAATAAAAATGTAGGTTCTGCAACTGTGACAAATGTGACATGCAGGCATTCATATAAACATACACATTAACATGAATTCATGCAAAGCTAGCTTTGTTTTTTTGTGGGGGGAAAATGGTTGATCACAGACTTTACTTTCTTGTCTCCAGTCATGCATTAATAAAATGTAGTATTATGGATCCAACAGCAAAGAAAAATTATTTTTTAAATGGCTCGGCATCACTGCACTAATACCTTATATTTAGCATATATGTGTATTAAATACATTAACTGTATCTAACAGATTTCATTTACTAGTCTGAAGCCAAAAAAAGTATCCTTTTAGTTTTATTTGGAAGTATGCATCAGCATGTGCAGTGTAAAAAAGCAGGCTATATTTTCTTGGACCAAGTTCATATGTCAGCTAGAGTTGAGCGATACTTTCCGATATCCAAAAGTATCGGAATCGGAATGGTATCGCCGATACCATTAAAATATCGGCGATACCCGATACCGATACCGGAAATCCAATGTAAGTCTATGGGAACAAAATATTGTAACTAAAAAAACCTCTTTCTTTCCTTGTAAACACTAAATATACACACATAGAATACATATATATATATATATATATATATAATTATATTACATGTCATTGTGACATATATACATATATTTATAGTTTATACACTTCTACATAGTAAAATATCCTCTGATTCAATTGCCGGGTAAAGTCGGCTTTTGTGAAAAGACAGAAGCACCCGACATGAAATGACACTTGGTTTACATAGAGTTAACCATGTCTTTTCATGTAGTTTGATATCTGATTTGCACAAACAATTACATGAGTGTAAGTGTGCAAAATTTCACACCTGTAGGGGTTAATTAAAGGTGTAAATTCGTTGTAAAAAAAACAGACTTTTTTGCTACAAATTTACACCTTTAATTAACCCCTACAGGTGTGAAATTTTGCACACTTACACTCATGTAATTGTTTGTGCAAATCAGATATCAAACTACATGAAAAGACATGGTTAACTCTATGTAAACCAAGTGTCATTTCATGTCGGGTTCTGCATTTTCACAAAAGCCGGCAATTGAATTAGCGGCTATTATACTATGTAGAAGTGTATGAACTATAAATATAAATATATATATATATATGTGTGTCACAAATTCAATGACATGTATATATATATATAGGTGTAAAATTGCTGAAAAAAAATGCGTGGGCTCCCGCCCTATTTTCGCAACCAGACAGACAAAGCCAGTGAGTGGGGGCAGATAATAATAGCCCAGAGAGGGACCATTTTTTTTGGCCCCCCCCGGCTACTAACATCTGCCCCCAGACACCCCAGAAAGGGCAAATCTCTAATTAGATTTGCCCTTTCTGGCACTTTGCCCGTCTATTCCCATTGCCCTGTAGCGGTGGCGAATGGGTTAATAAGGGGTTAAAATGACCTTGCAATTGAAAGGTCACTTTAAGCCAGGTTAATAATTGAGAGCTGTCAATTAGACAACTATCAATTATTAATCCTATTGTATGAAAGAAAAATCAAACACACACACTTTAATAAAAAAGAAGTTTAATGAAATAATCACACGGTTTTTGACCATATTTTATTTTCCTGCTAAAACCATTTCCTGTAATAAAAATAAAATAATAAAGCAAAATTATTCTTACCTATCCCATGCACAGTCAGGTCCCACGGTGTAATCCTTCAGAAAGGGTTAATGTTTACTGCAGGGACCGCAGCTAATGCTGCAGCCTCACAGTAAACCCCCAAATGAATGAGTTCCTCTCCTGGCTGACAGGAGAGGAAGTGGAAAGCTTAATTGATTGCTTTCCACTTTCACTTCAGGTCAGCCAGGGACACAATCAGTGACGTCAGAGGGAACTGGTTAACAAAAATAGGGGTTCCCTTTGAAAAAAAAATGGCGTGGGGTCCCCCCTATTTTTGTTAACCAGCCAGATGAAGCAGACCGCTGAGGCCTGGATTTTCAGGCTGTTAAGGAGCCAAGATCCATGGACCTTGCCAGCCTGATAATACCAGGCCACAGCAGTCTGCATATCTTGGCTGATTAACAAAAATAGGGGATCCCCTCGAAAAAAATTGGCGTGGGGTCCCCCCTATTTTTGTTAACCAGCCAGATGAAGCAGACCGCTGAGGCCTGGTTTTTCAGGCTGGTAAGGATCCAATATCCATGGACCTTGCAAGCCTGATAATACCAGGCCACAGCAGTCTGCTTAGCTTGGCTGGTTAACAAAAATAGGGGATCCCCTCGAAAAAAAAACGGCGTGGAGATCCCCCCTATTTTTGTTAACCAGCCAAGTAAAATGCAGACTGCTGCGGCCTGGTATTAAAAGACTGTCAAGGCCCATGGATTTTGGCCCTCAACAGCCTGATAATACCAGGCTACAGCAGCCCCACATTTGGCGCATCAAAAGATGTGCCAATTGTGGCACTTTACCCGGCTCTTCCCACTTGCCCTGTAGCGGTGGCAAGCGGGGTAATAAGGGGTTAATGTCACCGTTGATTGCACGGTGACAATAAGCCCGGTTAATAATGGAGAGGTGTCAATAAGACACCGATCCATTATTAATCCCAAAGTTTTTAAATGTTTAAAAAAAAAACACAGCAAGAAAAAAGTATTTTAATGAAATAAAAGAGACAACACGTTTTCATTTATTTTATTACTCTCTCATTCCTGCGACGCCATCGATCCCCTGTAAAAAAAGAAAAAAAACAAACCAACAGTATACCACCTGTCCGACGCAGTCCATAGTAACGACAGTCCCACGACGATCCAGCTCTGCTACATCGGAATGCCAGGCAGAGCCTGACATCCGCGCAGCACGCTGATTACCTGCTTCTCCGGCGGTGACGTCATCGGACTGCTTTACGGCCGCGATTACCCAGCAGTCACTGCAGTTATCGCGAGAAACTGCATGTGACCGCCAGGGAGAAGAGGATGGCGGCCATCAAGCAGTCCGGGATGTGACCGCCGGAGATCTTCTGCCGGGTAAGTGCCACTGACTCCTGACAGACCCGACCGACGGACACTGACAGTGACAGTGACATTCCGATTCCGGTATCCGATATGACGAAAATATCGGTACTCGAATCGGAATTCCGATACAGCCAATATCGGCCGATACCCGATATTTGCAGTATCGGAATGCTCAACCCTAATGTCAGCTTAAAAAAATGTACAGATAAGATGGAGCGTTTTTACTATCCATGTGGCTTTCTGTTGGCCATCACTGTGTGCATGTGTACGATCCGTGTGACATCCATGTGCCGCCCATGTGCACCATCCGAGTGACACATACCAAAATAGAATGCAGAATCGATATGACAGAAGTTTAGGTGTTAAAGATATGAAAAGATATAGATAGATATAGTCATGGTCCAAAGTACTGGCATCTTTACAACTGTTCCAGAAAATTAAGCTTTTCTCCCAGATAATTATTGCAATTACACACGTTTTGTTAAATACATGTTTATTTTCTTTGTGTGTATTGGAACAAGACAAGAAAAACAAAAAAAAGCAAATTGGACATAATTTCACACAAAACCCCAAAATGGGCATCCTCAACTTAATATTTGGTTGTACAACCTTTGAAATAAATAACTGCAATCAATCACATTTAACCATCAATCAGCTTCTTCCACTTCTCAACTGGAATTTTTAACCACTCTTCTTTTGCAAACTGTTCTAGGTCTCTCATAATTAACCCCTTCATGACCTGAGGAATTTTCGGTTTTGCGTTTTCGCTTTTTGCTCCGCTTCTTCCAGAGCCATAACTTTTTTATTTTTCTGTCAAACCAACTTCTGACAAGTTGTAATTTTGAGCGACACCATTGGATTTACGATGTCGTGTACTAGAAAATGGGAAAAAAATCTAAGTGCGGTGAAATTGCAAAAAAAGTGCAATCCCACACTTGTTTTTTGTTTGACTTTTTTACTAGATTCCCTAAATGCTAAAACTGACCAGCCATTATGATTCTACAGGTTATTACGAGTTCATAAACACCAAACATGTCAAGGTTCTGCTTTATCTAAGTGGTGAAAAAAAATTCCAAACTTTGCTAAAAAAAAAAAAATTGTGCCAATTTCCATTACTCATAGCGTCTACATTTATCGTGATCTCAGGTTGGGTGAGAGCTTATATTTTGCGGGCCAAGCTAGCGTTTTTAATGATACCATTTTGGTGCAGATACGATCTTCTGATCGCCCGTTATTGCATTTTAATGCAATGTTGCGGCGACCAGAAAATGTAATTCTGGCATTTTGACGTTTTTTTCTCACTATGCCGTTTAGCAATCAGGTTAATCCTTTTTTATTGATAGATTGGGCAATTCTGAACACGGTGATACCAAATATGTGCATGTTTGATTTTTTTATTGTTTTATTTTGAATGGGGTGAAAGGGGGTGATTTGAACTTTTATATTTTTTTTATATATTCTTAAAAATATTTTTTTTACTTTTGGCATGCTTCAACAGTCTCCATTGGAGACTAGAAGCTGCCACAACCCGATCGGCTCTGCTACAAACAGGCGATGATGACATCACCTTTAAATTTTTCACTCTTTTTGTTTCATTGCAGCCATTTGGTAAATTAAAAAAAATTCATTTTTTTCTCATTATTTATATTCTGCACCCCATCTTCACTGAAAAAAACAGAAATGTAGAAATTTTTGCAAATTTATTAAAAAAGAAACTGAAATATTATATGGTCATAAGTGTTGTATAATGCAACAAGTTTTTCACACCTGGATTTGGGGATTCTCTGCTATTCTTCCTTACAGATCCTCTCCAGTTCCGTCAGGTTGGATGGTGAACATTGGTGGACAGCCATTTTCAGTCTCTCCAGAAATGTTCAATTGGATTAGGTCAGGCTCTGGCTGGGCCAGTCAAGAATGGTCACAGAGTTGTTCTGAAGCCACTCCTTTGTTATTTTAGCTGTGTGCTCAGGGTCATTGTCTTGTTGGAAGGTGAACCTGCGGCCAAGTCTGAGGTGTAGAGCACTCTGGAAGAGGTTTTCATCCAGTACATCTCTGTACTTGGCCGCATTCATGTTTCCTTCAATTGCAACCAGTCGTCCTGTCCCTGCAGCTGAAAAACACCCCCATAGCATGATGCTGCCACCACCATGTTTCACTGTTGGGATTGTATTGGGCAGGTGATGAGCAATGCCTGGTTTTCTCCATACAGACGCTTAGAATTATCACCAGAAAGTTCTATCTTCATTTCATCAGACCAGAGAATCTTATTTTTCATAGTCTGGGAGTCCTTCATGTGTTTTTTAGCAAACTCTATGCCGGCTTTCATATGTCTGGTACTCAGAAGAAGTTTCCGTCTTGGCACTCTGCCATAAAGGCCCAACTTGTGGAGGACTACACTAATAGTTGACTTTGTGGAACTTTCTCCCATCTCCCTACTGCATCTGTGGAGCTCAGCCATAGTGATCTTGGGGTTCTTCTTTACCTCTCTCATCAAGGCTCTTCTCCCATGATTGCTTAGTTTCCCAGGATGGCAAAGTTTAGGAAGACTTCTGGTGGTCCCAAACTTCTTCCATTTAAGGATTATGGAGGCCACTGTGCTCCTAGGAACCTTGAGTACTGCAGAAATTCTTTTGTTATCTTAGCCAGATCTGTGCCTTGCCACAATTCTGTCTCTGAGCTCCTTGGCCAGTTCCTTTGACCTCATGATTCTCATTTGGTCTGACATGCACTGTGAGCTGTGAGATCTTATATAGAAAGGTGTGTACTTTTACAAATCAAGTCCTATCAGTTTAAATAAACACAGCTGGACTCCAATGAAGGCGTAGAATCATCTCAAGGAGGATTACAAGGAAATGGACAGCATGTGACTTAAATATGAGTGTCTGAGCAAAGGGTCTGAATACTTATGACGATGTGATATTTCAGTTTTCTTTTTTAATAAATTTGCAAAAATTTCTACATTTCTGTTTTTTTTCAGCAAGGATGGGGTGCAGAGTGTACATTAATGAGAAAAAAATGAACTTTTTTGAATTTACCAAATGGCTGCAATGAAACAAAGAGTGAAAAATTAAAGGGGTCTGAATACTTTCCGTACCCACTGTAATTGCCGCTATCAGCGTGTGATAGTGGCATTTAACGGGTTAATAGCCGTGGGTGGAATCGCGACATGTGGGTGGAAACAGCTGTCATGTGCTAGGAAAGATGTGTTTCAGCGCCAGAGCCCATATCAAAGGGAGGGATTCCGACATGGGCATACTATTACGCCCAATTTTGGAAAGGGGTTAAAAACTTTTAACTCCCTTAGATAAAGCTCTATTGTGCTGTCTTTTTCCTCCTAGTTTTTTATGATCAATAACAAACACAGTATTTAAAGGATTAAAAGAGTTAGTGGGCTCACACGATTGGCACATGAGCGATCACCAAGACCTGATGGTAGTAATGCAGTCAAGATGAATCAGCCATACTCTCAGTCATATGCAAGTTGAATAATTGAAATCATGTGAAAATTACACCACAATAAAGAAAAGGATTTTTTTGTGTGTCTAATTCATCTTGACATTATTGAATTTGGATATTTTCAGTTTAGCTAGCACCACCTAATCTCTACAAGCTATGTGCACCGCCTTATACTCCTTTACTGATGGTAGTTCAAAACAACTGTAAGAGTCAGCCAGGGCAGTAGTCATGGCCATGGACATCTGTTTCTCTGTGTCCTGGCCTTCCCTCACAGAAATATAATTACCAATAGTCAACAACACTGTGTCTTCAGGTCCAGCTCTTGCTGGCACCCCTTCTGGGAGTAGGAGATTTTCTCCAGATAGATTAGCACAAACTGAGACACAGTCCATTTCAACTTCAACAAGAACATCTTTACTAGCTTCATCACACAGCACATCCAAAAGCTTCACATCTCTTACAGCGAGCTTCACAAAACATAGTTCTTTTTCTTTCCCTGCGCTACTCTCGTGCTCACCAAGCAAGGGCCCCGGTAGGACCGTCCCGGACGGTTCCTCAGCATTCTCTTTACACGGCTCTGCTACGGAAACACATCCCTCGGTCTGTTTTGCCCCAGACTCAAGATCATTTACTCCCGGAGTAATCAGCCACTGAAGGAGAGTACTGCCCAACTACTCTGTCTTCTGCCCTTGAACCACATCCTTTCTGTCTATACTCACTGTATCTGTGGGGTCCCTTGGCCGTTCCTCCCAGGTTCTAAGGGTTTTCACCCAAACAATGAGCTTCCACATCTTCACCTCAATGGCCCGCTGCTGAACTATTCTGATGCTGTGGATGACTGAGGTTCACTTCACTTTCAGGTTGCGTGGCTGCTGTGGCGTCCTGGGCCTAATCTCTTGTGGACCCTTTGGGCGCCCCTGGTCCTCTGACTAAAATCTAACTTTCACCCTGGCTTACCAAACAGCAGCCCCTCCTACTGTTAACCATATACTTACAATATACACTAACTAAGAACTTTGGTCACTAAAATGCCCTCCCATCTAGTGGCCAATCCTAAAAAACTGCACTTTCCCTAATACAAGTGATGAAATAGTATACTTTACCAATGCACATAATGCGTATTTACAAGACACGGTAATACACTAAGAGTGTAGCAGTACCATTATAAACAGGCGGTAATACATGCAATCATGTAGCAGTGCCATTATTTAATAACATATACAGTCATGGCCAAAAGTTTTGAGAATGACACAAATATTATATTTTCACATGATCTGCTGCCCTCTGGTTTTTATGTGTGTTTGACAGATGTTTTTATCACAGACAGAAATATAATAATTGTAAACATATGAGTAATAAAAGCTTATATTGACAGTTAGAATGAGTTAATGCAGCAAGTCAATATTTGCAGTGTTGACCCTTCTTCTTCAGGACCTCTGCAATTCTCCCTGGCATGCTCTCAATCAACTTCTGGACCAAATCCTGACTGATAGCAGTCCATTCTTGCACAATCAATGCTTTCATTTTGTCAGAATTTTTAGGTTTTTGTTTGTCCACCCGTCTCTTGATGATTGACCACAAGTTCTCAATGGATTAAGATCTGGGGAGTTTCCAGGCCATGGACCCAAAATCTCTATGTTTTGTTCCCTGAGCCATTTAGTTATCACCTTTGCTTTATGGCAAGGTGCTCCATCATGCTGGAAAAGGCATTGTTGATCGCCAAACTGCTCTTGGAGGGTTGGGAGAAGTTGCTCTTGGAGGATATTCTGGTACAATTCTTTATTCATGGGCTGTGTTTTTAGGCAAGACTGTGAGAGAGCCGATTCCCTTGGCTGAGAAGCAACCCCACACATGAATGGTTTCAGGATGCTTAACAGTTGGCATGAGACAAGACTGGTGGTAGCGCTCACCTTGTCTTCTCCGAATGAGGCGTTTTCCTGATGTCCCAAACAATCGAAAAGGGGATTCATCAGAGAAAATAACTTTACCCCAGTCCTCAGCAGTCCACTGCCTGTACCTTTTGCAGAATATAAGTCTGTCCATGATGTTTTTTCTGGAGAGAAGTGGCTTCTTTGCTGCCCTCCTTGAGACCAGGCCTTGCTCCAAGAGTCCCCGCCTCACAGTGCGTGCAGATGCACTCACACCTGCCTGCTGCCATTCCTGAGCAAGCTCTGCACTGCTGGTAGCCCGATCCCGCAGCTGAAACACTTTTAAGAGACGGTCCTGGCGCTTGCTGGTCTTTCTTGGGCGCCCTGGAGCCTTTTTGGCAACAATGGAACCTCTCTCCTTGAAGTTTTTGATGATGCGATAGATTGTTGACTGAGGTGCAATCTTTCTAGCTGCGATACTCTTCCCTGTTAGGCCATTTTTGTGCATTGCAATGATGACTGCACGTGTTTCTTTAGAGATAACCATGGTTAACAGAAGAGAAACAATGATGCCAAGCACCAGCCTCCTTTTAAAGTGTCCAGTGGTGTCATTGTTACTTAATCATGACAGATTGATCTCCAGCCATGTCCTCATCAACACCCACACCTGTGTTAATGGAGCAATCACTGAAAAGAGGTTAGCTGGTCCTTTTAAGGCAGGGCTGCAATGATGTTGAAATGTGTTTTGGGGGATAAAGTTCATTTTCTAGCCAAATATTGACTTTGCAAGTAATTGCTGTTAAGCTGATCACTCTTTATAACATTCTGGAGTATATGCAAATTGCCATTAGAAAAAGTGAAGCAGTAGACTTTGTAAAAATTAATATTTGTGTCATTCTCAAAACTTTTGGCCATGACTGTATACTTCATAATTAAACAGACAGTATCAGGACCTGTTAAGAAGGAAAAGCAATAGAGAACACTATCCTTCATCCCCCTACACAGCTGACATGTCCCGGGAAAGATGTGGCTCACCACTGGAGCCCACATCAAAGGGAGTGAGTCCAACATCGGCGTAAATTTATGCTCAACATCGGAAAGGGGTAAAAGGGTGACTTCTCCAACAGGTGTTCAATGAGATTTAGATTTGGACTTATGGCCATTTCAGAACTCTCCAGTTTCCATCTATTTCTGGGTGCTTCTTGAAGTATGTTTGGGGTAATTGTCCAGCTGTAAGACCCATGATTTAGGACAAAAAGCAAGCTTTCTGACACTTGGCACTACATTGCAACCAAAAATGCTTTGGGAATCTTCACATTTCATGATGTCTTGCACACAGTCAAGACATTTAGTGCCAGAAGCAGCAAAACAACCTCAAAACATCTTTGAACCTCCACCATATTTGACTGTAGGTACTCTGTTATTTTCTTTGTAGGCCTCGTTCCATTTTTGGTAAACACTAGAATGCTGTGCTTTACCAAAAATCTCTATCTTGGTCTCATCTGTCCACAAGATGTTTTCTCAGAAGGATTTTGGCTTACTGATGTACATTTTAGCAAGCTGCATTCTAACTTTTTTATGTCTTTGTGTCAGCAGTGGGATCCACCTGGGTCCCATGACATAGTATTTCATTCAATTCAAATCAGATAGTTTGCATTGACATTAATGCAGCCTGAGCCTGCAGGACAGCTTGAATTTCTTTGGATTGGAACTTGATTGGGCTGCTTATCCACCATGCGGACTATCCTGTGTTGCAATCTTTCATCAGCTTTTCTCTGCTATCCACATCTAAGGAGATTAGCTACAGTGCCATGGGTAGTAAACTTCTTGATTATGTGGTGCACAGTGGGCAAAAGAAAATCATGATCTCTGGAGATGGACTTGTAACTTTGAACTTGTGGCTATTTTTCAACAATTTGGGTTTTCAAATCCTCAGTTCTCTTCTCTTTCTGTTCTCCATACCTAGAGTGGCGCATGCAGACACACAATGCAAAGATAAAGTCAATTTTCTCTCGTTTTTATGTGGTTTCAGGTGTGATTTCCTTATTACTCACAACTGTTACTTGACACAGATGAGTTTTAATGAGCATGACATACTTGCAAAAAAAATTTTTACGCAAAATTTTGCAAGTTACTAACAATTTTTTGGGGCCTTTTTTGGGGTTTTATGTGAAATGATGTCCAATTTGCTTTTTTTTTCTGTTTTTTTTGTGTTGTCCCAATACACACAACGTAAATAAATGTGTATAACAAAACATATTTAATTGCAAAAAATTTCTGGGAGAAATACTTCATATTCTGGAACAATTTCAAATGTGCCAACATTTTCACTATGACTGTAGATAGATAGAGAGATACTGTAAATATGGGGTAAATAGTTAACTGAATTGATATCCATGAAATATATAATTAGTGCCTTGAGTATGTTGGTTACTGTACATTAGGCTAATAAATAAAATAAATGACATAGGGTCCTCCCATTTTGGCTATTTACAGCCTAAAAATACCAGCCCACTTTAGATGCATCAATCCTGTTGTCTTGCCTTGACTTTTCCCAATTGCCCTGGTGCTTTGGCAATTGGGATAATCGTAGTTGGAGTTGATTTCAGCCGTGATTTGTCAAAAATCACAGCTGGCATCAAACCCTGGTGTTAGTAATGAAGAAGTGTTTATCAGACACCCTCATTACTAACCCAGTAATTAAGAAAAAAAATACTCAAAAGAATACTTTATTTAAATAAACACTCCTCCACACTTTCTCTAGTTTAGGCCGGAGTCACACTAGAGAGAAATATGGGCGAGTGCTATGCGATTTTTTCTCGGAGGACCAATGTTAAGCTATGGGGCAGCTCCCATCACCATTTTTTTTCTCGACCATATTATACGTGCCAGTGAAATCACAGCATGCTGCGATTTGCACCATATATTGGCCCAGATTCGCCAATGCAATTCTATGGGTGCGAGAAAAAGTCGCACACCACACAGACCATCAGTGTGACTTGTGAGAAATGCACACCGGTGTCCTTTGAAAAGCCGGCAATTCATGTGCAGTGTACAGTGAAATCACACAGACAGGTTACAATGGAATAGATAGAATAGATATATACACATAGTTTAGGTATATATATATATATATATATATATATATATATATACAGGGTGGTCCAAAAGTAGGTCGACACTATGTGTAATAGGGTTATGAAGGGGGAGATTTAGAGATTTATCAAACATGGTGTAAAGTGAAACTGACTCAGTTGCCCTTAGCAACCAAATTCCACTTTTCATTCTTCACAGACTCTTTGGAAAATGAAAGGTGGAATCTGATTGGTTGCTAAGGGCAACTGAGTCAGTTTCACAGATCCAGTTTTCACAGTGCCTTGCGAAAGTATTCGGCCCCTAGAACTTTTCAACCTTTTCCCACATATCATGCTTCAAGCGTAAAGATACCAAATCTAAATTTTTGGTGAAGAATCAACGACAAGTGGGACACAATTGTGAAGTTGAACGAAATTTATTGTTTATTTTAAATTTTTGTGGAAATGCTGAGAGCAGGCGCTGAGAAAACCTGCTGCAATGCCTGTCTGATCGCCGATCTGACACAGTTCTGTGCACAGTGTCAGATAGGCGATCAGACACTATATAGTGATGTCCCACCCTGGTTCAAAGTAAAAAAGGGAAAAAAAAAAAATAACGTGTAAAAAAAAATTCTAATTAAGGAAAAAAAAAATATTCCCCAATAAATTAATTTTTCATGTAAATTAAAAAAAACAATAAAAGTACACATATTTAGTATTGCCGCGTCCATAACGACCCTCCCTATAAAACTGTTCCACTAGTTAACCCCTTTAGTTAAACCCTTAAAAAAAACAAAAAAAAATCAATGCTTTATCATCATACCGCTGAACAAAAAGTGGAATAACACGCGATCAAAAAGACGCATATAAATAAACATGGTACCGCTGAAAACTCATCTTGTCCCTCAAAAAACAAGCCACAATACAGCATCATCAGCAAAAAAATAAAAAAGTTATAGCTCGCAGAATAAAGCAATGAAAAAATAATTATTTTTTATATATAATTGTTTTTATTGTATAAAAGCGCCAAAACATAAAAAATGATATAAATGAGGTATCGCTGTAATCATACTAACCCGAAGAATAAAACTGCTTCATCAATTTTACCACACGCGGAACGGTATAAACGCCCCCCCCAAAAGAAATTCATGAATTGCTGGTTTTTGTTCATTCTGCCTCCCAAAAATAGTAATAAAAAGCGATCAAAAAATGTTATGTGCCCGAAAATGGTACCAATAAAAACGTCAACTTGTCCCGCAAAAAATAAGATCTCACATGACTCTGGGCCAAAATAAGAAAAAATTATAGCTCTCAAAATGTGGTGATGCAAAAACTATTTTTTGCAATAAAAAGCGTCTTTTAGCGTGACGGCTGCCAACCATAAAAACCCGCTATAAATAGTAAATCAAACCCCCCTTTTCACCCCCTTAGTTAGGGAAAAATAATAAAATTAAAAAAATGTATTTATTTCCATTTTCCCATTAGGGCTAGAGTAGTTGAGTGGCTAAAGTTAGGATTAGGGTTAGGTTGGTGGTTGGTGTTGGTATTAGGGTTAGGGGTTGGGTTGTATTAGGGTTAGGGTGGTAGGGTTAGAATTGGGGGGTTTCCACTGTTTAGGCACATCAGGGGCTCTCCAAACGTGACATGGCGTCTGATCTCAATTACAGCCAATTCGGTATTGAAAAAGTCAAACGGTGCTTCTTCAACTCTGAGCTCTGCCATGCGCCCAAATAGTAGTATACCCCCACATATGTAGATAAATATTAATTGGGCGGGCACCACTCTGAATATAATAATATATAAGATGTCGGGATCACTCCAGCATGTGGAAAAGTACCAATTGAATAAGCAAAAGAAAAAGACACATGCATATAGACAAGGATCACCATCCAAATATATTATCACATCATATAAAGTTTATTCAAAGATCAAACCATAGTATACACATAACAAATTGGATTTGTTATGATCTGTATGAGACTTATGTAACAAACATCAGCATTTAACCAATTGATGGCATGTGGTTATACTTTTCTTGAGTATTAAACTCATTATTGTGGACTTCTCTCTATATGTGTTTACATATGTGGTTTTAATTGTTTTTAATATGTGTGTATACTATGGTTTTGATCTTTGAATAAACTTTATATGATATGATTATATATTTGGTCAGTGATCCTTGTCTATATGCATGTGTCTTTTTATTTTGCTTATTCAATTGATACCCCCACATATGGTCATACAAGTCAAATTGCACAATAACTCTTGGGGTCCAATTACTTCTGTTACCCATGGGAAAATAAAAAATTGGGGGCGAAAATATCATTTTTGTGGAAAAAAATATGATTTTTTATTTTTATGGCTCTAAGTTATAAACTTCTGTGAAGCACTTGGGGGTTCAAAGTGCTCACCACACATCTAGATAAGTTCCTTGGGGGGGGTTTAGTTTCCAAAATGGGGTCACTTGTGGGGGGTTTCCACTGATTAGGCACATCAGTCGCTCTTCAAACACGACATGACACCCGTAGACCTTTCGATCAAGGTCTGCATTACTAAGTGTCACTACTTCTATTCCGAGCCCACACAGTATTTTTCTCCTGCTCATGGGGTATCATCGTACTCAGAACAAATTGGATAACAACTTTTGGGGTTCAATTTCTATTGTTACCCTTGGGAAAATAAAAAATTGGTGACTGAAAGATCATTTTTGTGGGAAAAAAATAGAATTTTTTATTTTCATGCCAGGGCATTATAAACTTGTGTGAAGCACTTGGGGGTTCAAAGTGCTCACCACAGATCTAGATAAGTTCCTTATGGGGTCTAGTTTCCAAAATGGGGTCACTTGTGGGGGGTTTTCCACTGTTTAGGCACATCAGGGGCTCTGCATACTGAACATGACACCCATAAAAGTCTGCATTCCAAAATGTCATTACTTCCGTTCCGAGCCCTGCCATGTTCCCAAACAGTATTTCCTCCAACATATGGGGTATCAGCATACTCAGGACAAATTGGACAACAATCTTTTGGGGTCCAATTTCCTTGGGAAAAATCAAAAATTGGGGACTAAAAAATCATTTCTTGTGGAAATTTTTTTTTTCACACCCAGGCATTATAAACTTTAATGAAACACTTGGGCGATTGAGAGTGCTCACAACAGATCTAGGTAAGTTCCCTAAGGGGTCTAGTTTCCAAAATGGTGTCATTTGTGTGGAGTTCCCACTGTTTAGGCACATCAGGGCTATCCAAATGCGACATGGCGTCCAATCTCAATTTCAACCAATTTTGGTTTGAAAAAGTCAAATGGCGCTCCTTCCCTTCCGAGCTCTGCCATGCACCCAAACAGTGGTTCCTCCCACATATGGGGTATCAGCATACTCAGGACAAATTGGACAACTTTTATGGTCCAATTTCTCCTGTTACCCTTAGGAAAATAAAAAATTGGTGACTTAAATATCATTTTTGTGGGAAAAAAATAGGACCTTTTTATTTTCATGCCCGGGCATTATAAACTTGTGTGAAGCACTTGGGGATTCAAAGTGCTAACTAAGAACTAGATAAGTTTCTTAGGGGCTCTAGTTTCCAAAATGGGGTCACTTTTGGGGGGTTTCCACTGTTTAGGCACATCAGGGGCTCTCCATATGCGACATGGCGTCCAATCTCAATTCCAGCCAATTTTGGTTTTAAGAAGTCAAATGGCGCTCCTTCCCTTCCGAGCGTTTCCATGCACCCAGACAGTGGTTTTTCCCCCACGTATGGGGTATTGGCGTACTCAGGAGAAATTGCACAACTTTATCTGTCTATTTTCTCCTTTTACTCTTGGTAAAATAAAAAATTGTTTGTAAAAGTTCAGTTTTGTGACTAAAAAGTTAAATGTTCATTTTTTCCTTCAAGTTGCTTCAGCTCCTGTGAAGCACCTGAAGGGTTAATAAACTTCTTGAATGTGGTTTTGAGTACCGTGAGGGGTGCAGTTTTTAGAATGATGTCACTTTTGGGTATTTTCTGCCATATAGAACCCTCAAAGTGACTTCAAATGTGAGGTGGTCCCTAAAAAAAATGGTTTTGTACAATTTGTTGGAAAAATGAGAAATCGCTGGTCAACTTTTAACCCTTATAATTTCGTGAGAAAAAAAAATTTGGTTCCAAAATTGTGCTGATGTAAAGTAGACATGTGGGAAATATTATTTAGTAACTATATTATGTGACATATTTCTCTGTTTTAAGGGAATAAAAATTAAAATTTTGAAAATTGCAAAATTTTTAAAATTTTTCGCCATATTTCCATTTTTTTCATAAATAAACACAAGTTATATCGAAGAAATTTTACCCCTATCATGAAGTACAATATGTCACGAGAAAACAATCTCAGAATCTGCGAAGATACGTTGAAGCGTTCCAGAGTTATAGCCTAATCTAAAGACAGAGGTCAGAATTGTAAAAATTGGTCCGGTCATTAACGTTCAAACCACCCTTGGGAGTTAACGGGTTAAATACATACAGGTCCCAAATTTTTCACACACATATTACTAACAGTATTAGTTACTCATATTATAAACCTAACTGTTCTGCATGGGTTTATTGTATGTAAACCATGTCTCCTATACTGTCGACTTCTGCAATGGTTTTACAGAAGCCGATAAATGAATTAACGGCTATTCTGCTATCTCTCTATGAAATATAAAGATATATATATTTATCTTACTAACATATATATATATATATGTATATATATATTGTAAGCTTTTCAGGGGATATAGCTCTGGGATCGCCGTCCGGGTAGACGGAGTGGCACGGAAACAGTTCATTCACAGACAGCAGTTCTGGTAAAAACTGGCCGCAACCAGTTTTATTAAAGTCCACAGCAAACAGAACATAAGCAAAACCAAATCATAAACATAAGCCCTGGGCTTGTCCAGCCACTTACTACACTTAGATAGATTTCCCTCTCTATCCGGGACCAGACTCTAACAGCCTGTCCCCAAAACAACACATATGTTCAGCATTTACCAGCATGGAGTTTCACAGAGTCTCCTCGTGTCTGAAGGCATATCCAACGTCCAGACTTGAGAGAGCTCCCCTCCTATTCAGCAGCTATCCGCATGGATTCTCACAGAGACTACTCCTGTGTCCGGGGTACATCGAGCACCCAGACTGAGACAGCTCATACTCCTGGAGACTACTTCTTGTGCCTGGACTCCTTGTCCAGACTAAGCGAGCTCTCTGTCTGTGTTCGCTGACACCTACTTCTGGTCTCCTAATTAACAGCTGAGTGGTTTCAGGCCTGAGCTGCAAGTGTGTACTGAATGTAAGGTGTAGTGACCTTTCTCTACCACTAGGTTTACAAAGCCATACATTTCCCTTATACCAGTCAGCAAAGTATCTAGGTGAAATATACACCCCATTCAACACACATACTCTCACTGTCTCACATATCCCCCCCTCTTCTCCAGACCGGAGGGCTGGTCATCCAGACCGGAGGGCTGGTCAACAATCCAAAAGAGACAGTGAACTCTGGACCAGTCATGGCCCTCATCAGCTTCATCTTCACTACTGTCATCTGTATCTTCACCTGAGCCATAGCCAACATCAGCTTTCTCTTCATCTGAAGCATCCGCACTACCCTGTACCCTCCCAGGCCTATGCTCTCTGCGGGCCTCGGGTATCCTGCACGGTTTCATCTTGACCTTAGGACCGGGCTCAGTTTCCATATAGTGCCTGGCCAGAGAAGTACGACCCGGCACATCAGAACACTTCTGCTGACTCTTCCTCAGAAACTCACGTACCTCCTGTCCTTGGTGCACTGACCATGTGTCACCAACTATCACAGAAGGTATAGGGGGTTTTTCACTTTTCTCTAGTTCCCCTTGAACCCTCTTTAGCACATCTATTTTCTTGAATATCGGTTGACTCATAAAGTCTATTTCACAGACCTTAAGCTCCTCTGCCATGGTCTCTGACCATTTTAGGCTACACTGTTCAAATGATTGGGACTGTAGAAGGAGCTGATCGTTTGTCTTTTGCAGTACACATAATTCATCCGCTAAGTCTCCAGCTGAATTGTAATGTTCTACCGTGACAACAGCATTCTTATATAGAGCCTTAGACTTATTGAGCAGCATTTGCTCTTGCAACGAAGAGATTCCCTGTATCCTTCCTTTTACTTCATTGACCTTCTCACGAAGATGCTCATGGCTTTCATCACACTCCTTCATCACAGTTTGAAGTTTTTTCTGAGAAGTCATCAATTCATCTGGTACCTGTTGGACGTCTTTTATGTCTTCGGCCCCTTCTTCAGGCTCTTCTGGTAGAACATGCTCAGAAGCCCTACCGTCAGTCTTACATTCTACCTCTTCAGTCACATCGTTATGGTCTCCAATATTTCCATTTATTCCGGCTTTCAAGTTCTCCTTGATAGCTGCATCTGTATACTCAGAACCCGCCGGATTCTTCTCTTCCACCACGTTCTGCATCCCATCTGAGCTCCCGTTTGTCTGCAGCGGCAACGGAGTGACACATCGCTTTTCCCATTGTTGGACGTGGCTCCGATGTAGACTCCATGAAAGTGCGCTTGAGCTCACCAATGCCAGCCTGATGTCTCAAAATCTCATCTTGTGATTTATCCAGATCCTTGGTGTCACTCGGGAACACCGCTGGGGCTCCGGGCGCCGAACTTCCAGCCTGAGCTTCACGAGTTGCAGCTACTGATCCGAACCGTAACCCGTCCACGCCGCTGTCTTCGGCAGAAACAGATTCCTGGACAGAGTCAGTCCCCATATCTTCAGTCTTGTTCCTCACAGCTTCACTTGAGACCTCAGCTTCTGATGAGGCATCTGGCTTGGAAACTACCACTTCTATGGCTCCTTCCACCTCTGCAGCATCTCCCTCAGAGTCCCTGGCATGATGCAGATCCACACCACACGTCGACAACTTCCCACTTCCAACAGCCTCCACTTGTGCTGTGTTCAGTCTCAGAGTCCTGCCTTCAAAGCTCAGCTCTCCTCCTTTCACCTTAGTCTTCGCCAGGGAACCGGCCAACTTTAAAACATCTTCAGATGCCATCTTCTGTCCGGCTGTAAGGTCAGCACCAGCTTTATTCTCAGGACTCTCAACCTCCTCTGCTACCATGCCTTCCTCATTTGCACTGGTTGCTTTATTGTCATCAGATGATTCACTATCACTACCACTATCCCTGTCTGACCCCTTTTTCTCAGCCACATCCGGCTCACTTTCAGGGTTATACAATTCATTCTCATTCACATCTTGATCTGGAACCTTAGTTAACATGTCATCCACAACATTAACTTCACCATCTGGTCCCTCAAGTATGTGACTATGTGACAACCCCAGCACTATACTTCTATATAGCTCAGGTACTAGGAGCTGGCTCACGACCTCTCCCTGGACTTCAGTGTCCCTATACAACAGGTTAGTGTCTATGGCAACATGAGGAAACCTCTCCTCAGAGCCAGGCTCTTGGGAAACCTCATTTAGAACAATTATATTTTCCTGTGCCGTTTTAAGAGTGGGTCTCGCCATTGTTCACTCTCAAAATTGTCACAGGACACAGGTAAGTCAGGGACACTCGGTTCCCGAGAACCACCATCCTCGTCTCCCACCATCACCTGCAAAGGAATTTCATCTCTATCACAGTCATCATCACTATCAATATCATTATCATGATTATGATCAGTATCATCATCACTATCATGATCATCATCATTATCATTATCAGCATCAGCATCATTATCATGGTCATCATCATTATCATGATCATCATCATCATCATCATATAAGTTTAACGGCCCACTAGAATTGTGTTCCGCCCCTCGGGACTGCGCACCCTCAGTAGGAGCTTCATCACACTGTCCATCAGAAACATTTTTCCCCCAGAGATCCTTAGACCGGGAAAGTCATTACCCAATATAACGGGTGCACCAGGTTCTTCACTACCCCCACTTCACATGAAACCTCCCCGCGTTTGGGGATCAAGTCCACGACAGTCTCTGGGTAGACTTTGGTGTCTCCATGGATGCAACCACACTCAGGTGTTTATCAGGGATGAAGTCCCTATCAATCAGGCTGTCACATACGGAAGTCACTGGACTCTCTGAGTCCAAGAGGGCCTGTGCTGGGCAGTCATTTACAACCACCGGGGACCCCTGTGGTCCAGTCTCTTCGGCTGAGGTGGACACACACAGGCTCTGCGCAGGGAGAGAGGGATCCGCCAACATCACAACACATAGGCTCCCCCTCTATTGGACAGTTGGCTGCAATTTCACGACACCTCCAACACTGTCCATCACACTTTCCCACCCATATGACCCCAACAGCTGGAACGCTCTTACCGGGAGAGTTCGGCGTCCAGGAACTCTGAAGTGACGACCTCTCAGACGGCTGGTCACGGAGGCAGCCTTTGGTAGCGGAGGCCCTCTCCCTCAGGCTGACCAGATGAGTGGCGTCCTGGTGGTCTCGTTGTCCGACCTCCGGCTGTACCTCAGGAGGACGTGCGCGGGTGTAGCGGTCCACTATCACCCCCTTTCCCCCATGAGCAGGGTTGCCGACGGCAGACTCCCAACTGCATCTCCAGTCATGGACTCCTCTGGCACGGACTGCCACCGTAACACCCAGCCGGGCAAGAATCTCCGCTTTCAGCTTGGCATAGTCTTGGCTGTCCTGCTCGCTCAGGTCAGCATAGGCCCTTTGGGGTTCTCCAGTCAGATAGGGTGCGACCATCATGGCCCATCAGATAGGGGCAGATTCTCCTTCTCTGCCAGTCCCTCAAACCTAGTGAGATATGCCTCCACATCGTCACGAGGTGTCATCTTTTCAGGGACCGTCTTACCGCCTTCTTTACAGCGGACAATGCAGGTGACTTTGCAACATTACTTTGGGACGATGCGCTGCAAGTCTTTTGTAGTGCTGCAACCTGCTCAAAAAACAACCGGTTATTCTCCTGCTGCTGCTGCAGGAATTGCTGCTGGGCCTGCTGCATGCGCTGTTGGTGCTGCAGGCGCTGCCGCTCCATGCTCTGCTGCATGCTCCGCTGGGCCTGGACCAGGTACTCAACGAGCTCCTCCATACTGCCGGACTTATCTGTCTCAACCACGGCAGTCTTATGTTGCACATTAACTTGCGCCATTTGTTCAAACAGCGCCTCCATGCTGTCATCCATGCTGTCAGACTTCTCTGTCTCAACAACGGCAGTCTTCACTCAAGACATACACACTCCACAGTCTTTTCCACAGAAAATTCAGCCTTGCTGTGCAGACACTCTTTTTTTTTTTTTCTTTGCAAAGTCTATTAGGGCTACTGTCTCTTTAAGACTTCTCCAACAGACGTTTCTCTTTTTTTTTTTTTCTCTGACACACTTTTTTTTTTTTTTCTCTGCTGCTGCTTCAACAGACTTCACCTTTATTGCTGTCTCTCGCCACTGTGCTGCACGCACATTCTAGCACCAATTGTAAGCTTTTCAGGGATATAGCTCTGGGATCGCCGTCCAGGTAGACGGAGTGGCACGGAAACAGTTCATTCACAGACAGCAGTTCTGGTAAAAACTGGCCGCAACCAGTTTTATTAAAGTCCACAGCAAACAGAACATAAGCAAAACCAAATCATAAACATAAGCCCTGGGCTTGTCCAGCCACTTACTACACTTAGATAGATTTCCCTCTCTATCCGGGACCAGACTCTAACAGCCTGTCCCCAAAACAACACATATGTTCAGCATTTACCAGCATGGAGTTTCACAGAGTCTCCTCCTTGTGTCTGAAGGCATATCCAACGTCCAGACTTGAGAGAGCTCCCCTCCTATTCAGCAGCTATCCGCATGGATTCTCACAGAGACTACTCCTGTGTCCGGGGTACATCGAGCACCCAGACTGAGACAGCTCATACTCCTGGAGACTCCTTCTTGTGCCTGGACTCCTTGTCCAGACTAAGCGAGCTCTCTGTCTGTGTTCGCTGACACCTACTTCTGGTCTCCTAATTAACAGCTGAGTGGTTTCAGGCCTGAGCTGCAAGTGTGTACTGAATGTAAGGTGTAGTGACCTTTCTCTACCACTAGGTTTACAAAGCCATACATTTCCCTTATACCAGTCAGCAAAGTATCTAGGTGAAATGTACACCCCATTCAACACACATACTCTCACTGTCTCACAATATATATATATATATGTATATATATATACATATATAATATATATTTGTTTTGACAAATATTTCAGGCCATGGATCTGTTGAATGTCCATTTTGCAAGTCTGCTTGAAAATAACCGCATACGCATGCCATACGCATACCATACGAATGTCACACGGATACTTATGCGTAGATGCAAGGAAATCGCATTCTCGCGTTGCAAACGGATTACACACGGATCACTGTTCGGGGAACATTTGTGCGATTCTCGGCAGTCAAAATCGGGACGATTTTTTTATACGTTAAGTGTGACTCCAGCCTTTTCCAGTTTATTTAAAAAAAAAACATGCAGGTCCGTCGTACTTCAGGGAATCTGTGGTAGTTCACAAATTGAAACCTAAAAAACACATAAAAATAGAGAAATAAAAATAAGACACTGTCCTCCATTTATCAATTTATTTAAAAAAGTTCCCACACAGGTCCAATGTGGTCCAGCGATTCCTGTGACATTCCCGAATTTGGCCCTGGCGACTGTGAATAGTAGTAACATTACTGACATCACCGCTCTTCACAGTCACCAAGTACTGACATCACTGCTCATTAGTAACAAGCTCACGCTGCACTCAGCGAGACTCATCAACTGTGAATAGCGTTACTGCTATATCAAAAATGGGGGACATCACATCATTTTTTCCATTTATTTATTTATTAGCTTAATACATGTACAGTAACCAACAGATGCAAGGCACTAATTATAAATATATTACAGATATCTATCTAGCTATCTATCTACCCCTATCTATCTATCTTTGCACATTTTTAACACCTAAACACCGGTAATTTCTATTCTGCATTCTTTTCAATTTTGTGTCAAATGGATGGCACATGGATGACACACTTTATTTCATCCATGTGCATGTGTGCGTACGTAATATCATTGTGCTGCGGGCACAAACAGATATGTTTACATATGGGTCACACGGACACGGATATCAATATCTTATTTAATATTAGAACAATTTGTAAACATTTTGCCAAGATTAAGTTTATAATAAAACATTTAACCCACAACATGAAAGTCAAGTTAATAATGCAACTTTTATTAAAAAATGTTTAGTTTTAATCACATTAGTTGATTTAGTTAATCTAAAAATTAATACATTCAACAATAAAAATGATTACATCTAGGCTTTTGTAAGACATCAATGATTTTTAAGAACACCAAATAATTATCTTTTTCCATTCTTCAAGAACAAGCTCTTTTAAAGCCTGGATGCTGGATGAAGAGTTATGATCAACTTGTCTTTTTAGAACTCCCAATAGGTGTTTGATTGGATTGAGATCAGGAAACTTACTTGGCCACTGAATCACATTCAACTTGTTCTCCTTTAGAAAATGTTCTGCAACCTCAGATGTGTGTTTTGGAATATTGTCATGTTGGAAAAGTGCATGAATATCAAAGACATGGAGTGATGGTAGCAGTAGATCTGTGAATTCTTGATGCCATCAATGAAATGTAGTTCCACGACACCAGCATCACTCATGCAGCCCCAAAAAGACCCTGTCACCACCATGTTTTACCGTGGGCACCATGAATTTAGAAAAATAAATTTAGAAAAATGCATGGTGATCTACAATTCATTGATGGTGTCAGTAAAGATGTATATCTTAGTACCGTGTTAGCCAGTATATAGAAAAATATTTAGAATTGAGAGTACTCACGTCACGTCACTTGTCTCATCTATTGCATTCTTTCTGTGCTGTTTTGTGTATAAATATGTGATTCTTCAGATTTTGTATTAGTCTTTGCCTGATGAAGAGACCTGAGTAGTCTCGAAAGCTTGCAATTTGTTACCATCTTTTCAGTTAGCCATTAAAAGGTATCAACCACTGAGGACTCTCAATTCTAAATATTTTGATGGTGTCATTAATTCCCAGATGTCCTTCTCTATGTTGAAAGAGTAGATCCGTCTGTGCCCTTGGTAGACATGAACTTTTTTTTCTAAATGCATTGTGGCTACTATAAAACATGCACACACTGTACCTGTCAAAGACTTGAGCATCACTCTAGATTCAGCATCCGAGCTCTAATAGAAGTTGTTCTTGGAGAATGAAAACAGATAGCTGCTGAAAATGACGCCAACTGATTTATTCTGTGCCAACAAGTTTTGCAACTCTCCTTACAATTCATGTAGATTATACAAAATATTTGATGTATCAGTCTGATCAGGGTAGAATAGCAGTCCGGTCAGAGATCGGTGGCTGTAACCATGCTCCCAGCACTGACTAACTGCCACATCTAATGCTGAACCAGTGCTGGCACCATCTCCATGACTGAAACCCAAATGCTACATGAAAGGAATAAAGTTAATTTCCTCCTAGCAGCGGGGCTCTAATTGTGCACGCCAGCCAGGCTCAGAATGCTATTAACCTGCACATTAACCCCATATCTGTAATTTAATAACATTTTTATGTGTGATAGATTTCCTTTAACCCCTTCATGACCCAGCCTATTTGACCTTAATGATCTGGCCATTTTTTGCAATTCTGACCAGGATCCTTTTATGAGATAATAACTCAGGAACACTTCAACGGATCATAGCAATTCTGAGAATGTTTTTTTCATGACATTTTGGGCTTCATGATAGTGGTAAATTTAGGTCAATAATTTTTGCGTTTATTTGGGAATAAATCAGAAATTTGGCGAAAATTTTGAAAATTTCTCAATTTTTAAATTTTGAATTTTATTCTGTTAAACCAGAGAATTATGTGACACAAAATAGTTAATAAATAACATTTTCCACAAGTCTACTTTATATCAGCACAATTTTGGAAACAACATTTTTTTTTGTTAGGAAGTTATGAGTTAAAAGTTGACCAGCGATTTCTCATTTTTACAGCAAAATTTACAAAACCATTTTTTTATGGACCACCTCACGTTTGAAGTCAGTTTGAGGGGTGTATATGGCAGAAAATACCCAAAAGTGACACTATTCTATAAACTGCACCCCTCAGGCTGATCAAAACCACATTCAACAAGCTAATTAACCCTTCAGATGCTTCACAAGAGCTGAAGCAACGTGGATGGAAAAAAAATAATATTTAACTTTTTAATCACAAAAATGATCTTTAACAAACAATTTTTTTATTTTTACAAGGGTAAAAGGAGAAAATGGACAGATTAAGTTGTTTTGCAATTTCTCCTAAGTACACCGATACCCCATATATGGGGAAAACCACTGTTTGGGCACAGGGCAGGGCTCGGAAGGGAAGGAGCGCCATTTGACTTTTTCAAACCAAAATTGGCTGAAATTGAGATTTGATGCCATGTTGCATTTGGAGAGCCCCTGATGTGCCTAAACAGTGGAAACCCCTCACAAGTGACACCATTTTGGAAACTAGACCCCCTAAGGAACTTATCTAGATCTGTTGTGAGCACTTTGAACCCCCAAGTGTTTCACTAAAGTTTATAATACCTGGGTGTGAAAAAAAAATCCACAAAAATGATTTTTTTAGTCCCTGATTTTTGATTTTTCCCAAGGAAATTGGACCCCAAAAGTTGTTGTCCATTTGTTCTGATTATGCTGATACCCCATATGTGGGGGGGAAACTGTTTGGGCGCACGGCAGGGCTCGGAAAGGAAGTAATGACATTTTGGATTGCAGACTTTGATGGGTGTCATGTTCAGTTTGCAGACCCCCTGATTTGCCTAAACAGTGGAAACCCCACGAAAGTGACCCCATTTTGGAAACTAGACCCCCTAAGGAAATTATCTAGATCTTTGATGAGCACTTTGAACCCCCAAGTGCTTCACACAAGTTTATAATGCCCGGGCATGAAAATAAAAAATCCTATTTTCCCACCAATTTTTTATTTTCCCAAGGGTAACAGGAGAAATTGGACCACAAAAGTTGTTGTCGAATTTGTCCTGAGTACACTGATACCCAATATGTGGGGGGGAACCACTGTTTCGGCACACAGCAGAGCTCGAAAGGGAAGGAGCACAATTTGAATTTTTCAAACCAAAATTGGCTGGAATCGAGATTGGACGCCATGTCGCATTTGGAGAGCCCCTGATGTGCCTAAACAGTGGAAACCCCCCCAAGTGACCACATTTTAGAAACTAGACCCACTAAGGAACTTATCTAGATCTGTGGTGAGCACTTTGAACCCCAAAGTGCTTCACACAAGTTTATAACGTAGAGTCGTAAAATTAAAAAAATCATATTTTTTCCAAAAAAATGATCTTTGCACCCCAATTTTTATTTTCCCAAGAGTATCAAGACCCCAAAAGTTATTGTGCAATTTGTCCTGAGTACGCTGTTACCCCATATGTGAGGGTAAACCACTGTTTGGGTGCATGGCAGAGCTTGGAAGGGAAGGAGCACCATTTGACTTTTTCAACACAGAATTGGCTGGACTCCATGTCGCGTTTGGAGAGCCCTTGATGTGCCTAAACAATGGAAACCCCCCACAAATGACACCATTTTGGAAACTAGACCCCTCAAGGAACTTATCTGGATGTGTGGTGAGAACTTTGAACCCCCAGGTGTTTCACTAAAGTTTATAACGCCCGAGCGTGAAAATAAAAAAGTCATATTGTTTCCCGAATTTTTTATTTTCCCAAGGTTAACAGAAGAAATTGGACCCAAAAGTTGTTCAATTATTTCTGAGCATGCTGATACCCCATATGTGGGAGAAAACTACTGTGTGAGCACATGTCGGGGCTCTGAAGAGAATAGTGACATTTTTGTAATGCAGACTTTGATGGAATGGTCTGCGGGTGTCATGTCGCGTTAGGAGAGCCCCTGATGTGCCTTAACAGTGGAAACCCCCCACAAGTGACCCCATTTTGGAAAATAGACCCACCAAGGAACTTATCTAGGTGTGTGGTGAGCACTTTGAACCCCAAATGCTTCATAGACGTTTTTAACGCATAGCCGTGAAAATAAAAAAATCATTTTTTTTCCTCAAAAATTATTTTTTAGCCCGTAATTTTTTATTTTCACAAGGGTAACAGGAGAAATTGGACCCCAAAAGTGTTAGTCCAGTTTGTCTTGAGTGCGCTGGTACCCCATATATGGGTGGGAACACTATTTGGGCACACGTCGGTGCTTGGAAGGGAAGTAGTGACGTTTTGAAATGCCGACTTTGAAAGAATGGTCTGCGGGCGTCATGTTACGTTTCCTGAGCCCCTGATCTGCCTAAACAGTGGAAACCCCTAGAAGTGACCCCATTTAGGAAACTAGACCCCCCAAGGAACTTATCTAGTTCTGTGGTGAGCACTTTGAACCCCCAAGTGCTTCACACAAGTTTATAACGTAGAGCCGTAAAATTAAAAAATCATATTTTTTCCACAAAAATGATTTTTCACCACAATTTTTATTTTCCCAAGGGTATCAAGACCCCAAAAGTTATTGTGCAATTTGTCCTAAATACGCTGTTACCCCATATGTGAGGGTAAACCACTGTTTGGGTGCATGGCAGAGCTTGGAAGGGAAGGAGCGCCGTTTGACTTTTTCAGCACAGAATTGGCTGGACTCCATGTCACGTTTGGAGAGCCCCTGATGTGCCTAAACAGTGAAAACCCCCCACAAATGACACCATTTTGGAAACTAGACCCCTCAAGGAACTTATCTGGATGTGTGGTGAGAACTTTTAACCCCCAGGTGTTTCACTAAAGTTTATAACGCCCGAGAGTGAAAATAAAAAAATCATATTGTTTCCACAAACATGATCTTTTAGTCCCCAATTTTTTATTTTCCCAAGGTTAACAGGAGAAATTGGACCCCAAAAGTTGTTGTCCAATTTGTTCTGAACACACTGATACCCCATATGTGGGAGAAAACTACTGTGTGAGCACATGTCGGGGCTCGGAAGCGAAGTAGTGACGTTTTTGCAATGCAGACTTTGATGGAATGGTCTGCGGGTGTCATGTCGCGTTAGGAGAGCCCCTGATGTGCCATAACAGTGGAAACCCCCCACAAGTGACCCCATTTTGGAAAATAAACCCACCAAGGAACTTATCTAGGTCTGTGGTGAGCACTTTGAACCCCCAAGTGCATCACAGAAGTTTAAAACGCATTGTCGTGAAAATAAAAAATATTTTTTTTCCTCAAAAAATTATTTTTTAGCCTGCAATTTTTTATTTTCACAAGGGTAACAGGAGAAATTGGACCCCAAAAGTGTTAGTCCAGTTTGTCCTGAGTACGCTGGTACCCTATATGTGGGGGGGACCACTATTTGGGCACACGTCTGGGCTTGGAAGGGACGTTTTGAAATGCTGACTTTCATGGAATGGTCTGCGGGCGTTATGTTACGTTTCCTGAGCCCCTGATGTGCCTAAACAGTGGAAACCCCAAGAATTGACACCATTTTGGAAACAGACCCCCAAGGAACTTATCTAGATTGTGTGGTGAGCACTTAGATTCTCCAAGTGCTTCACAGAAGTTTATAACGCAGAGCCATGAAAATAAAAAAATCATTTTTTTTCCACAAAAATCATTTTTTAGCCCCCAATTTTTTATTTTCCCAAGGGTAACAGGAGAAATTAGACATCAAAATTGTTGTGCGCTGATACCCCCATATTTTGGAGTAAACCACTTTTTGGGCAGACGTCAGGGCTTGGAAGGCAGGTAGCACCGTTTGACTTTTTGAACGCAAAATTGGCTGGAATCAATGGAGACGCCATTTGCGTTTGGAGACCCCCTGATGTGCCTAAAGAGTGAAAATACCCAATTCTAACTCCAACCCTAACCCCAATACACCCCAAACCACAGCCCTGGCTCAACACACCCCTAACCCTAATCCCAACCCTAACCATAACCCCAACCACAAGCCTAACCCTAATCCCAACCCTAACCCCAATACACCCCTAACCCTAATCTTAACCCTAAGCCCAACCCTAACCCTAATTCCAACCCTAACCCTAATTGCAACCCTAAGCCTAATCCCAACCTTAACCTCAACACTATTGTGAATGAGCAGAGGCTCCCTCTGGTGGTTACAGACAGTACTGAACCTTCCAGAGAGGAATGGCAATCTGGGATCACGGACTGGACTGATATAAAGGAGGTTCCCTCCCATGATGGTTGCCGGTGATCAATTGTTCTGGTCTCTATTGTGGTTCCTGGTTCATTTGGAAGTTTGCTGGTGTCTTGCCTGCATCTGCTGCTTTCAGATAAGTTTTTTCTGCTTTTCTTTTTGTGCTTGCTATTTGCATTTTTTCTGCACATTTCTGGAGGACAGCCAGGTCCCCTCCTGGGGCCTGAGCTCCTCACAGTTTGTCTGTAGCCACTGTTGTTTTTCATTTGCTTTTTCCTGCTTTTTCAGCGGCTGCAGCTTGGTTTTGTTCACACTGAGATCTGATTTAGTGGGTGGCGAGATCGTGTGATCTCAGTATTTTTGTAATCAGAATTGTTGGATTTTTGTAGGGTTTTCTGGATTGCAGAAAGTAATCTCTCCTCTCCTTTCCTATTTAGTCAGCTTGTGGCCCCAGCGTTTGCTCAATCTGTTTTCTGCCTGAATTTGGTGTTTTCATCTTGTCTAACCGCCATTATATGTTTGGGGGCTGCCTATTCCTTTGGGGCTCTACTCCGGGGCAGTTAGCTTTCCTGTTTCTATCTTTAGGTATAGCTAGCTCTCAGGCTGTGATGAGGCGTCTAGGATCAACGTAGGAATGCTCCACGGCTACCTCTAGTTGTGTGGTTAGTTCAGGTTTCAGCAACCCATTAGTTACCAACATCTCAAGTGTTCGGCTGCCCTGCTATTGTTCCTGTCCTCCTCTGCTACCGTACACAACAGTATCACCGGCCAAACTGAAAATTATATGGTACTCACAGAAGGGAAAAATAGTGTGGAAAGAAAAAATTTGTCAGAGTTGTCAGAGATTTTTTTTTTCTGTTTGTTGCATTTTTTCCCTCTTTTTCTCTGGGTGCTGAGGAGGATTTTTTTTCTCTCTCAATGGAATTTGCACAGTTGTCTGGCCGTGTGGATCAGCTTGCCACTGAGGTTAGGAGTATTGCTACCTATGTTGCTGGGTTGCCGGTTGTGGAACCTAGAATTCCCATGCCAGATTTGTTTTTGGGGGATCGATCTAAATTTCTGAATTTCAAAAATAACTGTAAGTTGTTTTTTTGCCTTAAGGCCTAAGTCCTTAGGGAACGCTGCACAGCAGGTTCAAATTGTCATCTCCCTGCTGCATGGCGACCTTCAGGATTGGGCTTTTTCCCTGACACCTGGGGATCCTGTTTTGAATGATATAGATGTATTTTTTCAGGCTCTGGGGTTATTGTACGATGAACCTAATGTCACTGATCAAGCTGAAAAGATCCTGTTGGCATTAAATCAGGGTCTTGAAGACGCTGAGTTGTACTGTCAGAATTTTCGAAAGTGGGCAGTTCTGACCAAATGGAATGATCATGCTTTGTCAGCCCTTTTTCGAAAGGGTCTGTCAGAAAAAGTAAAGGACGTTATGGTGGGATTCCCTGTCCCTCTGGTCTCAATGATTCTATGTCTTTGGCCATTCAAATTGACAGACGTTTGCGTGAGCTCAGAGGTATGCGTGAGATAGTGTTGCCTAGTGAGCCAGCTCCTGAGCCCATGCAGTGTGATGGAGTGACTTCTGGGGCTCAGCATCATGAGTTTCGTAGGCGCAATTGGTTATGTTTCTACTGTGGTGATGCGTCCCATGCTATTTCCGTCTGCCCTAAGCGGGGAAGACGTTTTGCGCGCTCAGTTGTCTTGGGTAGAGTTCAGACTAAATTTCTGTTGACTGTTACCCTCATTTGCTCCATGTCCACATTTTCGGCTCAGGCTTTTGTTGATTCAGGAGCAGCTATTAACCTGATGGATTTTGACTTTGCCAAACGTTGTGGCTTTCCCATGATACCCCTGCGGAAGTCTTTTCCTTTACTGGGCATTGATTCTACCCCTTTGGCGAAGAATAAACCTCAATTTTCTACTCAGGTGATAATGAGGGTTGAACCAGATCATCAGGAGAGTTGCAAATTTCTGGTGTTGCATAATCTGCATGACATTATTGTACTGGGTGTCCCTTGG
>JARQOD010000002.1:373487144-373547158 GCA_033576555.1 Oophaga sylvatica
CAGTCTACACTTGCTCCTGTGTTACTGGGGTTCAGTAATGTCAGCTGTTCCCCTGCTGTGTGAACGGCAAAAAGTCCTGCTGCCTCCACCCTGTTCTCTTCTCATCCCTGGGTTACAACACCGCCAGTTGTTTCTCGGAAGTGCTGTTAGCACAGTCTACACTTGCTCCCGTGTTACTGGGGTTCAGTAATGTCAGCTGTTCCCCTGCTGTGTGAACGGCAAACAGTCCTGCTGCCTCCACCATGTTCTCTTCTCATTCCTGGGCTACAACACCGCCAGTTGTTTCTCGGAAGTGCTGTTAGCACAGTCTACACTTGCTCCTGTGTTACTGGGGTTCAGTAATGTCAGCTGTTCCCCTGCTGTGTGAACGGCAAAAAGTCCTGCTGCCTCCACCATGTTCTCTTCTCATCCCTGGGTTACAACACCGCCAGTTGTTTCTCGGAAGTGCTGTTAGCACAGTCTACACTTGCTCCTGTGTTACTGGGGTTCAGTAATGTCAGCTGTTCCCCTGCTGTGTGAACGGCAAAAAGTCCTGCTGCCTCCACCCTGTTCTCTTCTCATCCCTGGGTTACAACACCGCCAGTTGTTTCTCGGAAGTGCTGTTAGCACAGTCTACACTTGCTCCCGTGTTACTGGGGTTCAGTAATGTCAGCTGTTCCCCTGCTGTGTGAACGGCAAACAGTCCTGCTGCCTCCACCATGTTCTCTTCTCATCCCTGGGCTACAACACCGCCAGTTGTTTCTCGGAAGTGCTGTTAGCACAGTCTACACTTGCTCCTGTGTTACTGGGGTTCAGTAATGTCAGCTGTTCCCCTGCTGTGTGAACGGCAAAAAGTCCTGCTGCCTCCACCCTGTTCTCTTCTCATCCTGGGTTACAACACCGCCAGTTGTTTCTCGGAAGTGCTGTTAGCACAGTCTACACTTGCTCCGTGTTACTGGGGTTCAGTAATGTCAGCTGTTCCCCTGCTGTGTGAACGGCAAAAGTCCTGCTGCCTCCACCATGTTCTCTTCTCATCCTGGGCTACAACACCGCCAGTTGTTTCTCGGAAGTGCTGTTAGCACAGTCTACACTTGCTCCTGTGTTACTGGGGTTCAGTAATGTCAGCTGTTCCCCTGCTGTGTGAACGGCAAACAGTCCTGCTGCCTCCACCATGTTCTCTTCTCATCCCTGGGTTACAACACCGCCAGTTGTTTCTCGGAAGTGCTGTTAGCACAGTCTACACTTGCTCCTGTGTTACTGGGTTCAGTAATGTCAGCTGTTCCCCTGCTGTGTGAACGGCAAAAAGTCCTGCTGCCTCCACCCTGTTCTCTTCTCATCCCTGGGTTACAACACCGCCAGTTGTTTCTCGGAAGTGCTGTTAGCACAGTCTACATTGCTCCGTGTTACTGGGTTCAGTAATGTCAGCTGTTCCCTGCTGTGTGAACGGCAAAGTCTGCGCCCCACTTTTCTTCTCATCCTGGGTACAACACCGCCAGTTGTTTCTCGGAAGTGCTGTTAGCACAGTCTACACTTGCTCCTGTGTTACTGGGTTCAGTAATGTCAGCTGTTCCCTGCTGTGTGAACGGCAAAAGTCCTGCTGCCTCCACCCTGTTCTCTTCTCATCCCTGGGTTACAACACCGCCAGTTGTTTCTCGGAAGTGCTGTTAGCACAGTCTACACTTGCTCCTGTGTTACTGGGTTCAGTAATGTCAGCTGTTCCCCTGCTGTGTGAACGGCAAAAAGTCCTGCTGCCTCCACCCTGTTCTCTTCTCATCCCTGGGTTACAACACCGCCAGTTGTTTCTCGGAAGTGCTGTTAGCACAGTCTACACTTGCTCCTGTGTTACTGGGGTTCAGTAATGTCAGCTGTTCCCCTGCTGTGTGAACGGCAAACAGTCCTGCTGCCTCCACCTGTTCTCTTCTCATCCCTGGGTACAACACCGCCAGTTGTTTCTCGGAAGTGCTGTTAGCACAGTCTACACTTGCTCCGTGTACTGGGGTTCAGTAAGTCAGCTGTTCCCCTGCTGTGTGAACGGCAAACAGTCCTGCTGCCTCCACCATGTCTTTCTCATCCGGTCCAACCGCAGTGTTTCTCGCAGAGTCTTTAGGCCTAGTCTCATGTCCCGTGTATCGGGTTCCAGAATGTCTGCTGTTCCTTGTAGTGTTGGAGCAAAGTCCTCCTGCCTTTGGTAAACCCCAGTAACGTCAGCTGGGTCCTCAGGTTTGCGCATTGTCCTTTTCCCATTCTGCTACACCCCAGGTTCCGAGGTTCCAGTCACTGCTCCTGTCTGTTACTGGTTCATAATGTCGCTTGTACCTCTGGTAACGGCAAAGTCTGGCCACCTGTTTTCCATCCCGGGCTACAACACGCAGTTGCTGATGCTGTAGCCATCTACATGTCCGGTACGAGTTCAGCACGTCTGCTGTTGAAGGCAAATCTGGGCACCAGTTTACCTTCAACCTGCTTAGTTCTCGGAGTCAGTAAGCACAGTTACACTTGCTCGTGTTACTGGGGTCGTAAAGTCCGTTCCCTGCTGTGGTGAACGCAACAGTCCTGTCCTCAACTTTATTTCATGGTTTTACCTTCTGCTACCCATCCGGGTTCCAGTACCGTCAGCTGGTTCTCCGCAGTGCCTTTGGCCTAGGTGCCTCCATGTCGGTATCCGAGTTCCAGCAACGTCTGCTGGTCCTTGGTAGTGCTTTGGAGCACAGGTACCTCCTGCTTAGTAACCGTGTCCCAGTAACGTCAGCTGGTCCTCGGTTGTGCCATTGGCTCTTTTCCTTCTGCTGACCCTCCGGGTTCCAGCACAGTCAGCTGGTCCTCGTTACTTTCATTGGCTCTTGTACCTTCTGCTACCCATCCGTGTTCCAGTACCGTCAGCTGGTTCTCCGCAGTGCCTTTGGCCTAGGTGCCTCCATGTCGGTATCCGAGTTCCAGCAACATCTGCTGGTCCTTGGTAGTGCTTTGGAGCACAGGTACCTCCTGCTTAGTAACCCTGTCCCAGTAACGTCAGCTGGTCCTCGGTTGTGCCATTGGCTCTTTTCCTTCTGCTGACCCTCCGGGTTCCAGCACAGTCAGCTGGTCCTCGTTACTTTCATTGGCTCTTGTACCTTCTGCTACCCATCCGGGTTCCAGTACCGTCAGCTGGTTCTCCGCAGTGCCTTTGGCCTAGGTGCCTCCATGTCGGTATCCGAGTTCCAGCAACGTCTGCTGGTCCTTGGTAGTGCTTTGGAGCACAGGTACCTCCTGCTTAGTAACCGTGTCCCAGTAACGTCAGCTGGTCCTCGGTTGTGCCATTGGCTCTTTTCCTTCTGCTGACCCTCCGGGTTCCAGCACAGTCAGCTGGTCCTCGTTACTTCCATTGGCTTTTGTACCATCACCAACAGGACAAAGAAGGTTAAGACAAACTACAAGATACAGAACAAGAGACAGAAGAACAATAAGCAGAAGATCAAAAAGCAGAAGAACATTAAGTATAAGACCAAAATGAAGAGCAAAATATATGCTCTAAATTCTAAGCAGAAGAAGACTAAGCAGTGTATGGGGGTGAGTCCGTTCCTCCTCGTGGTGCCCCTGGAAAATGCCTGATGCTGCTGCAGGCTAAACTGAACGCGGACAAATACTGTTGTAATTAAAATCTTTCGTGACAGCAAGAACGGAAGGATGAAAATTCAGAGTTTTACAGATTACAAGTACAGGAATGTCTGTCACAAATAAGAATATGATGAAAAGGATGAATAGGAAGAAGATGAAGAAGTAGAATATGAAGAATAATAACTGTTTAATAAGAACAATATAAGTAATGTTAACAAAAAGATGAATAGCAAGAAGTTTTAGAAGATTAAGAAGGTGAAGATGAAGAATAATTTGATGAGAAAGATGATGCTGCTGAAGATTATGAAGGAGAAAGTGTGTGAAAAGTTAAAAAGGTGAAGACCATGGAAGTTGTGAAACAGACATATTTGACAAAATAGAAAAAAGGTTAACAACATTGTGAATTTCTTCGTCAATCCGAACGTATTTCCTAAAAAAAAAAAATTAATGCTATTCCATTGGATTGGGTTAAACATCTATGCCTTTAATGTCTCCTCAACCTCCCCAATACATTCTACATTACTCTTTGTTGTTTTCCTTCATGTACAATTAACCTACAAGGCAAGAATGGGGTTTTTTTTATTTCGATATTTTGTTCCCATAGACTTACATGGGACTTCCGGTATCGGTATCGGGTATCGCCGATATTTTTTGTGTATCGGCGATACCATTCCGATTCCGATACTTTTGGATATCGGAAAGTATCGCTCAACTCTAGTGATGAGGCTTTGTAAGTTGTCCCGGTAGCGAGGGTCTAGGAGGGTGTACACCCAATAATCAGACGTGGTGAGAATGTGGGCGATGCGGCGGTCGTTTCTCAGGCACTGCAGCATGAAATCAACCATGTGCTGCAGACTCCCAACTGGCCAAGAAACGCTGTCCCTGCAAGAGGCGTAATCTCTGCCTGCTCTGCATCACCCCACCCTCGCTCTACATACTGACTAGAGCATTGTGTACCTCCCTCTGGAGCGATGTCTTCCTCCTGCATTGACTCCTCCTCATCCTCCTCACAAAGTGACCCCTGCCTAGCCCTTTGCGCTGACTGTCCAGAAGGTGATGGAATTTGTGACTCCTCATCCTCCACCTCTTCCAAAACCTCATCCCTTAGTGCTTGCAGTGTTTTTTGAAGTAGACAGATAAGGGGAACAGTCAGGCTGACTAGTGCTTCATCTGCACTCGCCATCCGCGTTGACTCATCAAACGCACGCAAAACGTGGCAGATGTCCTTCATAGAGGCCCACTCAGTAGTGGTGAAGTGTGAACGGCGCAAATTGCGAGTTGATTGCGCCTGATGCAGCTGATACTCCATTACTGCTGGCTGCTGCTCACACAACCGCTCCAACATATGTAACGTGGAATTCCCCCTGGTGGGTACGTCACATATGATGCGATGTTCAGGAAGGGGAAATCTGCTTTGCCATGCTGGAACGTCGCAAGTGAGCGCACTCTAGGCGGACCTTGTGCAGCAGTGCATCAAGATCCGGATAGTCCCTCAAAAAACTCTGCACGACCAAGTTGAGCACATGTGCCAGACATGGTATGTGAGTGAGGTTGCCAAGCCCCAGAGCTGCCACCAGATTTCGGCCATTGTCACACACTACCAAGCCTGGCTGGAGATTCGCTGGCAAAAACTACACGTCACTCTCCTGCTTTATGGCATTCCACAGCTCCTGCGCTGTGTGGCTTCGATTCCCCATGGAAATTAATTTCAGGACGGCCTGTTGACGTTTGGCCACGGCTGTGCTCATATCGGTTGTAACAGGTAAGCGTTCACGGGTCCATGTGGAGGTAGACCGTGACGGCTCCTGCAGCGATGATTCTGAGGAACTGGAGTAGGAGGAGGAGTCAATGTGTACAGACTGGATTCCTGCAATCCTTGGAGTTGGCAGAACACGTACAGCGCCACTCGCAAGATCTGTACCCGGCTCCACAACATTAACCCAATGGGCAGTGAGGGAAAGGTATCGTCCCTGGCCATGGGTACTGGTCCACGCATCGGTGGTCAGGTGGACCTTGCTACTGACGGCGTTTAGTAGCGCATGTTTAATTTTTCCCTCAACATGCTTTTGCAGACCAGGGACGGCTTGCCTGCTGAAATAAAATCGGCTGGGCACATTGTATTGTGCGACTGCCAATGCCATTAAGTTACGGAAGCTGTCAGTCTCCACCAGCCTGAATGACAGCATTTCAAGGGACAGGAGTTTTGCAATGCCAGCATTCAGAGCCTGTGCTCGCGGATGGTTTGCCGAGTATGGCCGTCTTTTCTCCCATGCCTGTGCTACCGATGCTGTACAGTGGCCTGGGAGTGTGAGGATGACAGGGAACTTGCAGCTGTGGGTGGAATAACACTGGGTCTCTGGACAACAGTGACAGAGGTTCTTCCATGGCGATCCTGTGAGGAAGCCAAACCAGCTGTGTGTGAGCTGGAGGAAGAGGCTCCAACACGAGCTGAAGATGTAGGTGGTGCTGTAGGTTGGCCTACGTCTCCAGTGTGTCTTTGTAACTCAACCACGTGCTTGGTCCGCACATGTTTCCACATATTAGTGGTATTGAGGTTACTGGCACTTTTACCTCTTTTTACTTTTTGATTACACAGCTTGAATTTGACATAGCAAATATCATCTGCAAGTGTGTCAAAAAAGGACCACGCAGTGCAAGTCCTGGGAGCACCCGTTTTGGCTTTTGGAAGAGAACTGCTCCGAACGGGTCCCAAAGTGGAGGCTACAGGCAACTGAGTCTGCAGCCTACCTCTCCCTCCTGTTTGGACCGTTGGGGCAATCTCTTCCTCAGAGCTGCTCCCACCACCTTCCTTCTCCTCACGCCATGTTGGGTCTTGGACCTCATCATCTCCACTACCCTCTTCCAACACCTGCTGCTGTTGGGTGGTCTGGCAGCACCATGCTCAACAGAAACTGGCACCTGAGTCTCATCATCATCAGATGCGTTCTGCGGAGTGCTGACCATCGGCACTGGCTCACCCGCCTCTTCAGATTCAGAGAGACAAAGCTGTTGCGCATCACTGCATACTCCCTCTTCTTCACATTCCAGAATGCTGCTTGGCTGGGCCCCTGTTTGCAAGCCAACAGATTCTGAGAACAGAAGCAGAGACTCAGCTGGCTCCTGTACAGAGCTCTCTGACTGCCTGGGCAATTTGGCAGGCGGTGAAGAGACAGATGGTTGCTCAGCAGTGCTCTGGTCCTGAGAGGAGGTGGAAGTAATTGAAGTTGATGCGTTGGCTGCCATCCAACCGACAACGGCTTCTATTTGTTCTTCCCGCTGCAGGGGGGTACGCCGAGCTCCTACAAAAGTGCGCATAAAGGAACGCTCACGGGGAAAACTGGTGGATGCTGTCTCACTGGGGGCGGCAGCAGCCACAGAATCCCCACGTCCTCTCCCTGCTGAAACTCGACGCCCACGACCACGTGCCTTACTCCCTGCCTTCTTCATCTTGGTAGATTGATAAAGAAAGGCAGAAAAGTTATAAGGCCTAAGTGTGATTATTCCTCAGAGACTGCAGTGAACACTGGAGACAACTGTTCACTATCTCTGAAAGGCTCCTTGTGTACTTTTGAGTTTTTTTAAATAGAATGGAGCAGCACCAATTAGACAAAAATGTCAAGGATGAGGCAGTGACACACGCTCAGCAGACTAAAACCAGCAGTGGTTGAAGAACTAACTGTAGCGTGATCTGCACTCAAAAAAAAACCTCACAGACTGCCGTGAACACTTCAGACAACTGTTCACTAGCTCTGAAAGGCTCCTTTGTGTACTTCTATAGTGTTTGCAACCAATGTATTGTATACGGATGGAAGCGCGTCACACTAATAGATTTGAGTTTTTTTAAATAGAATGGAGCAGCACCAATTAGACAAAAATGTCAAGGATGAGGCAGTGACACACGCTCAGCAGACTACAACCAGCAGTGGTTGAAGAACTAACTGGAGCGTGATCTGCACTCAAAAAAAAAAAAACCTCACAGACTACAGTGAACACTGCACACAACTGTTCACTATCTCTGAAAGGCTCCTTTGTGTACTTCTATAGTGTTTGCAACCAATGTATTGTATACGGATGGAAGCGCGTCACACTAATAGATTTGAGTTTTTTTAAATAGAATGGAGCAGCACCAATTAGACAAAAATGTCAAGGATAAGGCAGTGACACACGCTCAGCAGACTACAACCAGCAGTGGTTGAAGAACTAACTGGAGCGTGATCTGCACTCAAAAAAAAAAAAACTCACAGACTACAGTGAACACTGCACACAACTGTTCACTAGCTCTGAAAGGCTCCTTTGTGTACTTCTATAGTGTTTGCAACCAATGTATTGTATACGGATGGAAGCGCGTCACACTATAATTTCAATTGAATGGAGCAGCACCAAATACACTAAAGAAAAAAAAAAAGAGTCTGTGAGTGACACGTGCAGTTGCCTACAAACAGCGTTGGATGCAGAGCAAACTGCAGCGTCACCTGCACTCACAAACACACACCTTGCACAGAGCTGTGAAAACAACACTGCAAGGAAAAAGGATGATTTACACAGCGGTTTCTCAAATAGCCTGTCTACTCAGCAATTCACAAAAACTTTATCTGTAACTGTCCCTCAGAGTCAGCAGAGCAGCGTTCTGTCCCTAACTTTATTCACAGCACAGTGAAGCTAAAATGGCGGCGGCGCCTTTTATAGTGCATTCTGACATCATTTCAGCAGCCAATCACAGCCATGCCCTTAGTTAACATGACCGCAGCATTACAGGATGTGCCCACACTTCTTCGGATTCCTCATTGGCTGAATAAAATCACACTGCCTCTCAAAGAATTATGGGAACTTCCGATTCCGGTATACGATATAGGAAAAGTATCGGAACTAAGTATCGGAATTCCGATACAGCGAATATCGGCCGATACCCGATACTTGCGGTATCGGAATGCTCAACACTAATATATATATATATAACACTGCTCAAAAAAATAAAGGGAACACTTAAACAACAAAATATATCTCCAAGTACATCAAACGTCTGTGAAATCAAACTGTCCACTTAGGAAGCAACACTGATTGACAATCAATTTCACATGCTTTTGTGCAAATGGAATAGACAACAGACGGAAATTATTGGCAATTATCAAGACACACTCAATAAAGGAGTGGTTCTGCAGGTGGGGACCACCAACCACATCTCAGTACCAATGCTTTCTGGCTGATGTTTTGGTCACTTTTGAAAGTTGGTTGTGCTTTCACACTCGTGGTAGCCTGAGACAGACTCTACAACCCACACAAGTGGCTCAGGTAGTGCAGCTCATCCAGGATGGCACATTAATGTGAGCTGTGGCAAGAAGGTTTGCTATGTTTGTCAGCACAGTGTCCAGAGGCTGTAGGCACTACCAGGAGACAGGCCAGTACACCAGGAGATGTGGAAGGGGCCGTTGGAGGGCAACAACCCAGCAGCAGGACCGCTACCTTCACCTTTGTGCAAGGAGGAACAGGAGGAGCACTGCCAGAACCCTGCAAAATTACCTCCAGCAGGCCACAAATGTGCATGTGTCTGCACAAATGATTAGAAACCGACTCCATGAGGATGGTCTGAGTGCCCGACGTCCACAGATGGGGTTGTGCTCACAGCCCAACACCATGCAGGACGCTTGCCATTTGCCACAGAACACTAGGATTGGCAAATTTGCCACTGGCGCCCTCTGCTCTTCACAGTTGAAAGCAGGTTCACACTGAGCACATATGACAGACGTGGCAGAGTCTGGAGACGCCGTGGAGAGCGATCTGCTGCCTGCAACATCCTTCACCATGACCGGTTTGGCAGTGAGTCAGTAATGGTGTGGGGTGGCATTTCTTTGGAGAGCCACACAGCCCTCCATATGCACACCAGAGGTAGACTGACTGCCATTAGGTACCGAGATGAGATCGTCAGACCCCTTGTGAGACCATATGCTGGTGCGGTTGGCCCTGGGTTCCTCCTAATGCAGGACAATGCCAGACCTCATGTGGCTGGAGTGTGTCAGCAGTTCCTGCAAGATGAAGGCATTGAAGCTTTGGACTGGCCCGCCCGTTACCCAGACCTGAATCTGATTGAGCACATCTGGGACATCATGTCTCTCTCCTTCCACCAACGTCACGTTGCACCACAGACTGTCCAGGAGTTGGTGGATGCTTTAGTCCAGATCTGTTAGGGGTCGAGTTCCAGCTTCTGCACAAGGGGAATCTCGAGCCATTCCGGCTGCGGTCTCCCATTCGTCTCCGGCCGCAGTGGACTCTGCTCAGCTTAGACGTCGGTCCCAGTGTCTCGCCCAGTCTGGCAGTGTGCAGAGGATTACTGCTGCTCCTCCAGACTCTGCTATTGTGGCCAGTACTGGTTAGCGGCGAGCAGATGTCTTTAGGACAAAGTCCTTGTTTTTCCCTTCTGAGCATGCCCAGGGTGAGATCTCTCATTGGAGATCAGGGGTCACATGCTCAGGTACTTCAGCAGCTCCTATTGGTCTGCCAGGAAGGTCCTGTGACTACTGGTGTTCTGGAACAGGTTTCATTGGCCTTGTTTCTGGCAGGTCCTGTAGCTGTTATTATAAAAGGGTGGCAGTGCTGAGCCGCCATGCGCTAGTATCAACCATTATATGCTTTGCGCCAGTGTGGTCATGCGTGTGTGTGGTTAGGGCCCGGCTGAAATAAGCCCCTAGAATACCGACTTAATCGGTGAGGAGTTTGGTATGCTAGTTGGTCAGGGTCGGTGTCCTAGATGCCCTAGATTACCGGCATAACCGGTGAGGAGTTTGATTTCCATATTCAGGGTCTGGCGTTCAGACACTATAGATTGCGGGTGACTCCCGTGAGGACATTAGCGCAGGATCACGTTCTATGTTCGCTTAGCACTTACTGTGTACCGGGGTGCCTGACAGGACACAGAACTTTTTCTCAGCGGCTCTGTGATGTAACAGGGTTCGCTTTCAACGCTAGACAGCGCCCTAGCGTGTTTATTTTGCGACTCAGTTGTGTTTAGTGAGTTCGCACACATCGCCATATAGCGCTGCGGCACTCCTTCTAGCGGCTCTGTGAAATAACAGAGTTCGCACATATTGCCACAGCGCATTGCGGTGTTTATTTTGGAAACATTGCGGGATAACAGAGTTGCGTCTTGCGCCATTTTACTAGCAGCAGGTTCCGCCTGCACGGTGGACCCCGGGCTGCGAACGCACCTCCCTACCTCATATATTTGGTGCGTTCCGCAGACCCTAACACCATCTGCCTCTTCATCAGGAGCATGCACAGGCATTGTAGGGAGGTCATAAAGGTACAAGGAGGTCATACAGGCACGTGGAGGTCACACACACTACTGAGCATCATTTTGACTTGTTTTAAGGACATTACATTCCACTTTAATTTTGTGGGTGACTCCAAATCCGGGCCTCCATTGCTTAATAAATTTGATTTCCATTGATGATTTTCATTTGATTTTGTTGTCAGCACATTCAACTTTGTACAGAACAAAGTATTCAATGAGAGTATTTCATTCACTCAGATCTAGGATGTGTTATTTGAGTGTTCCATTTATTTTTTTGAGCATGTATATGTATATATTATATATATATATATATATATATACCATTAAAGGCTCAGATGTGGAAAAAATTCTTTGATTTCTAGAAAAAAAATTCTCTAAGAAGCATAGATAGGAATAACCCTATAATTTTTTGTACATTTCTTTTCTATAACTTTGTTTGTTTTGGAACCCTACCTACAATTATTGTGCAAAGACGAAAGTTTTAGTGCTTACGACCTCATCAGCAATTATAGCTCTTCAACTTTGTTTTAAAATGACTATAAAATGCTAAGATGCTTAGTGTGTATTAAATTTATCTACAGGACACAAGCTATGTTGATGAATTTGTTTTGATAACATCAAAATAGCATGGATTAACCAATAGCATGATTCTCTATACTATTCTAAGTAGAGTATATGTCAGAAAACTTTTCAGAATGAATCACACTCAGAAAACTTAAATAAATTGATAAATCTTTACTATCATGTGCAGTTAGTAGAAATACTTTTTGGAACAAATATAATGTTTCTTTAGAAGAAAAAACCTACTATTGTAATGATTATGCTTTTTGCACATTGAGAACAAAGCTCAAGATAATCAATGTTCATTATAGATGAGCGACTGCCTTTTTTTCGGGTCGAGTCGGGTTTCGTGAAACCCGGCTTTCTCAAAAGTCGAGCCGAACGAAGTCGGCCCACTAACGGAAATGGTCGGGTCAGAGTCGAAAATCCGACCCCAATGCAAGTCAATGGGGAATAAAAGTCGGCAGGGAGTGGAGGACAGTAAACACACCTACTGTAGCGCCCGCGTCCCTGCCTGCTGCCAGACAGGGACGTCGCTCTCCTCACCTGCGCTCAGCGTCCTCAGTGCTCCTAGCCTCCTCTGCGCCTCTGGCATCCTCGGTGTCCTCCTTCCGCCCTGCTGGTCCCGCGCGCTCCTTCCCTGCTGCTGGCCTTAGGGCGCGCGCCCGCACCCTCCCCCGCTCTTAAAGGAGCCGCGCGCATTTTCCAAATCAGTCTCCAGCAATGCTGGTGGACTCCACCCTATATTAAGGGCTTCCTCCTTAATGGAGGTGTCCGAGCAATGTTGTTTCTGTGCAGTCTAACTCTGCTTCAGCCATCAGCTCCTGTTTCCAGTTGCCTGCCTGTTACCTGTCTGTTTGCCTGTCGGCCATCTGACTGCAGCTCTATCCAGAAGTTCGGACACCTTCAGCAGAGATCCCCGGCTGTTGCCTGCTCACCTGGGAGCGATCATCTGCCATCCGACTGCAGCTCTATCCAGAGGTTCGGACATCATCTGCGGAGATCCCCGGCTATTGCAGAGACTCTTGCCTGCTCACCTGGGAGCGATCATCTGCCATCCGACTGCAGCTCTATCTAGAGGTTCGGACATCATCAGCAGAGATCCCCGGCTATTCCAGAGACTCTTGCCTGCTCACCTGGGAGCGATCATCTGCCATCCGACTGCAGCCTACCAGGAGGCTCCACCAGCTCAGGTCGTATATGCCTGTTTGTCTAGAGACTGCCCTGGTCACTTGCCGTGACAACCTGCCTGCCCAGAGACTGCCCTGGTCACTTGCCGTGACAAACCTGCCTGCCCAGAGACTGCCCTGGTCACTTGCCGTGACAACCTGCCTGTCCAGAGACTGCCCTGGTCACTTGCCGTGACAACCTGCCTGTCCAGAGACTGCCCAGGTCACTTGCCGTGACAACCTGCCTGTCCAGAGACTGCCCAGGTCACTTGCCGTGACAACCTGCCTGTCCAGAGACTGCCCAGGTCACTTGCCATGACAACCTGCCTGTCCAGAGACTGCCCAGGTCACTTGCCGTGACAACCTGCCTGTCCAGAGACTGCCCAGGTCACTTGCCGTGACAACCTGCCTGTCCAGAGACTGCCCAGGTCACTTGCCGTGACAACCTGCCTGTCCAGAGACTTCCTTGGTCACTTATTGTGACAACCTGCCTGTCCAGAGACTGCCTGGCTAATTGCCGTGATTCCCTGTCCTATTCCCGGATGCCACCCGCTCTCTTGCAAGTAAATTGTCTTGTATAATAAAGCTTAGTGGTTCCACCAACCAGACCCGTTTCCGTCAGTGGTTCCACCTACCAGACCCGTTACAGTTTGCTCGGGCCATGGAACCCGGTGGCACCCAAACCCCTTCACTTCCGGACTTGTGTCATGAGCTGTCTCGCCAGAGGTCTCAACAGGAGGCTATCCTGGGTCACCTGCGGAACGTCAATTCCCGCTTGGACACTCTGAATCCATCACCAGCAACCACCGCTGGAGCCATGACTCATAATCCGGCAGTCCCGCTGACTCCCAATTCCGTGGTTTCCATTCCCGGTCCCGACTTTCAGCTCCTCCTAGGTATGGAGGCGACCCTGTTATGGCTCGGGGTTTCATTAACCAGTGCACCCTGCATTTCGAACTCCTGGCACACCAGTTTAATTCTGACCGGGCCAAAATTGCCTTCATCATGTCCCATCTCACCGGAGAGGCTCTGGCCTGGCTTAATCCTCTCTGGGAGAGAGAAGATCCTCTGGTGTCAGACCTGCCTGCTTTTCTCTCGGCCTTCCGGAGGGTATTCGACGAACCTGGACGGAAGACCTCCTCTGCATCATCTCTGTTGCGTCTCCGTCAGGGAAGTCTCACCGTTGGTCAATATGCCATACGGTTCCGTACTCTAGCCTCAGAACTGGCTTGGGACAATGAAGCTCTAATTTCGGTCTTCTGGGAGGGTCTGTCCGGCCGTATTAAAGACGAACTTGCCGGTCGGGACATTCCAACCTCGCTTGATGATTTAATAAATCTTGCCAATCGGATTGATCTACGGTTCCAGGAACGAGCCAAAGAGGTCACCCGTGAAAAAAAGTTTCCTCATTTAACCCCTTCCGTTTCTCCCCAGGTGCACACTGCTGAGCCTATGCAGGTCGACCAGACCAAGATGGTCAAAGCCCGTCAGGACTCACGCCGTGCCGAGAAAAGTTGCTTCTACTGCGGCAGTAAGGAGCACTGGATCCGAACCTGTCCGGAGAAGTCGGGAAACGCCTGTGTCTAGGTTCGCTCGGAGAGGTCAATCTAGACAAAAATAAATCCTCTTCATCTCTGCTGCTCTCGGTCTCAATTCTTCTCGGTAAGAACCGTTACTTCGAGATGGCCCAACTTGATTCTGGAGCAGCTGGGAATCTCGTGTCACAGGCTCTAGTAGAGAAGTATCGCATTCCCACCAAACCTCTTGTTGAACAGTATCTGTTGCTGCTGTGGATGGGGGTCTCCTACCTCGTCCCATCCGACTTATCACCGAAGCCATAACCCTGCAGGTGGGAATGTTGCATTCTGAGAGCATCTCATTTCATGTTCTGCCTGGACTCTCTCATGCCTTCTTACTAGGTCTGCCTTGGCTCCAAAAGCATGCACCTGTGCTTGACTGGCAGAATGGAGAGATTCTTCGCTGGGGACAGGACTGTCATAAAACGTGTCTGGTGCCTGTTCATCCCGTCTGTCCTTCTCCTACTCCTGCTAATCTACCAGGACTCCCGATTCCATATTGGTCATTTGCTGATGTCTTCAATAAAAAGGAAGCAGAGACATTACCGCCGCATAGACCATATGATTGCCCGATCGACCTGCTACCCGGTACCACGCCTCCCCGTGGGCGTATTTACCCGTTGTCCGCTGCTGAGACCAGGTCGATGTCCGAATATATCGAGGAGAACTTAGCAAAAGGATTCATCCGGAAATCTATCTCCCCAGCGGGAGCAGGTTTCTTCTTCGTAAAAAAGAAGGACGGATCTCTCCGTCCCTGTATTGACTACAGAGGCCTAAATTTGATCACGGTGAAGAATAAGTACCCTCTTCCGCTCATTCCAGAATTGTTTGATCGTCTTAGAGGGGCTAGAGTCTTCACCAAACTAGATCTTCGTGGAGCATACAACCTGGTTCGTATCCGTCGAGGAGATGAATGGAAGACGGCATTCAACACCCGGGACGGCCACTACGAGTACTTGGTGATGCCCTTTGGTCTCTGTAATGCTCCAGCAGTCTTTCAGGAGTTGGTCAATGACATCTTCCGGGACCTCCTCTACTCCTGCGTTGTGGTGTACCTTGACGACATCTTGGTCTTCTCTCCGGATCTTCAGTCTCACCGGAGGGATGTTCGTCAGGTTCTGCTCAGGCTCAGGCAGAATCACCTCTTCGCCAAATATGAGAAGTGCCTCTTTGAGCAGACATCGCTTCCGTTTCTGGGCTACATCATTTCTCAGACAGGCCTACGAATGGATCCGGAGAAATTGTCTGCCATCGAGAAGTGGCCCCGACCGGAGGGGTTGAAGGCCATTCAGCGGTTCCTGGGATTTGCCAACTATTACCGTCTCTTCATACCGCACTTCTCTTCCAGGACTGCGCCAATCTCCGCGCTCACCCGCAAGGATGCTAACCCCAAACAGTGGACGCCCGAAGCAGAGGAGGCCTTCCTTTCTCTAAAACAGGCCTTCTCTTCCGCTCCAGTGCTGCATCGCCCGGATGGCAACAAGCAGTTCTTCCTTGAGGTGGACGCTTCCTCTGCTGGAGCCGGAGCGGTACTTACCCAAAAAGCTTCATCCGGGAGGATGGTATCCTGCGGTTTCTTCTCCAAACTCTTCTCCTCCTCCGAGCGCAACTACTCCATAGGAGACCGAGAGTTATTGGCCATCAAGTTGGCATTGGAGGAGTGGCGTTACCTACTCGAAGGGGCTCTTCATCCGGTAATCATTTACACGGACCACAAGAATCTGGCATACCTCCAGCATGCCCAGAGACTTAACCCTCGCCAAGCCCGGTGGTCCTTGTTTTTTGCCCGCTTCGATTTTCTTTTGCATTTTCGCCCAGCTGACAAAAACATCAAGGCGGATGCCTTGTCTCGGTCTTTCCTGGTGTCGGATCTCGAGGAGGAACCTAAGCATATCATCGATCCCGCCAGAGTGATGCAGGTGGCTCCCGTGAGTTTAAATCGTCTCCCTCCTGGTAAGACGTTCGTATCAGAAACTGATCGGAAGAGAATCCTACATTGGGGTCATTCATCTAAACTCGCTGGCCACGCTGGTCAAAAAAAGACCCTCCAACTCATTACCCGGCATTATTGGTGGCCTACCCTGCACAAAGACGTAATAGACTTTGTTTCTGCCTGTGTTTCCTGTGCCCGCAACAAAGTTCCGAGACACCTGCCTACCGGCCGTCTTCTTCCGCTTCCTGTACCCGCTGCCCCCTGGCAGCATATAGCCATGGACTTCATTACTGATCTTCCCGTCTCTGCTGGTTGTACAGTCATTTGGGTGGTCACTGACCGCTTTTCCAAGATGGCTCACTTCATTCCTCTGCCAGGTCTTCCGTCTGCACCCGAGTTGGCTAAAGACTTTATCCGCCACATCTTCCGTCTTCATGGTCTGCCTCGTCACATTGTGTCGGATCGTGGGGTTCAGTTCACCTCACGTTTCTGGAGAGCCACTTGTAAGTTGCTAGACGTAACCTGGATTTTTCCTCCGCTTACCACCCACAGTCCAATGGACAAGTTGAACGAATAAATCAGAATTTGACCAGTTATCTTCGACACTTCGTTAATGCCCACCATTCTGACTGGGTGGAGCTCCTGCCTTGGGCCGAATTCTCCTACAATAATCATGAGAGCGAATCTTCCACCAAGTCTCCGTTTTTTGTAGTCTTTGGTCAACACCCTCGGATCCCTGTCCCTGTTTCCATCTCTGTGGACAATCCAGCTGCGGAATCTCTGGTTAGAGAATTCTCCTCCATCTGGGAGAGTACCCGGTCCGCACTCATTCAGTCATCCGAGCGCATGAAAAGACATGCTGACAAAAAACGTCTGGATCCTCCTCAATTCCGTCCTGGGGACAAAGTCTGGCTTTCGTCCAAATATGTTCGACTCAAAATTCCGTCCTACAAGTTAGGTCCTCGGTTCATCGGTCCTTTTGAGATCATCAGTCAGATCAACCCGGTGTCCTATAAATTGAAACTCCCGGTCAATTTGCGAATTCCTAATTCTTTTCATGTATCTCTCCTCAAACCTGTGGTTCTTAACTCTTTTTTTAAGTCTACAGGTACACCTCCTGCTCCAGTGTCTGCTGATGATGAATTTGAGGTAGAGAACATTCTGGCCACAAAAAGGGTAGGAAAAAAGACTTATTTTTTGGTGGATTGGAAGGGGTTTGGTCCTGAGGAGAGAACCTGGGAACCTCGGGAGAACATCCATGCCCCTCTCATCCTAGCTAAATTTTTTTCTGGCCTAAAAAGGGGGGGCCTAGAGGGGGGGGGGTACTGTAGCGCCCGCGTCCCTGCCTGCTGCCAGACAGGGACGTCGCTCTCCTCACCTGCGCTCAGCGTCGTCAGTGCTCCCAGCCTCCTCTGCGCCTCTGGCATCCTCGGCGTCCTCCTTCCGCCCTGCTGGTCCCGCGCGCTCCTTCCCTGCTGCTGGCCTTAGGGCGCGCGCCCGCACCCTCCCCGCTCTTAAAGGAGCGCGCGCATTTTCCAAATCAGTCTCCAGCCAATGCTGGTGGACTCCACCCTATATTAAGGGCTTCCTCCTTAATGGAGGTGCCCGAGCAATGTTGTTTCTGTGCAGTCTAACTCTGCTTCAGCCATCAGCTCCTGTTTCCAGTTGCCTGCCTGTTACCTGTCTGTTTGCCTGTCGGCCATCTGACTGCAGCTCTATCCAGAAGTTCGGACATCTTCAGCAGAGATCCCGGCTGTTGCCTGCTCACCTGGGAGCGATCATCTGCCATCCGACTGCAGCTCTATCCAGAGGTTCGGACATCATCTGCGGAGATCCCCGGCTATTGCAGAGACTCTTGCCTGCTCACCTGGGAGCGATCATCTGCCATCCGACTGCAGCTCTATCTAGAGGTTCGGACTCATCAGCAGAGATCCCGGCTATTCCAGAAACTCTTGCCTGCTCACTGGGAGCGATCATCTGCCATCCGACTGCAGCCTACCAGGAGGCTCCACCAGCTCAGGTCGTATATGCCTGTTTGTCTAGAGACTGCCCTGGTCACTTGCCGTGACAACCTGCCTGCCCAGAGACTGCCCTGGTCACTTGCCGTGACAAACCTGCCTGCCCAGAGACTGCCCTGGTCACTTGCCGTGACAACCTGCCTGTCCAGAGACTGCCCTGGTCACTTGCCGTGACAACCTGCCTGTCCAGAGACTGCCCAGGTCACTTGCCGTGACAACCTGCCTGTCCAGAGACTGCCCAGGTCACTTGCCGTGACAACCTGCCTGTCCAGAGACTGCCCAGGTCACTTGCCGTGACAACCTGCCTGTCCAGAGACTGCCCAGGTCACTTGCCGTGACAACCTGCCTGTCCAGAGACTGCCCAGGTCACTTGCCGTGACAACCTGCCTGTCCAGAGACTGCCCAGGTCACTTGCCGTGACAACCTGCCTGTCCAGAGACTTCCTTGGTCACTTATTGTGACAACCTGCCTGTCCAGAGACTGCCTGGCTAATTGCCGTGATTCCCTGTCCTATTCCCGGATGCCACCCGCTCTCTTGCAAGTAAATTGTCTTGTATAATAAAGCTTAGTGGTTCCACCAACCAGACCCGTTTCCGTCAGTGGTTCCACCTACCAGACCCGTTACACCTACAGTGTCCATTTCAATGCCAACAACATCAATTCTTATTACTTAAGCTTGTAAACCTTAATTATCTTTATAATAATAGTAACGCATTGAAAACTGGGGGTTATTTGGCTAAAGTTGAGGGGGGGCAGGATTTCGTGGGCCCCTGGCCAAAGAGTCTCGGTGGGCCCCTTTAACACACACCACAATTCATGATGCTCCGATACGGCAGAGAAATATAGGTATAGTACAATGCCAAATCCTTCACTTCTTACATTACATGAGTGATATCTATTTTAAAATTTTACAATAGCTCAAAAAACGGACAGTATAGTCCTACATACAGAATTATGGGCACCACATTGTGCGCCATACAGAATAATGAGCCCCATATATTGCTCTATACAGAATAATGAGCCAGATATATTGTTCCATACAGAATCGGCTCCATATAATGCTCCATATAGAATAGGCCCCATATGTGGTCCATATGATGATCCATACCCTATATGATGCCCCATAAATAATGAACCCCATATGATGCTCTAGTATATGATGGGCCCCATATATGATGCTCCACTGTATGATGAACCCCATATAATGCTCCAAATATAATGGTTCCCATATATAATGCTCCATATATAATGGGCTCCATGTGATGCTCCATATATAATGCGCCCCATATGATGCACCATATATAATGGGCACATATGATGCTCCAGTATATGATGTGCCCCATGGATGATGCTCCATTGTATAATGGGCCCTATCTATGAAGCTCAAGTGTATAATGGGCCCCATATATAATTCTCCAGTGTATAATGCTCCCCATATATTGCTCCAGCGACTAAAAAAAATGAAATACCTCTCCTCGCTGGGCACTGCTCTACTCTGGACTCCTCAGCATCGCCATCTTCCATCTCTCTGCTCTGTGACTGTTCAGGCAGAGGGCGCACAGACGAGATGTCATCGTGCTCTCTGACCTGAATGTCACTGTCAGGAAACGAGGAAGACATCATAGCGGTGGAGCAGGGAGAGGTAAGTATTGCAAGTGCTGGGGCCCTGAGCCAGCAGGGGGGGCACACTTGTGGGTGCAGGGAACTGGCACAGTGCCCCTCATAGTACGCCGGTGTCTCTGATGGTGAGTGGGCCCCCCCACCTGCTCAGGGCACCGGCACTTGGGGGGATACAGCCCAGTTAGGGAGGTGGAAAAACTGGCATATGTTGAGGTGTAGGCTGGACGTTCAGCAGCTGCAAATGGAGGAATTGGAGAAGTCGGAGGAAGAGGAGGACAAAGCCAGCCATTTTGCTGGCAACCTATGTGTCATCAGGGGAAGGTGGTACAAAATCCTTTGAAACCCAGGCATGGTTCATTTTAATGAAGGTGAGATCACCTACATTTTGGGTCGACAGCTGGGTCCTTCTATCTGTCAGGATTGATCCAGCAACACTGAAGACTCTTTCTGATAGCACAGTACCAGCAGGGCAAGTGAGCTCCTGTAAGGCATATTGTGCCAATTCAGGCCAGGTGTCCAGTTTACAGGCCCAGTAGTCAAAGGAGAATGAACTGTGAGGGAGAACATCGAAAGGGGAGGAGAGGTAATTTTGAACTATAGTTGACAACTGTTGTCTCCTGTCTGTTGCAATCGATTCAGTATTACCAGTCGTGAGAGCGGTACTCGACAAATCAGTCCACAACATGGTCATAAAACTGCTGTCTCCAAAGCCACTTTGGTTGTGTGCACCATGAACACCTCTTCCATTTGGCCCAGTATGGCTCATGGTAGAACCTGCACCGCTGCTGTGTGCTGGGAATGCCTCTAACAAACGTTTTACCAAAGTTGCTTGTTTGTTCGCCAATATTAGCTCTAGGTTCTCCTGTGGCATGATATTTTGTAATTTGCCTTTATAGCATGGATCGAGGATTCTGGCCAACCAGTAGTCGTCATCCTTCATAATATTGGCAATGCGGGGGTCCCTTTTTAGGATCCGCAAGACATAATCACATATGGGTGCCAATGTTCCAGGTGTCAATGATGCACTGCCAGTGGTGGGTGGACGAGCACTTTCTGACAAATCCACATTACTCCATTCACGCATAAACCCTGTACCTGACCTTGGCAAGCCAACATTTACTCTTGCCCCTGAGAAGCATCATTCTCCCCAAAATAATCATCCCCCAAATCCTCCTCCTCCTCCTCTTTCTCTTCTTCCTCCACCTCATCCAGGACAGTTCTCTGAGCAGACAATGCCTGACTGTTATGAAGGTTTCCCTTCTCCTCCTCCGCTGCAGACGCCTGATCCTTAATGTGCGTCAAAGTTTGCATGAGCAGATGCATAAGGGGGATGCTCATGCTTATGATGGCGTCGTCTGCGCTTGCTAGCCGTGTGCATTCCTCAAAACACTGAAGGACTTTACAGAGTTCTTTCAGCTTTGACCACTGCACATCTGACAACTCCATGTCCCCCCCAAACTGCCTGCCCGTGGATCCTCCCACAAATGCACTACAGCCTGCCTCTGTTCGCACAGTCTCTCAACCATGTGCATGGTGGAGTTCCACCTTGTTGCAACGTCTATGATTAGGCGGTGCTTGGGGAGGTGAAGCATGCGCTGCAGCCTCAGCATACGACTGGAGTCTAGAGGCGAGCGACAGATGTGCGAGCACAGTCTTCGCACCTTATGGAGCAGGGCTGTTAACTCCGGATAATTATTTATGAAGCACTGCACCACCAGGTTCAAGGTGTGAGCCTGGCAAGGTATGTGCCTGAGTTTTTCCAGGGCTATGGCCGCCACAAAATTATGTCCGTTATCACTGACTACCTTGCCTGGCTCAAGATGTAGACTACAGAGCCATGACTCAGTTTCTCGCTGCAAGTAGTTGGCCAGTACCTCCGCGGTGTGCCTGTTGTCGCCTAAAGACATCATCTTTAAAACAGACTGACGCTTACCACTAGCTGATCGATAGTGGGACACCTCATGGGCAACACTGGCAGTTGCGGATGGAGAGCTCGTGCAACTGCGCTCTGTCAACGAGCTTTTGCTTCTGGAGGAGGAGGAGGGTCGAACGCCTACAGCCAACTGTTGCCTATACCGTGGGCTAGGCAGCACTGTCCCACCGCCGCTGTCCCCTGTGGACCCTGCATCCACCACATTAACCCAGTGTGCAGTGATGGATACGTAGCGGCCCTGGCCATGGCTACTGGCCCATGCATCTGTTGTGAGGTGCACCTTTCCACTCACTGATTGTTTGAGTGCATGGGCAATGTGGTCTTTCACATGCAGGTGGAGGGCAGGGATGGCTTTTCTAGAAAAGAAGTGCCGACTGGGTAGGTCATAGTGTGGGACAGCGTAGGCCATGAGCTCTCGGAACGCTGCGCTTTCAACCAAACGGAAGGGCATCATCTCTAATGAGATCTGTTGTGAACATTTTTGAGACGACTTCGGAGCTGAAGCTCCCTCTGGTGATTGCTGAGGGTATTGAACCTATCTTGAATACCAATAGTCCTACACTCGCAGATAACGAGTGGGTGTCAGGTGGTACTGACTGGCCTGATATAAGTGAGCTGATCTCCCGTGATCCTCGCCGGTGATCAATTGTGCTTCCTGGTTTAGTTTGAAATTCAGCTTGCTTTCCTGCTGTCTCCTGCTTGCTTTCAGATAAGTCTCTTTCAGTGTTTTTTTTTTATGTGGTTTGAATTCCTTGCTTTTTGCTGCATTGCTCTTTGTCTTCAGCCGGGTCCCCTATGGGGGGCTTTGGCTGGTCTCTGTTCGTTATTTGTATTTGTTCATTTGCTCAGTTCTTGTAATATTTTTCTGCTGGGTAGCTACGTGTCCACACCCGAGATCTAATATAGGTGGTCGAGACCGTGTGGTCTCAGCATTTTTGGATTCAGAAGTGTTAGAGTTTTTCCTAGGGTTTTTCTTGGTTGCAGAAAGTATTCTCTCCTGTGCTGTACTATCTAGACAGTTTTGGGCCCCAGCGTTTGCTCAATCTATTTTCTGTCTGTGTTCGTATTTTCATCTTGTCTAACCGCCATTATATGTTTCGAGGCTTCCTACTCTTTTGGGGTCTACTCCGGGGCAGTTAGCTTTCCTCTTTCCATCGTCAGGGATAGCTATCTCTCCGACTGTGCCGCGGCATCTAGGACCACCGTTGGTACGCTCCACGGTTGCTTCTAGTTGTGCGGTTAGTTTAGGGGTCTGCAACCTATTAGTTTCCAACCTCTCTGGTGTTAGGCTGCCTATGCGGTTTTTTGCTCCTGCCTCCTCAGCTACCATAATTGTCAGAGTTGTCAGAATTTTTTTTTTCTCCTGTTTGTTGCATTTTTTCCCTCTTTTTCTCTGGGGGCTGAGGATGAATTTTTTCCCCAATGGAGGTCAAGCATTTGTATGATCGTGTGGAGCAGCTTGCTGCTGAAGTTTGGAGTATTTTTATCTATTTTGCTGGTTGCCTGCTGTGGAACCTAGGATCCCTCTGCCGGATTTATTTTTGGGGGATCGGTCTAAGTTTTTGAATTTTAAAAATAACTGTAAGTTGTTTTTTGCTTTTAAGCCTAAATCCTCAGGGAACACAACGCAGCAGGTTCAAATTGTCATCTCCCTGTTGCGCGTTGACCCTCAGGATTGGGCCTTTTCCCTGACACCTGGGGATCCTGTTTTGAATGATGTTGATGTGTTTTTTCAGGCTCTGGGGTTATTGTACGATGAACCTAATGTTACTGATCAAGCTGAAAAACCTTTGAATCAGGGTCATGAAGCCGCTGAGCTGTATCGTCAGAAATTCAGAAAGTGGGCAGTCGTTACTAAATGGAATGATGATGCTCTGGCAGCTCTTTTTCAGAAGGGTCTGGCAGAGACTGTAAAGGATGTTATGGTGGGATTCCCTGTTCCCTCTGGTCTCAATGACTCTATGTCATTAGCTATTCAAGTTGACAGACGTCTGCACGAGCGTAAAAATATGCGTGAGATTGTGATGCCTTGCGGGCCAGCCCCTGAGCCCATGCAGTGTGATGGAGTGACTTCTGGGGCACATTGTCATGAATTTCGTAAGCGTCATAAATTGTGCTACTATTGTGGTGACACTTCTCATGCTATCTCCGTCTGCCCAAGTGGGGAAGACGTTTTGCGTGATCAGTTGCTTTGGATAGTGTTTAGACTTAATTTCTGTTGATTTGCTCCTTGTCCACATTTTCAGCTCAGGCTTTTGTTGATTCAAGGGCAGCTATAAACCTGATGGATTTTGATTTTGCCAAACGTTGTGGTTTTCCTATGATACCCCTGTGGAAGTCTATTCCTTTGCTGGGCATTGATTCTACCCCTAGGCGGAGAATAAACTCCAGTTTTCTACCCAGGTGATAATGCGGGTTGACCCAGACCACCAAGAGAATTGCAAATTTTTGGTGTTACATAATTTACATGACATTGTTGTACTGGTGTTTCCTTGGTTACAGACTCACATTCCTGTTTTGGATTGGAAGTCTGTGTCTGTGACCAGTTGGGGTTGTCAATGTGTTCGTACTGACACTCCTGTTTTTTCTGCCCCTCCCAGTCTCAAGATGTTTTTTCTGCCTCCCCCCCAGTCTCAGGATGTTCCTGACTGTTTGACTGATTTTTCTGATGTGTTTAGTGAGAGTAAGTCTGCATCCTTACCTCCTCATAGGAGTTATGATTGCGCTATTGACTTAGTACCCGGTTGTAAATTTTCCAAGGGTCGGCTCTTTAATTTATCTGTAGCTGAGCATGAGGCCATGCGATCTTATATCAAAGAGTCTTTAGAGAAGGGTCATATCAGACCATCCTCTTCACCCTTGGGCGCCGACTTTTTCTTTGTGGCCAAGAAGGATGGCTCATTGAGGTCATGTATTGATTATTGTCTCCTGAATAAGATCACTGTTAATATCAATATCCATTACCCTTGAATCCTGACCTATTTTCCAGAGTGAAGGGTGCTTGTTGGTTTACCAAGCTTGACCTCAGGGGGGCGTATAATCTTATTCGCATCAAGCACGGAGATGAATGGAATATGGCATTTAATGCCCCAGAGGGGCATTTTTAGTACCTAATGATGCCTTTTGGGCTCACTAATGCCCCTTACGTTTTCCAATCCTTTATGAACGATATTTTCCAGGATTTAGTTGATAAATTTCTGATTGTTTATCTGGACGATATCTTGATTTTTTCGAATGACTGCGATTCTCATGTGGAACATGTTCGAACTGTATTCCTGATTTTGAGAGAAAACGCATTGTATGTGAAGGGATCAAAATGCTTTTTGGCGTACAGAAAGTTTAATTTCTCAGATTCATTTTGTCTCCGTCTGTTATTGAAATGGACCCAGTCAAAGTTCAGGCCATTAGTGATTGGGTTCAACCCACTGCATTGAAGGCTCTTCAGAGATTTTTGGGTTTTGCAAATTTTTATCATAAATTTATAGCTAATTTCTCTGGTATTGTGAAGTCACTGACTGATTTGACCAAGAAGGGTTCTGATGTAGTGAAGGCAGTTTCTGCGTTTCAGGAGCTTAAGCAGAGATTCACCTCTGCTCCTGTTCTGCGCCAACCTGATGTTTCTCTACCATTTCAGGTGGAGGTTGATGCTTCTGAGCTTGGTGCAGGAGCTGTTTTGTCCCAAAGGGATCCGGAGACCTCCAAGATTAACCCTTGTGCCTTTTTCTCTCGAAAATTTTCCCCAGCAGAACGTAATTATGATGTGCGTAATTGGGAGTTATTGGCCATGAAGTGGGCTTTTGAGGAGTCGAGACATTGGCTGGAAGGAGCCAAGCATCAGGTTGTGGTCCTCACGGATCATACGGATCATAAGAACCTGGTTTATCTTGAATCAGCCAAGCGACTTAATCCTAGACAGGCCAGGTGGGCCTTTATTTTTCACACGTTTTAATTTTGTGGTCTCTTTTCTTCCGGGCACTAAGAATGTTAAGGCGGATGCCCTCTCGAGGAGTTTCTTTCTGGATTCTCCTGAGGTAACTGAGCCTGCTGTTATTCTGAAGGAGGGTGTGGTTCTTTCCGCTATCTCGCCCAATTTGAGACTGGCTTTGGAGAAATTTCAGGAGGATAAACCTGAACGTTGCCCTGCTGGGAGATTGTTTGTCCCAGACCAGTGGAGGAAGAATGTGATGTCCGAGATTCATTGCTCCACGTTGGTCGGCCATCCTGGTATTTTTGGTACCAGAGATTTGGTGAGTCGGTCCTTTTGGTGGCCCACTTTGTCTCGTGATGTCAGGGACTTTGTGCAGTCCTGTGGAACCTGTTCTCGGTCCAAACCTTGCTCTCGCTCTAGTGGTTTGTTAATGCCATTGCCTGTGCCCAAGAGACCATGGACCCATATCTCTATGGATTTTATTTCTGACCTCCCTGTCTCTCAGAGAATGACCGTTATTTGGGTAATCTGTGATAGGTTTCCCAAGATGATACATCTTGTGACACTACCTAAGTTGCCATCCTCCTCTGAGTTGGTGCCCTTGTTTTTTCAACAGGTGGTTCGGTTGCACGGCGTTCCAGAGAACATTGTGTCTGACAGAGGAGTCCAGTTTGTTTCCAGATTTTGGAGGACATTTTGTTCCAAACTGGGAGTTCAGCTGTCTTTTTCCTCTGTGTTCCACCCTCAGACCAATGTACAAACTGAGAGAACAAACCAGACCTTGGAGACTAATTTGAGATGTTTTGTGTCTGCTGATCAAGATGACTGGGTCTCTTTTTTGCCTTTGGCTGAGTTTGCTTTGAATAATAGGGCTAGTTCTGCCACCTTGATGTCTCCATTTTTCTGCAATTTCGGGTTTCATCCTCGATTTTCTTCAGGGCAGGTGGAGGCTTCTGTCTGTCCTGGTGTTGACTCTATTGTGGAGAGAATGCAGCTGATTTGGGATCAAGTAGTGGATAAGCTGTCTCTCTCTCAGAAGGCCCAGCGGTTTGCCAACCGACATAGGACTGATGGTCCTCGATTTAAAGTGGGTGACTTGGTTTGGTTATCCTCAAAAAATATCCCTATGAGGGTCGCGTCTCCAAAATTTAAGCCAAGGTTCATTGGACCTTATAAAATCGTGGAGATTATTAATCCTGTTTCCTTCGTTTGCTTCTTCCAGGAACATTCAAGATTCACAACGTATTTCACAAATCTTTATTGAAGAGATTTGTCGAGCCAGTGGTTCCTATGGCTGCACCTCTTGATCCTGTTTTGGTTGAGGGCAATTTGGAGTATGTGGTTGAGAAGATATTGGATTCTCGTTTGGCCAGGCGGAGACTCCAGTACTTGGTGAAATGGGAAGGCTATGGTCAGGAGGACAATTCGTGGGTGTTTGCTTCTGACATTCATGCTGAAAGATTGGTTCGTGCCTATCAGCGAGCTCATCCTGATCGTCCTGTGGCACAAGTGAGGGTTCGGTGACCCCTCCTCAAGGGGGGGGGTACTGTTATGAACACTTTGGAGACGACTTCGGAGCTGAAGCTCCCTCTGGTGGTTGCTGAGGGTATTGAACCTATCTTGAATACCAAGAGTCCTACACTCGCAGATAACGAGTGGGTGTCAGGTGGTACTGACTGGCCTGATATAAGTGAGCTGATCGCCCATGATCCTCGCCGGTGATCAATTGTGCTTCCTGGTTTAGTTTGGAAATCAGCTTGCTTTCCTGCTGTCTCCTGCTTGCGTTCAGATAAGTCTCTTTCAGTTTTATTACTGTGGTTTGAATTCCTTGCTTTTTGCTGCATTGCTTTTTGTCTTCAGCCGAGTCCCCTATGGGGGGCTTTGGCTGGTCTCCGTTCATTTTTTGTATTTGTTCATTTGCTCAGTTCTTGTGATATTTTTCTGCTGGGTAGCTACGTGTCCACACCAGAGATCTGATATAGGTGGTCGAGACCGTGTGCTCTCAGTGTTTTTGGATTCAGAAGTGTTGGAGTTTTTCCTAGGGTTTTTCTGGGTTGCAGAAAGTATTCTCTCCTGTGCTGTCCTATCTTGACAGTTTTGGGCCCCAGCGTTTGCTCAATCTATTTTTTGTCTGTGTTCGTATTTTCATCTTGTCTAATCGCCATTATATGTTTGGGGGCTTCCTACTCTTTTGTGGACTACTCCGGGGCAGTTAGCTTTCCTCTTTCCATCTTCGGTGATAGCTATCTCTCCGGCTGTGCTGAGGCATCTAGGACCACCGTAGATACGCTCCACGGCTGCTTCTAGTTGTGCGGTTAGTTTAGGGGTCTGCAAAATATTAATTTCCAACCTCTCTGGTGTTAGGCTGCCTATGCAGTTTTTTGCTTATGCCTCCTCAGCTAACATAACATAACAGAGATCAGTTTGGCAATGTAGGCGTTCAAAGCCAGTGAGGTTTTGTAGTCCATCCACACTTGCAAGTGCATGGTGTTTAAATGTCTAAGCATGCAACTGATATTCAATTTTCGGAGATTTTTCCCTCTGATAAAGGTCCTTCCCCACTTCTTACAGATAACATTTGCCTCATCAATAGGATTTTGGTCAAAAAAGTGCCACACTGCACTCTTCCTACTAAGGGATAAATTTTCAGGGCTTGCACGCTTTGCTTATTTGACTGTCTGGCCAAGCTGTCCTGCAACTGTTTTTCTTTTTTTAACATGTTTTTAGACTGCTCCGGGCCTGCCAGATAACCGTAGCTGCGATGTCGATGCCTGCCGCGGATCCTCCTCCTCTTCTGAGCTATTGCCAGTGGCACCCTCTTCCCCCAATGGATGCCAATCCAAGGTCAACAACTGGGTCATCCATCACCTCCTCTTGAATTTCATCTTCACCTTCCTCTGTGTCACTATGTAAGGTGGTATAGTTTGCGGAGAGGAGCACCTGAGTTTCATCAGGGTCAGATTCTGGCTCAGTAGACTGCGAGGGCAATGCAGTGCTCTGGGTGAATGTACCAGCAGAATCATATAGCAGTGGCGGTGCATCAGTGCACTCCATGTCAGATTCATCTTGGACTTGGGAATTCAGGATTTGACTTGATTACCCAGGCATGGTATGTGAAAAGAGCTCCATGGAGTAATCTGAAGTGTGGCCTGCCACATCCTTCACTTTTGGTCATTGTCAAGGACACAAGGAAAGGTGTTGTTCCTGACCAGGAGCCTGCACTGATGACTCAGTGCTTGCATTTTTTGAAACTTCAGAAGAGGAGGCGATAGAGCTGGAGGCTGTTTCGCAATGTAAGCCAAAACCTGTTCCTGATGCTCTGGCTTTAAAAGCGGTTTGCCTACTTCCAGAAAAGGGAGCCTTCCAGGCCTTCTGGAGCCAGACGATGATGCAGGCTCAACACCTCCTGCTTTTTGTGCTATTGGGCTTTTGGCACTACCAGCAGATGCACCACCACCATCACCATCATTCCCAGCTGGCCCCTCCCACCGACGTCTGCGGCCTCTTCCACCATACTTCCTCATGTTTGGGAAAATGTACCAAAAATACCAGCAGATATAAGATTCTGTATGAGGAGTGTACAGCTGTACAGTATATGGCGTAGGGGAAAATTTAAATCTCCGTCTATATTTCCGGAGTTACACACAGACCCTCATTCAGTATGGATTTGACTGTAATACAAAGAGCTGATGTACAGTAATGTATCAGAAGCAGACAGCTGTATACCGTGTAGGGGAAAATTGCAATCTCCGTATATATTTCCGAAGTCACACACAGACGCTCACCAGTATGGATGTGACCGTAATACAAAGAGCAGATATATGGTACTGTATCAGAAGCTGACAGCTGTATACGGTTTTGGTGAAAATTTAAATCTCCGTATATATTTTCGGAGTCACACATAGACGCTCACTCAGCATGGATTTGACAGTAATACAAAGAGCAGATTTACTGTACTTTATCAGAAGCGGACAGCTATATACGGTGTAGGGGAAAATTGCAATCTCCGTATATATTTCCGGAGTCACACACAGATAGTCAGCATGTATTTGTCCCTGATACCAGCTGGTACACGGTAGTGTGTGAGGAGCCTACAGCTCTATACGGTGTGGGAAAAAATGAATGCTCGGTAATTGTGCAGAAAAAAAAGAATAAAAGTATTAGTGCTGTGTAAAAAGCAGTCTGCACAGCAGTGTACACACAGCAATACAGCTATCAGGCAGCCTAATAACCAGCGCTGCTGCACACAAGAAAATCCTCCCTTGTCACTGCACGCTAAGTGTACAGCACAATTGCTATCAGCACAAGCACAGAAGAACTTCTCTTTCCAGCCCTAACTCTCTCCCTACTGATAAACAGCGTCAGCAACCTCTCACTACTGTTAATATCTGCAGAAGTAATATGGAGGTCGGCGCTCAGGGCTTTTATAGACACTATGATGCCCCCCAAAGCAAGCCAATCACTGCAATGCCCTTCTCTAAGATGATGGTGAACGCTGCTCATGTCATCTCGTTACCCACATTGTACGTCCTTGCTCATTGGCTGAAAAAAGGCGCCTACAAGCATTATAGAAAAACCGACTTGGGCGCTGGGGTCGACTACCGCATGGCCGACTGCACGCTATGGTCGGGTTTTGGCCAACGAAACCCGACTTTGGCTAAAATCGGCGACTTTTGAATCTGACCAACCTGTTTCGTCCAACTCTAATGTTCATCCTATTGGTCTGGATCATTCTGCGTGGCTTCAAAGTGTTATATAGCATGTAAAGTATAACCTTGGAAATGGGCGCCTAAGAATGAAATGAATATGCAGTAATAATTTTCCTGCCCTTCCATCACTGAATTCAACAATTTTATATATCCATTTATTATTTAGCTTGGTGCAGTAAGCATTAAATGTGTTGAAACTAAAGAATGGTCATACATTTTTGGGGAATAAAAGCCAATCCCTGCTGTCTGCAGATGAATCTTCTGTCACTTAATTAGTGGAAAATTGCAAAGCATTCGGCTTCTCTTTTTATTAACGATCAATTCGTCATGAATAGAAGAACAAGCATCTGGGCTTTTTTAGAAAACGAGAACTGTCTTATCCTATTTGCAAAACAGAGAAACAGTATTTTTAATAGTGCTTTCTTTATAAAGAAGTTATTCCACTAAACAGAGCTTAAAATTTCTAAGGCCTTCTTCAATCATCTTAAGCAGACATAGATGTCGAAATAAATTTTTATTTGCTGATATTAAACCAGCATTTCATATTCCTTGTAAGACTTCTTTAGAATTGCATGATGGCGAATTTTTTCTGCAGTTTAACTTTTTTACATGTTGCATGTATTTTTTTTCTATGTAAATTTTGAGGGTGAAAATAATACACAAAGTGTTAAATTGGGATCCCGCCACTGCACAGGGAAAATCTTGAGCCATGTTCTCTGCAGTCTCCCATTCTTCTTCAGCCACAGAGGATCCTGCTCAGCAGAGACATCGGTCTCATCATCTTGGTCTGACTAATGCTATGCGTTTGGTTGCTGCTGCCGCCCCAGATTCAGCTACAGCAACCAGCATTAGTCAATGGCAAGCAGACGTTCCTGGGACTAAGTCCTGCTTTTCTCCAGGTCACATGCTCAGGTCCTCAAGCAGTTCAGATTGGGCCATCAGCAAGGTCCTGGAAGGCTGCAGTAATTAAAGGATCGCACGGCCTTAGGCTAGTATAAACCATGTGGTGTGTGAGCGAGTGGATACGCTACCACTTTGTGCATGCATGTATGTTCGGCCCGAGAACCTGCCGCACTGTCGGCGTGTATGATAGTCTAGTCTTCCCTAGTCAGGCAGGTTTTTACTCGGCTTGACCTAGCACCTGTCTCGGCCACATGTGCTGCTTAGCATCGGCTGTTTACAGGGCACATTCAATCCACGTGCTCTGGCACACACCTTTTGGTACTGCTCTGCGATCAGTTGAGCTGTTTGCTCTTGTTTTTTAGTTAGCTGTGTTTGCTACCACTGAGCGCCAAGTAGTGGCATCGCTAGTGTGACGCCATGCGCATTGTGGTTCCGGTCAGACTCAAGTCCCCGCGTTCTAGGGGTTGAGCCTAGAGACTTCTCTCGCACCGTATCAGTTGTGTCCTGTGATGTGTAACAGGGAACAGTGCTCTATTATTTTGTTGCGGTGGCTCTGTGAAGTAACAGAATTCACCGCTGTTCATACCAGTTGACATCTAACCCACGTGTTGTCGGCGTTCAACCGCCACCTTGTTCCGCAATTGCTTAGCAGCGGCTTCCACTTCGGCACTGTGGACCCGGGTTGCAAACGTACCTTATTATTATTATTATATATATTTAATTTGGTGCGTTCTGCCAACCCTAACACAAAGTATACCTTTTCTAAACATGAGATAAAGTTATATAAGGCTAAGGTCACATGCAATATTTTGCTGTATTTCTTTCTGCAGACACATTTACTCTTTTGGTAATAAAAACGCTACGTTCAGAAAACAGATTTTGATGCATTTTTGCTGCATTTATTCATTTTTTTGGTGCTGATCACGTGATTTATCTACAATATATGTTGAATGAAGTTAGTTGTAGGCAACATTCTCATGATGTGTTTTTGCTGCATTTTTTAAAAAAAATTTGACTAACCCATTTTACATATAATGAGTGCAGAAATAGTACAGAAAATCTGCAACATCAAAAACTCACCAAAGCTCATCAATGGAATGTAGTCTTATTCTTCAAAATGCAGCAAAAAAAGCATTGCAAAAATGCAGCAAAGACCTTCTTCTCACTACCTACAAGAAGAATGGCCCATCTCCACTAGCACAAGGAAGAGTAATGCCTGAATGTCTCTGTGTACTTTTTAATTTCTCCTCTTCTGGGCTTAGAAAAAGTTTAGTAACAATTTGAAGTTTTATCAATATGAACATTTTGTTTGCAGTCTTGACTACCATATTCATATTTTTCTATTTTTCCATTTTTTCTCTTTTTCCACTTTTTTCCTCTACTTGGACTCCACTTTTACTTAGGAGCTCTTTACTCCTCAGGTAACAAACTCCTTGAACTCCCTCAACAAGTATGTTTTCTTTCAGTATTGGTTTTAACATCGTTTTTATGTCTATGTTCATTTTTCTCTACTACAAGCAGTCATTCTTATTGTTTGACTTTACATAACTGTTCCCTTAGTTTATAGGCCAGGGTTTACATATGTTTGCCTGTATGGTTATCACGGTACAATAATTCATAGCTTCATTGCACTTATTATGGTCACAATTATGGTATTTAAGATTATGTCTATTAAATTAATGTTAAAGGCCTAAATGCGCCCTATAAAAGATCTTTGTTATGGAGAGAAGCTATCCAAATTAAATCAGGCATTCTTTGCATTCAAGAGATGCACCTTAATAACAATGATCTTTTTAGGCTAAGAAATCAAAGATTTCCTCATATAATTTTAGCCCCTACTGATAATAAATGTGGTGTATCTATTGCCATAAGGGTGTCACAACTCTGTTGTCAGAATACCTGTCGCAAATGCTGGTGGACTCTTAGCTATGCCTGCTCCTCTTATTACTTCTGATGGTGAAGACACCAGGGTCACGTACCTTGCTGAACTACTGAATCAGCCCTACATCTGTCCCCCTCCCCCACAAAGGGAAGTGGGGAGTAATAGTATTTGTATTTACATAAACCAGACTACCAATGGAAGACATACAGGGATAAATGAAAATACAAAACATACAAATATGCACTCACATACAACAAAGAGGAGCACCGGGGAGAAAAGGAAGGAAAACCAAATAGGAGATGAAGAGGATTTGCACACAGCTAAAACACCAAGCAACAGTCACAGATCAACACTTCTACAATCAATCTATCCTCCACTCCACACCAGGGAGTATAAGATTGCCAGAGATGAGGACATATAAGAGAAGGTAGAGGCCAATACTGAAGATGATGAGATCATTCTAGCAGGAAAGCTTCAGAGACTCTAAGCTGAACAGTTTAACCCTTGCACTTCTAAGAGAAACCTGCACCATTTAATATGAAGCAGTGCTTCTAATCAGTGCAGCAGTATGTTAAATCAGACGCTGTGGTTTTCTGGCCTTTCTCTGTGGCGGTAAACCCGTGACAGTACCCCCCTTCTAAGAGGGACCTCCGGAACCTCAGGGCTGGGTCCATTGGGGCGGACCACATGAAAGGACCAGATAAACCTGACTGCATGGACATCAGATGCTGGTACCCACATTCTCTTTTCAGAGAGAATCCACGATCTTGGCTTTCTGAAACTCCAAATTCCCATCAACAATGACCACAGAAGTAGGTAGTGGTGGTGGGCCAGAGGACGCATCACCAAAAATACACAACATATTTTTTAAGCATAGACTGGTGAAAAACATTGAGTCCTTAACCCCTTTACTCCTGATGGTGGTTTGAACATTCATGACCAAGCCAATTTTAACAAGTCAGACCACTGTTCCTTTATGAGGTAATAACTCTGGAACACTTCAATGGGTCCCGATGATTCTGAGGAAGTTTTCTCGTGACATAATGTAATTCATGACAGTGATACAATTTCTTTGATATGACTTGTGTTTATTTGTGAAAAAAATGTAAATTTGGTGAAAATTTTGAAAATGTAGCAATTTTCCAAATTTGAATTTTCATGCCCTTAAATCACAGAGATATGTCACACAATATACTTAATAATTAACATTTCCCACATGTCTACTTTACATCAGCATAATTTTGGAACTAATTTTTTTTGTAGGAAGTTATGAGTTAAAATTTGACCAGTGTCTATATGCTAGCAGATACCCAAACGTGACACCATTCTAAAAACTGCATCCCTCAAGCTGATCAAAACCACATTCAAGAGGTTTATTAACCCTTCAGGTACTTCACAGGAATTTTTGGAATCTTTAAAAAAAATCAACATTTAACTTTTTTTCACAAAAAATTTACTTCAGATCCAATTTTTTTTTATTTTCCTAAAAATAACAGGAGAAATTGGACAACAAAAGTTGTTATGCAATTTGCCCTGAGTATGTTGATTGCCCATATGTGGCGCTAAACCAATGTTTCTGCGCATTGGCAGAGCTCAGAAGGGAAGGGGTGCCGTTTGACATTTTCAATGCAAAATTAACTGGAATTGAGATCAATCACCATGTCGCCATTGGAGAGCCTCTGATGTGCCTAACAAGTGGAAACCCATCATAAGTGACCCCATTTTGGAAATTAGACCCCTCAAGAAACTTATCTATTAGTGCTTCACAGAATTTTATAACATAGTGCCGTGAAAATAAAAAATCATATTTTTTCCACAAAAATTATTTTTTGCTCCAATTTTTATTTAAAAAAGTGTAAAACAGGGATGTCAAAGTCAAACACACCGAGGGCCAAAAAAAAAAATTTGCTACAAGCCGAGGGCCGGACTGACGCCGGCCCTGCTACCGGTGCATTGTGGGAAATGTAGTGTTGGTGCCAGGGCCGGCTCCAGGTTTTTATGGGCCCCGGGCGAAAGAGCCTCAGTGGGCCCCTTTAACACAGACCACGATTCATGATGCACAGATACAGCAGAGAAATATGGGTACAGTACAATGCCAAATACTTCTCTTCTTCCATTACATGAGTGATATCTATTGTAAATTGTACAATAGCTCAAAAACCGCCAAATCCTCGCAGCGCACAGAACAGACTGGACAGTACAGTCCTCCATACAATATTATGGGCACCACAGTCTCCCCCTATCACCCATATAATACCCCATGCAGGATGTCACCCCCCATATAATGCTCCATACAGAATACTGGACCCAATATAATGCTCCATACAGGATACTGGTCCCCATATAATGCTCCATACAGGATACTGGTCCCCATATAATGCTCCATACAAAATATGGAGCTCTCCTCTGCGCTGTGCTGCGTTCTGCACTGTTACAGCTCAGGAAAGGGCGCTGTGGAAAGACTCCCCATTATCATCATCATTGCCTCCCCATCATCATCATGGCCTCCCCATTATCATCAATGCCTGCCCATCATCATCATCTCCTCCCCATCATCATCAATGCCTGCCCATTATCATCAATGCCTGCCCATTATCATCAATGCCTGCCCATTATCATCATCTTCTCCCCATCATCATCAATGCCTCCCCATTATCAGCAATGCCTGCCCATCATCATCTCCTCCCCATCAACATCAATGTCTGCCCATCATCATCTTCTCCCCATCATCATCAATGCCTCCCCATTATCAGCAATGCCTGCCCATCATCATCTTCTCCCCATCATCAATGCCTCCCCATTATCAGCAATGCCTGCCATCATCACACACAGACAGCACACAAGCACTCTCTCACATACATACATACACACACACATACACACACACACATACATACACACACAAAGCACCGCACTACATACACACACAGAGACACACACACAGAGACATCTTACCTGTTCAGCGTCCCCGCGCTCTGTGCCACAGCCGGCCGCTGAATGATGACGTCATTCAGCGGCCGGCTGTGAGAGGAAGCGCCGGCGCCCCCTGGAGCCTGGAGCTGCGGCAGCGGAGGCACGGGAGAGGTAAGTATTGTTGCCAGCTGCTGCCGGGGCCCTGAGCAGGCGGGGGGGGGCCCAGTGGCGGCGCTGACACCGCTCTCCTCCGCTAACGGGCGCGGGGGTGCCAGACTGCGAGTGGGCCCCCCGCCTGCTCAGGGCCCCGCCTGCCAGGGGGCCATAGATAATCAATTCGCGGGCCGGATCTGGCCCGCGGCCTTGACTTTGACATATGGGGTGTAAAAGGAGAAATTGGATCCCAAAAGTTGTTGTGCAATTTGTCCTTAGTACGCTGATATCCCATATGTTGGGGTAAACCACTGTTTGGGCGCATGAAAGAGCTCAGAAGGGAAGGAGAACTGTTTGACATTTTCAACGCAAAATTAGCTGTAATTGAGATCGGACGCCATGTCAACTTTGCAGAACCCCTGTGCCTAAACAATGGAAACCCCCCCATAAGTGACACAATTTTGGAAACTAGACCCCTCAAGGAAAGTATTTAGATGCATGGTGGGCACCTTGAACCCCCAGGTGCTTCACAGAAGTTTATAACGTTGAGCCGTGAAAATGATAAAATCACAGTTTCCTCACATAAATGTTATTTTAGCTCCAAATTTTGCATTTTCATAAGGGTAACGAGAGAAATTGCACCATACAATTTGGTGCGCAATTTTTCTTGAGTATGCTGATACCCCATATGTAGGGGAATACTACTTCTGAGACACAGTGCAATGCTCAAAAGGGAAGAGGCGTCATATTGGAGTTCAGATTTTACTGGAATGGTTTGAGGGTGCCATGTCACATTGACTGAGCCCCTGAGGTGCCAGAATAACAGAAACCCCTTATATGTGAATTTATTTTACAAACTACACTCCTCAATGAATTCATCTAAGGGTGCAGTGATCATATTGACACCACATGTGCCTCACAAAATTTTATACCACTGAGAAGTGAAGAAAGAATAAATTGTTGTTTTAGCCCCAAGTTTTGAAATTTTCAAAGGGCTAATAGGATTTTTTTTACAACACACTGAGGTCCATTATTTCCAGAGTGCACCAATGCCCTACATGTAATCGGGAAATATTTTTCAGGCACAGTGCAAAGCTCAGAAGGCAAGGAGCGCCAGATTTTACTGTTATGGTTTGCAGGTGCCATGATCCACTGGGAGAGCCCATGAGGTGCCAGAACAGCAGCACCCCACTATAACTGACCACATTTTATGAACTACACCTCAATGATTTTATCTAGGGGTGCAGCAATCATATTACACAATGGGTGTGTCACAGAATTTTTTACCATTGGGCACTGAAGACAAAATAACTATATTTTTACCACCAAAATTTTGTTTTAGCCAAAGATCTAACATTTTCACTCAAGTGGGTAAAATGGCAACAAAATTTGTCCCATAATTTCTATTGAACGTGGCAATACCCCATATGTGGCTGTACAGTACTACTTAGCCATACGGAGTGACTCGGGAGGAATGGAGCGCTATTTGACTCCTGCAGCACAGATTTTCCTAAAACATTTTGCGAATTCCATATACCCCTAATTGCTAGAAGAGCAGAATCCCCTCTGCCCTTGGGGAATTTATCTACAGTTGTACTGACGATTTTGACTCCATGGGTATTTTCCAGAAACAAGCAGCAATGAATGTTGCCGAATGAAAGTTGCAAACTGCCTTTGTAGTGAGCAGTACATTCTAGAAACCAGTACTTTGCAGTCACCAGTACGTTATGCCCAATCCGTGCCTCTGGAGGCATGTACTAGTAAGTTAGGTGGGCTCTCATTGCTTCAGAAATGCCAAACTTAGATGCAATATGTGGTTTAGGTATACTGTGGGGCTCAGAAAGGAGAGGGGCATTTGGATTTGGGAGCGAAGAATTTGCTGCATTTCTTTTGGCGGGTGAGGAGCCATTTTGCTTTTCTAGAGCCTTTGTGCTACCAATAACGTGGAAGCCGACTATATTTCTGTTAACAGATGGCGGCCCTAAGTGAGGGTTTGCTTTTTTGTGTATTGAGTTGAAGTTTTTATTGTGAACATTTTACATAATATTTAAGATCACATTTATCCAGCGCTCTACGCTGAGCACTTACTTTGGGTTTCCATCTAAATCTCTGAGTGACGTGATTCAGATGAAACCCCTGAGGGATCCATTCACTATAGTGAGGCAGCAGAGTTACTCTGGACTCTGTCTAGCCTCTGTTCAGCGGTGTCCTTTTTTTCAGAAGTGCACAAAACTATGGCCGATGGCACTTTTATGCAATCTTAAAAAGACGGAGATCTCCGAATCACAGGTCAGTTGGCATCCACAGTGCCTCCATCTGCCTCACAATAGGGAATCTTCTGTTGGTGGTACAGTCTGAATCAAGTATTTGAGAGATTTACATGGAAACCCTGGTGCAAGCACTCAGGGCAGGAAAAATGTCTTAGGCCGGCGTCACACTGGCGAGTTTGATGCGAGTAAGTCGCACTACTTTCTCGCATCGACACCCGGCACGGCCACCTGCTCTCGGACCCGAGTGCGTGGCTGAATAGAAATACATGCAGCCGCACACTCGGGTCTGAGAGCGGGCGGCCGTGCCGGGTGTTGATGCGAGAAAGTCGTGCGACTTACTCGCATCAAACTCGCCAGTGTGACGCCGGCCTTACTGCGATCTTTGGGAGGCAGAATGAAAAAATTAACAGCGTGTGAAGAATTGATTTTATCTTGTTTTAAGCTGTTCTTCATATAGTATGTGATTAGGTGACTCTATTCTTCGGGTCAATGCGATTACAGCGACACCAGATTTTGACCTCTTTCACATGTCCATGTCTCCGTTTTCACATGAACCGGAGACATGTACACACGTAGACCCATTCAAGTGAATGGGTCTGTGCATATGTCAGTATGTTTCCATTCTGTTTTTTTATGTCAGCACGGGCCGCAAAACAACCCACACACGTGCACATGGATAACACACATGGATGTAATTTGTGCGACACGCATCTCTGCCGGGGAAGACGCATTACAGAAAGCGCTGTTACCTGGCTTCAGGTGCTGAACATAGCTCTTATTATTCTCCCCTTTGCCTTTCCCACTTGCCCTGTAGCGGTGGCAAGTGAGGTTGATGTCACCTTTGTATTGTTAAGTGGCATCAAGCCCACGGCTTAGAAATGGAGAGGCGTCTATAAAACACCTATCCATTACTAATCCTATCGTTACATGGTAAATAAAGACACAGCCAGAATAAAGTATTTTATTAGAAATAAGACTAAACACATTTTTCCATTTTTAATTAAAAATAAAAACTTACCTAACACCTAATTCCACCAAAGCCCTTGTTCTCCTGTAATAAAACAAAAATAAAAAACAATCATATCCCTCACCTCTCCATCATATTGTCCCACTTCGTAATCCATGTCTGGGGGATAAATAGTTTTCAACCTGGACGGTGCCAAGGTGCGACCATCTAGTCTGAGACCCACTGATGAATGAGTTGCTGTGAGCACAGTGTCAGTGAGCGGCGGTGACGTCATCGAGGTTACAGCCGGTCAGTGAGGCTGCATTCACAGCCAGGCTGAACTGCGTTGACCTCCGTGAGAAAAATGGAAAAGTGTGTTTTGTTTTATTTCTAAAAAAAACCTTTATTCTGGCTCTGTCTTTAATTGCATACAATATATATTTATAGATGCCTGTCCATTACTAAGCCAAGAGCTTGATGTCACCTGACAATACAAAGGTGACATCAACCCCACAAACATGAACCCCACTTGCCACCACTACAGGGCAAGTGGAAGAGCTGGGCAAAGTGCCAGAATTGGCGCTTCTAATATATGTGTCTTTTCTGGGCGGCTGCGGGCTGCTATTTTTTAGGCTGGGGGTCAATATCCATTGCCGCTTCCCAGCCTGTGCTCGCAGCAGCTCATTCATCAGTCAGTCTCAGACTGGATGGTCGCACCTTGGCACCGTCCAGGTTGAAAACTATTTCTCCACTAGACATGGATTACGGAGTGGGACAGGATGATGGAGAGGTGAGGGATATGATTGTTTTTTATTTTTGTTTTATTACAGGAGAAAAAGGGCTTTGGTGGAATTAGGTGTTAGGTGAGATTTTATTTTTAATTAAAAATGGAAAAATGTGTTTAGTCTTATTTCTAATAAAATACTTTATTCTGGCTGTGTCTTTATTTACCATGTAACGATAGGATTAGTAATGGATAGGTGTTTTATAGAGGGGGAATCCATGCCGTTTTTTAAATTTATTTATTTATAGCGCAGGCAGCGGCTGATGAATACTCATATTAGCAGCTCCTGCTGTCACTGTTATTAGCAGCAGCAGGGGTAGGCTGATGGGAGTAATAGTCTCATCAGCCGCTGACTTCTGTTTCTTTTATCCCTTAAATATAACTCTTATCATTCTCCCCTGCTCGCGCTGATCACCGGCAGAGCAGGGGCGAATGATGAGAGCCGTGTTCAGCACCCAGCGCCGGTGAATAGCTCTTACTGTATTGATTCTTCGCTGACGCCGATCCGTGTGGTACTGATGCGGCACATGGATGCCACACATGTACCGCAAGACTTACACACATGGACACATGGACACTGACATCTCCAATATCGTTTTATTCTGGTATCGGAAATATCAGGACATGTGAAAGAGGCCTTATAGCTGGTTTTTATGTTTGGCAGCTGTCACACACTATAAGATGCTTTTCATTGCTAAAAATATTTTTTGCATCACCATATTTGGAGAGATATAATTTTTCCATATTTTGGCCCATAGAGTCATTTGAGGTCTTGTTTTTTGGGGTGAGTTGACGTTTTTATTTGTACCATTTTTGTGCACATGACATTTTTTGATCACTTTCTATTCCGATTTGTGGGAGGCAGAATGAACAAAAACCATCAAGTCAGGAATTTCTTTTGGGGGGTTTATGCCGTTGCGTATTTGGTAAAATTGATAAGGCAGTTTTATTCTTTAGGTCAGTACGATTACACCGATATCTCATTTATATCTTTATGTTTTGGCGCTTTAATACAATAAAAACTATTTTATGGAAAAATAATTATTTTTGCATCGCTTTATTCTGAGAGCTATAACTGTTTTATTTTTCTGCTGATGGAGCTGTATGGTGGCTAATTTTTTGCTGGAGAAGATGATGTTTTCAGTGGTACCATGTTTATTTATATATCCTTCTTTTTGATCGCGTGTTATTCCACATTTTGTTCAGCAGTTTGATGATAAAGCATTGTTTTTTGCCTTGTTTTGTATTCATTTTTTATGGTGTTCGTCAGGGGGAGGAGGACTCACTCAGGACTCACTCTCCCTGATGAAGACACGCCGCCGAAATGTGCATAGGGGAAGTGGCACCATCACATGGTTCCAGGTAAGACATTCTAACTATATTTGTGATATCTGTTTAGGATACAATGGGTCAAATAGCCACACTTTAGTAGTGTACCTTAGATGCATTGTAGGCACTTCAGCCGTGTTGAATCATTGGAATATGGTATATACAATTTATGATTAGTGGTTTGGATGCAAAATTAATTTGCTTGGTACATTAGCTGCTCACATTTTAACACCCACATGGTGTATTAGCATTACATCTTAGTCTTGCCCACTATCTGTTGGTGCCACTTATTTTCTTTGGCTCATCACAATGCACTATTGGCACTGTCTTAAATGTACTGTCTCTCCCTTTTAGTACTTCTAATAAAATATTGCAATTTTATTGTTCATTAAAGGCTTCTTGTTTTATATGCTTTCCCTGTTTTAGCGTAGAACAGCTACAGTTATATGAAAAAGTTTGGGCACCCCAATTAATCTTAAGCTTAATGTTTTATAAAAAAAATTGTGTTTTTGCAACAGCTATTTCAGTTTGATATATCTAATAACTATTGGACACAGTAATGTTTCTGCCTTGAAATGAGGTTTATTGTACTAACAGAACATGTGCAATCTGCATTGAAACAAAATTTGACAGGTGCATAAGTATGGCCACCCTTATCATTTTCTTGTTTTAAATACTCCTACTTACTTTTTACTGACTTACTAAAGCACTTTTTTTGGTTTTGTAACCTCATTGAGCTTTGAACTTCATAGCCAGGTGTATGCAGTCATGAGAAAAGCTACTTAAAGTGGCCACTTGCAAGTTGTTCTCCTGTTTGAATCTCCTCTGAAGAGTGGCATCATGGGCTCCTCAAAACAACTGTCAAATGATCTGAAAACAAAGATTATTCAACATAGTTGTTCAGGGGAAGGATACAAAAAGCTGTCTCAGAGATTTAACCTTTCAGTTTACACTGTGAGGAACATAGTAAGGAAATGGAAGAACACAGGGACAGTTCTTGTTAAGGCCAGAAGTGGCAGGCCAAGAAAAACATCAGAAAGGCAGAGAGGAAGAATGGTGAGATCAGTCAAGGACAATCCTCAGACCACCTCCAGAGAGCTGCAGCATCAACTTGCTGCAGATGGTGCCACTGTGCATTGGTCAACTATACAACGCACTTTGCACAAGGAGAAGCTGTATGGGAGAGTGATGCGAAAGAAGCCTTTTCTGCAAGCACGCCACAAACAGAATTGGCTGTGGTATGCAAAAGCACATTTGGAGAAGCCAGTTTCTTTTTTGAAGAAGGTCCTGTGGACTGATGAAACCAAGATTGAGTTGTTTGGTCATACAAAAGGCGTTATGCATGGCGTCAAAAAAACACAGCATTCTCAAGAAAAACACTTGCTACACACAGTAAAATTTGGTGGAGGTTCCATAATTAGTGTTGAGCGATATTGCTCGATATCTAAAAATATCGTATCGAAATTGTATCGCCGATATCACTAAATATCGTCGATATCCGATTTCGATAGCGGAAGTCCCATGTAAGTCTATGGGAACAAAATATCGAAACTAAAAAAAACCTTTATTTCCTTGTAAACACTAAATATACACACATAGAATACATATATATATATATATATATATACATGTCATTGTGACATATATATATATACATATATGTATAGTTTATACACTTCTACATAGTAAAATATCCTCTGATTCAATTGCCGGGTAAAGCCGGCTTCTGTGAAAAGACAGAAGCACCCGACATGAAATGACACTTGGTGTACATAGGGTTAACCATGTCTTTTCATGTCGTTTGCAATCTGATTTGCACAAACAATTACATCAGTCTATGTGTGCAAAATTTCACACCTGTAGGGGTTAATTAAAGGTGTAAATTCGTTGTAAAAAAACAGACTTTTTTGCTACGAATTTACACCTTTAATTAACCCCTACAGGTGTGAAATTTTGCACACTTACACTCATGTAATTGTTTGTGCAAATCAGATATCAAACTACATGAAAAGACATGGTTAACTCTATGTAAACCAAGTGTCATTTCATGTCGGGTTCTGCATTTTCACAAAAGCCGGCAATTGAATTAGCGGCTATTATACTATGTAGAAGTGTATGAACTATAAATATAAATATATATATATATATATATGTCACAAATTTAATGACATGTATATATATATATATGAGGTGTAAAATTGCTGAAAAAAAATGCGTGGGCTCCCGCCCTATTTTCGCAACCAGACAGACAAAGCCAGTGAGTGGGGGCAGATAATAATAGCTCAGAGAGGGACCATTATTTTTGCCCCCCCCGGCTACTAACATCTGCCCCCAGACACCCCAGAAAGGGCAAATCTCTAATTAGATTTGCCCTTTCTGGCACTTTGCCCGTCTATTCCCATTGCCCTGTAGCGGTGGCGAATGGGTTAATAAGGGGTTAAAATGACCTTGCCATTGAAAGGTCACTTTAAGCCAGGTTAATAATTGAGAGCTGTCAATTAGACAACTATCAATTATTAATCCTATTGTATGAAAGAAAAATCAAACACACACACTTTAATAAAAAAGAAGTTTAATGAAATAATCACACAGTTTTTGACCATATTTTATTTTCCTGCTAAAACCATTTCCTGTAATAAAAATAAAATAATAAAGCAAAATTATTCTTACCAATCCGATGCACAGTCAGGTCCCACGGTGTAATCCTTCAGAAAGGGTTAATGTTTACTGCAGGGACCGCAGCTAATGCTGCAGCCTCACAGTAAACCGACAAATGAATGAGTTCCTCTCCTGGCTGACAGGAGAGGAAGTGGAAAGCTTAATTGATTGCTTTCCACTTTCACTTCAGGTCAGCCAGGGACACAATCAGTGACGTCAGAGGGAACTGGTTAACAAAAATAGGGGTTCCCTTTGAAAAAAAAATGGCGTGGGGTCCCCCCTATTTTTGTTAACCAGCCAGATGAAGCAGACCGCTGAGGCCTGGTTTTTCAGGCTGGTAAGGATCCAATATCCATGGACCTTGCAAGCCTGATAATACCAGGCCACAGCAGTCTGCTTAGCTTGGCTGGTTAACAAAAATAGGGGATCCCCTCGAAAAAAAAACGGCGTTGGGGTCCCCCTATTTTTGTTAACCAGCCAAGTAAAATGCAGACTGCTGCGGCCTGGTATTAAAAGACTGTCAAGGCCCATGGATTTTGGCCCTCAACAGCCTGATAATACCAGGCTACAGCAGCCCCACATTTGGCGCATCAAAAATGTGCCAATTGTGGCACTTTACCCGGCTCTTCCCACTTGCCCTGTAGCGGTGGCAAGCGGGGTAATAAGGGGTTAATGTCACCGTTAATTGCACGGTGACAATAAGCCCGGTTAATAATGGAGAGGCATCAATAAGACACAGATCCATTATTAATCCCAAAGTTATTAAATGCATAAAAAAAAGACAAAGCAAGAAAAAAGTATTTTAATGAAATAAAAGAGACAACACAGTTTTCATTTCTTTTATTGTACTCTCATTCCTGCGACGCCATCGATCTCCTGTAAAAAAAGAAAAAAAACAAACCAACAGTATACCACCTGTCCGACGCAGTCCATAGTAACGATTGTCCCACGACGATCCAGCTCTGCTACATCGCAATGACAGGCAGAGCCTGTCATCGCGACGCAGCACAGCTGATTACCTGCTTCCCCGGCGGTGACGTCATCGGACTGACTGCTTTACGGCCGGGATTAACCCAGCAGTCACTGCAGTTATCGCGAGAAACTGCATGTGACCGCCGGGGAGAAGAGGATGGCGGCCATTAAGCAGTCCGGGATGTGACCGCCGGAGATCTTCTGCCAGGTAAGTGCCGCTGACTCCTAACAGACCCGACCGACGGACACTGACAGTGACAGACCCGACCGACGGACACAGACAGTGACAGTGACAAATCCGATTCCGGTATTCGATAAGACGAAAATATCGAAACGAATTATCGAAAGGCCGATAGAGCTAATATCGGCCGATAGCCGATATTTGCATTATCGTATCGCTCAACACTATCCATAATGCTTTGGGGCTGTGTGGCCAATGCTGGCACCGGGAATCTTGTTAAAGTTGAGGGACGCATGGATTCCACTCAGTATCAGCAGATTCTTGGCAATAATGTTCAAGAATCAGTGACAAAGTTGAAGTTACGCAGGGGATGGATCTTTCAGCAAGACAATGATCCAAAACACCGCTCCAAATCTACTCAGGCATTCATGCAGAGGAACAATTACAATGTTCTGGAATGGGCATCCCAGTCCCCAGACCTGAATATCATTGAACATCTGTGGGATCATTTGAAGAGGGCTGTCCACGCTCGGCAACCATCAAACTGAACTGAACTGGAATTGTTTTGTAAAGAGGAATGGTCAAAAATACCTTCATCCAGGATCCAGGAACTCATTAAAAGCTACAGGAAGCAACTAGAGGCTGTTATTTTTGCAAAAGGAGGGTCTACTAAATATTAATGTCACTTTTCTGGTGAGGTGCCCATACTTATGCACCTGTAAAATTTTGTTTGGATGCAGATTGCACATTTTCTGTTAGTACAACAAACCTCATTTCAAGGCAGAAACATTACTGTGTCCAATAGTTATTAGATATATCAAACTGAAATAGCTGTTGTAAAAACACCAATTTTTATAAAACATTAAGCTTAAGATTAATAGGGGTGCCCAAACTTTTTCATATAACTGTATTTACATAGTCCTACTTGGATGCTACAAACAACAATATTAACAGTGAAATATCTTTTCTACTAGATTACATATATGGTATATATCTTTTGGTTAGTAGCAACATTCACTAAGGATTCAAATTTTGCTGTTGTATTTTTTAAACCATCCAACTTATAGTCTTCATACCAAGCACTCTATTTAAGAATATTTTTAAATAAACAATAACTCCGAGGTCCTAAATATGATTCTGTGATATGCTCATAAAGCCACTTGAAGGGGTAAATTTATCAAACAATCAGCTCACAATAAAAAAAAACTAGACATCTACTCTACGCAGCTATACAGAATACACTAAGCTTCTTACATAGACTTAATAAACTATCTTTCTCTTGATCAAGAGCACTAGAAATTTCCCAGCTTCACCAACAATTACACTAACTAAAGCTTTTACAAACATGAACAAGCATTGAAAAAATTTCCTTTTATTGACAAGGAACATACCAAGTGCCCTGTTAGCCAGTCTCACAAATATAATAACAAATATCAAATCACCAATTCCTTATATATTTACCCCTGACAATATTAAATAATAATGAACTTGCAAAATATTGCAGATGAATTTGCCAACTACTGCCATAAACTTTACAACTCAGAAGAGGAAACTCTAACCCCTCAGTCAGACGATGCTAAAATTTTCTCTTTTCTGGACAAGGTACAATTGCTCCAATTCACTTCAGAAGAAGCAAACATTATTTTTCTGCCACATATAGTACACAAAATAATGAAAGCCATTGAACTATTAAAACTAAATAAGGCCAAGCCAAGAAAGCCTTACAAATGAATATAATGAAAAATATAAATTACCATTATCTCCCTACTTGGTAAGATTTTTAATGAGGTCAATAAATTGGAAACCTTCCCCAAAAAATGCTCAAATCATTGATTATCACCCTACCCAAATCTTGTATATACCCAAATTTCAGACCAATGTCTCTTTTAAAAACAGATCTAAAACTTTACACCATAGTAATACAGAGAGGAAAAAAGTATTTAGTCAGTCACGAATTGTGCAAGTTCTCCCACTTAAAAAGATGAGAGAGGCCTGTAATTGACATCATAGGTAGACCACAACTATGAGAGTTAAAATGAGAAAACAAATCCAGAAAATCACCTTGTCTGATTTGGCCAGATTTATTTTGCAAATTATGGTGGAAAATAAGTATTTAGTCATTAACAAAAGTTCATTTCAATATTTTGTTATATATCCTTTGTTGCCAATGACAGAGGTCAAACGTTTTCTGTAAGTCTTTACAAGGTTGGCACACAATGTTGTAGGTATGTTGGCCCATTCCTCCATGCAGATCTCCTCTAGAGCAGTGATGTTTTGGGCTTGTCGCTGGGCAACATAGACTTTCAAATCCCTCCAAAGGTTTTCTATGGGGTTGAGATCTGGAGACTGGCTATGCTACTCCAGGACCTTCATATGCTTCTTATGAAGCCACTCCTTCGTTGCCCTGGCGGTGTGCTTGGGATCAATATCATGCTGAAAGACCCATCCACATTTCATCTTCAATACCCTTCCTGATGGAAGGAGGTTTACACTCAAAATCTCATGATACACGGCCCCATTCATTCTTTCATGTACACGGATCAGTCATGCTGGTCCTTTGAAGAGAAACAGCCCCAAAGCATGATGTTGCCAACCCCCATGCTTCACAGTAGGTATGGTGTTCTTTGGATGCAACACAGCATTCTGTTTCCTCCAAACATGATGAGTTTTGTTTCTACCAAACAGTTCTACTTTGGTTTCATCAGACCATATGACATTCTCCCAATACTATTCTGGATAATCCAAATGCTCTCTAGCAAACTTCAGACGGGCCCGGACATGTACTGGCTTAAGCAGGGGGACACGTCTGGCACTGCAGGCGGCATCTGAGTCCCCGGAGGCGTAGTGTGTGTTACTGATGGTAGCCTTTGTTACGGGGGGCCCAGCTCTATGCAGTTCATTCACTAGGTCCCCCATGTGGTTCTGGGATTTTTGCTCAACATTCTTATGATCATTTTGACCCCACGGGGTGAGATCTTGCGTGGAGCCCCAGATCGAGGGAGATTATCAGTGGTCTGGTATGTCTTCCATTTTCTAATTTTTGCTCCCACAGTTTTATTTCATCACACCAAGCTGCTTGCCTATAGCAGATTCAGTATTCCCAGCCTGGTGTAGGGCTACAATTTTGTTTCAGGTGTCCTTTGACAGCTCCTTGGTCTTCCCAATAGTGGAGTTTGGAGTTTGACTGTTTGAGGTTGTGGACAGATGTTTTTTATACTGTTAACAAGTTCAAACAGGTGCCATTACTACAGGTAATGAGAGGAGGACAGAGGAGCCTCTTGAAGAAGTTACAGGTCTGTGAGAGCCAGAAATCTTCCATGTTTTTAGGTGACCAAATACTTATAATGCTTATTTTCTACTATAATTTGCAAAATAAATCTTGCCAAATCAGAAAAGGTGATTTTCTGGATTTGTTTTCTAATTTTGACTCTCATAGTTGTAGTCTACCTATGATGTCAATTACAGGACTCTCTCATCTTTTTAAGTGGGAGAAGTTGCACAACTGGTGGCTGACTAAATACTTTTTTTCCCACTGTAAGTTCGTTAATACATATATGATGGTCATGTCCCATAATACAACAATTTTTGAGATAATACCCAAATAATGACCACATAATCAAAAATAAGGAGACTTCCAAAACACTGGATGTTCAGCGCCCCCCATTCAAGTGAATGGGGTCAGGGTTTGGATTCGGGTCCAGGTACTCCTCTGGTACTCGAACCCAAATTTTTTGTAACTGCTCTGCCAAGCTGCCGGACCAGAACAAACAGGCATCCACCCATCTCTACTTTCCAATGATTGCCTAAATTTTGAGTTAATGCAAGTATTTTACACATGAAAAAAACAAAGGTAGAGATGTACTAAGCTAAATGCGCCAAAACTATGCTGCGATTTGTGAACAAGCTAAACGCGAAACGTGCGTCAGGGGTGCCACGGCCACTCTAAGGTATGGTCTCCTACCAGAGGTTTTCTACACTAACTTCTTCTTTGAACTATTGCATTTTTCTGCCAATCTGTTATAGCACACGCTGCATCTTTGCACTTGCATAGCCTCATATGGAGCTGCAATCTCTAGTGGGAGAAACCTTTTGGATTTCCTTATTTATTTATATGGATACTGCATAATTTTCTTGTGGATTTTTTGCACTGATTTGATACATTTTATAGCCAGATTATACTTGGAAGCTATATGTTATTTAGCTCCGCTTTAGCCAGTACAGCTTCAAATACTAGATAGGTGTATATGTATTTCTGAAAAATCTTGTCCAGTATAAGTAACCTGTCCGTTAAGGCCATTTCTTTTGCATATTGTTGTCCCCATTTTGAATTTTTATCATCTAATTGTGCTTTTTAATATATTCTAACTAAAATTTATTTGATTTTATGGTAAAAAGCTTCCCATCATTTATTTGATTTTTTTTTATGAAAAAACAAAGGTAGAGATGTACTAAGCTAAATGCACCAAAACTATGCTGCGATTTGTGCAAAAAAAAAAAAACTATTTTAAGTTGCAGCACATTTTTCATGTATTTTAGATTTTTTTTGCTTTTCAATGTGGTATGACTTGGTGAGAAAAGGCATAACTTTGCACAACAGGTATGTAGTTTAAGATACAACAAAATGGGCCAATATTGGCACAATTTTTTAGCACAAAATAGTTTGGCTATTAATTGTTCTAAGGTTCGATTCACAGTCTAAACAAGCACAAATTTAGTTATAGAAAATGAACAATTTGGATACATTTGGCTTAAGTCAAATTCTCTGATAGGTCTAGTAAATCTACCCATTAATTTTTTCATTAGGTGTCACTTAAAGGGGTTGTCTGGTCTAAGCCGATAAGTCTGCAGTCACACTGTGTGACTGCAGACTTATGAATCCCCCCAGTGTACACACTATGTGCTGCGGGATTCGCCGGTTTCAGACTCGGGACCTGAGGGAATGTTTGTATGATACATACTCGCGGCCAGTGGGCGTGACCTTGCGTCCATACACTTATGTAATGAGCGAGGCCACTCCCACTAGACGGGCTCTGGCAGGGAGTACGTACAACTTATACATACCCTCTGGTTCCTGGTGTAAAACCAACAAATCCCAGCAGTGCACAGTGTGTGCAATGGGGGGATTCATAAGTCTGCAGTCACACAGAGTGACTGCAGACTTACCGATTTGGACCAGACAATCCCTTTAATCATTGATAAACTAGTGATTTCCAGCTTCAAGCAATGTAAAACATATTTCCAATATTGATTCTACGACAGTCTATTGCAGTTTTCCCAATCAATGTTTACTTTCATTCCAAAGAAATGTAATTTTTCTTTAAAAGAAAGTAAGAAACTGAAGTATATTTTTTATTTAATCACATTTTCTACCAGCAGCATCATGAACTGCTGCTTCTACCTTGGTAATACTTTGCTTTGTGGCAGCATACGTAGTATATAGATGTTCTGCATGCTAAGACTCTAAGTGCACTTTGGTATTAAAGGGGTTATATTTGAAAATTAGAAAACTAATGGATTTGACATTAGCTTAATTTAGTTCATACTGCCAGTTGGATACAATGTGACAGACTAATATAAATGAATGGTAGACCACCTAGGAGAGTATGAACCATTCTGCCAGGGAAATGGGCTTCCATGGACGTTTTGACCCGTATTTCTAAACATTAAATGGATGTCTATGGAACTGATGGAAAAAAGAAATATAACTTGCAAAAGAGATAGCAGCAGGGGGACAAAATTAAAGTGAAATGAAATGGAAAGTGAGCTGTCTAATAAAAGATCTTAAAGGAGGATGTGGGGGGTTTGTATGGCAGAAGCTTATGCGGGGCTTTACTGAACAGAGAAGATTAGAATCAGAAAGTAGAAAATAAAAGTATTCTTTCAGGTAGCTATGTAAGCTTCATCAGTAAAAGTTTGGTAAGTGCAACTGCCATTTCATAAAAGTGTCTCACGAACGGTTATTTTAGAGGTCCTAAAATTTCCTGATTTATAGCATAACTTCCTTCCAAAAGGATAGACCATTTTATCTTTAGTTTAATAGATGTATGGGGCATATGATTTTGTGACACTTACTAATATATATGGTGCTCAGTATAAATGAGTACACACTAGTGATGAAGGAACACGCTCGCCACTACTCCTTAATAGCCTGAGTATCATGGTACTCGGTGTACTCAGCGAGCAGCGAGCATTTCCGGGATTATTCGGCGGGAACAGGGGTCTCCATCCAGCTTTTTTGCGGACTTTACAGACCCAATCATGATGTAGGGATTGTCTGCCAGTCAAAGAAACACTGCAGCCATCTTTGCTGTGGTCGTGTTGTGATTGGCTGGCCACACAGCATCATCAAGGGTATAAGAGACCGGACGCCGCCCTGCTCGGCGCATTCAGCTTCGGATTGAGATAGTGTAGGGAGAGCTGCTGCTGAGATAGGGTCAGAATTGGAGATTTATTAGTTAGTGTGTGGTCCACCATCGCAAACTACTCAAATCCAGATAACCCAACAGTACTTCTAAGGACTAATTCCATAGTATATAGGTTCCAGTGTTAGGCAGGCAGGGGAGTGTACGTAGCTCTATACACATCAGTGCAAGGCATGCAGGCACTGTATGTGTGTATATAGATCATTACATACATCAAGAGGGTCCATTCCTTTCCTGTGTTCTGGTGCTGCTGCTGCTACCTGTAGGATATATTGGCCGTATATACCTAGCCCCAGGTGTAAATGGCTTTGAAAATTATTTTGGCCAGGGTTAATAGAGCTTTTTTTTATTGCAAAGCAATCCAGAGCCCTTTTTTCCCCTCCATTTGCTTTTTGACAGTGCACAATACAGCCAGATCCTTTTCCTAGCACAGCGTGAAAATCCAGAAATTTTAAAGGGGTCCCAAACATCCTTTTTGAGTGCGCAGAGAAATATTTAATTTTTATGTGGTATGGTTGAGTAGATTTTTTTTTTAGTGTCTTACACAATTTCTTGACACTATTTTGCTGAACCTCGCCAAAAAAATATAAAGGTCACATATTTAACATTGTGGTATATCTGTGACACTCCTCATCCATCTGTTTGCTAAAAATTTTGGTCTTTTTAGCCCTAAATCAATTTTCTTTTTGCTATCTGGCAATGTACTTATATACAGCACTATTTAGCCCAAAAAAAAAAGGCCACACATTTGTCGTAGTGGTATCTTCGTGCCAGCTCATATCTGTGCGTGCTCAAAGTTTGGCCAGTTTACGGTGGTTTTCTTTTTTTGTCCTGGGTGTCACTGTACTTATATACAGCATTATTTAGCCAAAAAATTAAAAAAAGGACCAGGCACACATTTTTACATGTGGTATCTCCATGCCAGCTCATATCTGTGCATGCTGAAAGTTTGGCCAGTTTACAGCGGTTTTCTTTTTTTGTCCTGGGTGTCACTATAGTTATATACAGCAGTATTTAGCAAAAACAAATACAGGCCACCATTTTTCGGTGTGGTATCTCCGTGCCAGCTAATATCTGTGCGTGCTCAAAGTTTGGCCAGTTTATGGCGCTTTTTTTTTGTCCTGGGTGTCACTGTACTTACATACATTAGTAGTTATCAAAAAAAAAAAACACACATTTGTCGTAGTGGTATCTATGTGCCTGCTGATATCTGTGCGTGCTCAAAGTTTGGCCAGTTTTGGCCTTGTTTTCCTTTGTTTGTCCTTGGTTTCACAGTACTTATTTACACCACTAGTTAGCCCAAAAATAAAAAAAAAACAGGCCACACATTTGTCGTTGTGGTATCTCCCTAACAGGCTTCATTTATCATTGTCAAAAATTTTGCCATTTTAGACCTACACATTGTATTTGTTTTGCAGTCTAACGTACTTATTAAATCTGATAAGGCATAACAAATTTTTACCTAAAGTCCAGATAGGTAAAATTTTGTTTTTCCAGCACACGTATCATATACAAGTTGCCTCCCAAATCACCCTCTTGTAGTGAACGTGTATAATACTCTAGTCCATTTACAATGGGCAAGGCGCGTGGCAAGGAACGGGGAAGTGGACGTGATGGTGCAGGCCGAGGCCGTGGGCAAGCTGAAATTGGCCCACCAAAAACACCCACATCTTCTTGCTTTGCCTTAGTGTCCGAAGCCCTAGGGGACCTGGGTAAGACAGCACTATTGAAGCCCGAGCAGTGTGAAAAGGCTGTTGGTTGGATAGCGCATAATACTTCCAGTTACTTATCCACCACCACCAGCACCCTGTCTTCAACACAGTCAAGTCACATTAGCCGTGATTCTGGGCAGCATATTCCTTACCCTTATCCTACTTCCTCCCACCATGCTGAGTGCCCTGAGACAACTGATTCCACACTCGACACTCCGAAGAGCTGTTCAGTTTTCCTTTCTCTCCCGGTCCAATTGAAGCGGGTCAAGATGATATTCCATGTGGCGATGCACAAATCTTTGAGCTGCCATGGTCACAAGAGGTGGACAATGATGAGACACAATTGCCGGAAAGTCAGGAGGATGACCATGGTGGGGAAGTGGAAGATGGTGTGGTGGATGATGTAATAACATACCAACCTGGCAGAAGGACATGCAGAGCGAGGACAGCAGCACACATGGGGAGGTAGGCATGGCACCACTTCAGGCAGGAAGAAGCTATGTGGTGGCTGCAGACAGAAGGTGTGTAATCGTTCCCCGTAACACCAACCTGAGGGAAGTTGCCAGTACAACTGTTAGGTCTTCCAGTGTCTGGTTATTTTTTAAAGATTCTGCTGATAACCCCAAACTGGCCATTTGCAACACTTGTCATGCCAGCATCAGCAGGGGTAGCAAAACTACCAGCCTTACCACCACCAACATAATCAGGCACATGGCAGCAAAGTACCCGACTTTGTGGGTCCAACCCCATGCTGCCGGAACAGTGACTGTGGGTGACACCACAGTTTCTTCCAGTGTTGTGCGTACAAGCCAATCCCCTGTCCACGGTGCATGCAAAGATGCCTCCTGCCCTGTACCTGCCGTTGCCCACAGTCAAATAGCACCATCATCAAGCACGTCCATGTCCTTGTCCCAGTGCAGCCTTCTGTTATCCATACCCCAGTCATTGGAACGTAAGCGGAAATACGCAGCCAACACCCCACAGGCCACAGCACTCAATTCTCATATTTCACGTCTGATTGTAGTCAAAATGTTGCCTTTCTGACTTGTGGAGACGAAAGCTTTCTGCAACCTGATGGCGGTGGCCGTCCCAAGGTACTCTGTCCCCAGCCGCCACTATTTCTCCCGCTGTGTAATCCCGGCATTACACAAGCAGGTGTCCCACAACATTACCCGTGCCCTCAACAATGCAGTTACTGGGAAAGTACACCTAACCATGGACACGTGGACAAGTGCTTGTGGCTAGGGACGGTACATCTCGCTGACGGCACACTGGGTTAACATAGTGGAAGCCGGGACCCAGTCAGACCTTGGGATGGAACACATTCTCTCAAAGCCAAGTATTGCAGGCCCTACGTCAATCAGGGTTGCCCCCATTGTGTACAGATCCAGTACCTCCTCTTCCTCAGCCTCCATGTCAGAAATGAGCACATCAGTCACAAGCTGGAAGCACTGCAGAACTGCCAAATCAAAGCGGCAAAAGGCTGTGCAGAAGCTAATTTGCTTACGTGACAAATTGAACGATGCTGAAGAGTTGTTGACAGCTCTGAAAGAGCAGGCAGATGTGTGGCTGACACCGCTGAATCTCCAGCCAGGCATGTTTGTGTCTGACAATGGCAGGAGCCTGGTGGCGGCTTTGAGGCCAGGCGAACAGACACACGTACCATGCCTGGCCTATGTGTTGAACCTCGTTGTTCAACGCTTTCTAAAAAGCTATCCGGAGCTGCCGGATCTGCTGGTGAAAGTACTCCGCCTGTGTGCACATTTTAGAAAGTCAGCTACAACTTCAGCTGCTCTTGCCGTGCTTGCAGATTCCGGCTCACCGACTGGTATGTGATGTCCCCACACATTGGAACTCTACACCTCATATGTTAGAAAGGATTTGTGAGCAGAAGTGGGCAGTTGTTGAATTTCAACAAGGCCATCGTTTGTCAGGTTTGACTCCACTCAAGAGTGGACATGGATGTCAGACATATGTAGCATCCTACAAAACTTTGAGGAGTCCACCAAGATGGTGAGCGGCGATGACGCCATAATTAGCATCACCATCCCTCTCATCTGCATTCTGAAAAGCTCTCTGCTCACAATGAAAGAGGAGGCATTGCAGGCGGAGCATGAGGATGTGGATCAAGGAACCATACAGGATTATTACACACAGTCCTGACTCGTGTCATCCCAATGTGGATTGGTTGACAATGAGGAAGAGGAGGAGGAGGAAGAACATGAGCTATAGACTGGACTACAACCACAACTGTCATACCGTCTGTTCAGCGTGGATGGCCTGAGGACAGGGAAGAAGAGGATGAGGAACAGGAGGAGGAGGAGGACACCTTGGTCAGTCGTTCTGTTGGTGAGAACATGGAAGGCTTGCCTGTTACCAGTCTGGCACACATGGCTGACTTTATGTTGCTCTGCCTTTCCCGTGACCCTCGTATTGTCAAAATATTGGGTACCAGTCATTACTGGCTAGCGTCACTTTTAGACCAACGGTACAAGGATAACTTTCAACCTCTTGTTCCAGAGGCAGACAGGTGTACCAAAATGGTGCAGTACCATAGGGCCATTGTTGCTGAAATATTAAAAAAATTCCTATCTTAAAACGCTGGCGGTAGAGATAACAGTTTGTTGGCCAACCAAGCAGGACAAGCGAGACAGACACAAGTGCACTCCAGCAGAGGCAGGGGAACACTGGCAAAGTTCTGGGACAGTTTTCTAAGACCCTCCCATCGCCCATGCACTGAGGTGCGGGGTAATCTCACAAGGATTGCAATCTTTTCTAAGATGCTGAGGGAGTACCTTGCTGACCATACCAACGTCCTCCTCTGTACCTTTTAATTATTGGGTATCCAAGCTGGACATGTGGCATGTGGCATAAGCTGGCTCTCTACGCATTGGAGGTCCTGTCCTGCCCTGCCGCTATCGTTTTGTCTGAGCAGGTTTTTAATGCTGCTGGTGGCATTATCACAGATAAGCGCATTCGCCTTTCTACGGAAAATGCAGACAGGCTGACTCTTATAAAAATGAACAAGGGATGGATTGGTCCTGACTTCTCGACACGACCAAATGATGACAGCGAAGCCTAAACTTCAATATAGTGTTTTTTGGGAGGTGTATTCCCATGCACTTCTTCACAACCAAACATGGATATATGCTTCCTGATTTTGGCTAGTTGGTGTCCTCCTCCTTCTTCTCCTCATCCTCACTGTCCACCACCACTTGAACACCAGGATGAACGTATTCAGTCATGCTCCAGCCACTCTATGTTTTGGCAAGGGTGTTATGATGCCCGTCACCAAAATACAAAAAATATGTACACCCCATAGGGGAAATGTTTGCCAGCCCACACACTAAGTGTATGGGCATTCCAAGTCTAAGAGATCCGCTCCAAGAAATTGGGCCTACTTTTTAATCAGGCCTTCCTCCAAGTCTCATCATCCACTGCCACTAGATCAAAAGGGTTTACGTGTTCCATGTAGCTACAGCCAGTGTCGAATTATTAACAAGGGTGGGTGGTTATGCTGTGCGTAAAATACTTGTTCTGAAAACAGTTGAGGTGTACCCCACAGGGAAAAATGTTTGACAGCCCATACACTAAGTGTATGGGCATTCCAAGTCTAGGAGATCCGCTCCTAGAAATTGGGCCTGTTTTTTAATCAGGCCTTCCTCCAAGTCTCATCATCCACCACCATTAGATCAAAAGAGTTTACGTGTTCCGTGCTGCTACAGCCAGTGTCGAAATCCTAACAAGGATGGGGGTTTTTACTGGGCGTTTAATACTTGTTATGGAAAAGTTTGAGATGTACCCCACAGGGGAAAATGTTTGTCAGCCCAAAACACTTAGTGTATGGCCATTACAGGTCTAGGAGACCATCTCCTTTTCAATGGGACATTTTTTGTTGAGAGGCTTTCCTACATGTTTGTTTAAAGGGGGGATTGGGATTATTGGGGTGCATATGACTTGGTACCGGGGCAGGCCTTGCAGTCAATGCATAAGAAAACAGAATGGGAGTACAAAATGAATAATGTGAAGTGGATTTTCCTGTGCCCATCCAGTATGTCGGGCCAAAGGCTTATTGGGGTGCATATGATTTGATTGCAGGGCAGGCCTTGCAGTCAATGCATAAGAAAACAGAATGGGAGTACAAAATGAATAATGTGAAGTGGATTTTTCTGTGACCATCCAGTATGTGGTTTCAAAGGCTTATTGGGGTGCATATGACTTGGTAGCAGGGCAGGCCTTGCAGTCAATGCATAAGAAAAGGAAATAAGGGTGCAAAATGAATAATGTGAAGTGGATTTTCCTGTGCGCATCCAGTATGTGGGTTCAAAGGCTTATTGGGGTGCATATAACTTGGTAGCAGGGCAGGCCTTGCAATCAATGCATAAGAAAAGAGTTTGGGAGTACGAAATGAATAATGTGAAGTGGATTTTCTGGTGGCCATCCAGTACATGGCTTGAAAAGCATATTGGGGAGCATGTAACTTTGGAGCAAGCCAGGCCTTGCATTCAATGCAACATTTTTTCAGGAAGCCCTCCTGTACCTCTCGTGAAACGGGTATTGGGGTGCGTCGTAATTCTTGGCAGCACATCCCCACACTGCATAGGCAATAACAGCATAGGCGACCCACTGTTTAATAATGGCCCTTTAAAAAGATTAATACTGCCTGATGCCCCTGTAAAAATAGGTTCTGTGACTTTAAGAGTCCCTCCTTCATAAATGAAACAAGATGTGTTTGCTTATGTGTCAAACTCCACATGGCCAGCTAGGGTTGTTAAATGTTACAATGACATTTCCCAGTGAATGCCTTTGTATTGGTTGAAAGCAATGCTGAAGTTGCAAAACTCCTCACAAATGCTGTGTGTGAACATAGCCCAAGTATGGAGGAACATTTTCTTTTTGGGTTCATTATTGTGGCTTAGATAAAAGTCATTAACCTGGAAAGGTTGTTTCTAACATATTCCCAGCAAAATCCATTTGGTTTAGTTTTGTTGGTTTTTTGGCGCGCCTTTAAAAAAGGGTGTGAAAACTCTGCCAACATTGTTTAGAGCTGTGACCGAGGAGTCAGAAATGCTTCCAGGGGGCAGTTGCCATGTGTCATTTGAGCAGTGTTTGCATCATTTTCAGATGTTTTTAGAACCTTAAAAGGACCCCCGGGGGGATTGCGGTAAAAATGCTCGTGTCTCCCATAGACTTATATTTGGCTCGTTTTCTGTCCGAGTACCCGAGTATTCCAATTTTGCTCGACCCGAGCAACGAGCACCCCGAGCATTTTAATGCTCGCCATCACTAGTACACACCCTTTGAAAAGTAAGATTTAAATCATATCAGACTAAATAAAGAGCAATTTCCAAAATTTTGGTACAATTGAGAATCCATAGAACATTTTTTAACTCATAACGTGTAAGTAAGGTTAATAAAAAGCTACAGTTTTACTCAAATTTTTAATGCAAAATTTAATACATACACATCAAAAACTGCTACATTTAGTATTTTGTATGTCTACTAGGCATGGAATTAACAAGTTAGCAAGCAATTGCAACATTTATCTTTTTCTGCTCTTCAAGAATGACCACTTTTTTTAAGGCCCCATTACACTAAGCGAGATCGCTAGCGAGATTGTTGAAACGTCACCGATTTTGTGACGTAGCAGCGACCTAGCCAGCGACCTCACTTAGTGTACACTCAGCGACGATCAGCCCCCCTGCTGGGTGTCGCTGATCTTTGCTGAATGTCCCTGGACCATTTTTTTAATCGCTGGTCTCCCGCTGGGGCCCGCACGCATCGCTGCGTGTGACAGGCGGGAGACCAGCGATCAGCCAGTCGGAGCTGTAACCAAGGTAAAACATCGGGTTTTCAGGCGCCGAGTGGCACCTGGAAACCCGATGTGTACCTTAGATACCAGCACGCTGATGCAGGGAAGCTGGTAACCAAGTTACACAGTGGGTTTCTAAGCACCGAGCGGTGCCTAGAAACCCGATGTGTACCTTGGTTACCAGCTCCCTGCACCAGCACCTGGTATCTAAGGTACATTGCCGGTAACTAAGCGACTGCGTCGCTTGTTACCGGCATAGTTGCTGTCCTGATCGCTGCCTCAGCTGCCTGTTTGGAAGCTCAGCAGCGATCATGTAGCGACACACCACGATCCTGACAAGTGCATATCATTGTCGGGATCGCTGGTGATTCGTTATGTGTAAACTTGACCCTTAGACTGGATGCTGGATGGAGAGTGATGAACACCTTGTCTTTTCAGAATTCCCCTTAGGTGTTTATTTTTGGGGTTCAGATCAGGAGACAGACTTGGCCATTGAATCACTTTCACACTGGTTGTTCTTTCAGAATACAACACTTGTTTGAAAAGTACTTTCTATCAAAGGCATGAAGTGATGGTAGTATTTTCTCTTTTCAATATAGAGCAGTGCATTGGTGATTTCATGATGATCAATGAACTGTAAGCCCCAATGACAATAGCAGCACTCATTTTGCCTCACATAAGGATAGTGATGAGCGAGTAACGCTCGTCGTCACTACCGATGCTCGCCCGAGCATCCCACTGCTCGAGATGCTCGGAGCTCGCCGAGTATTT
>JARQOD010000002.1:373547258-373581007 GCA_033576555.1 Oophaga sylvatica
TTACTGTTCGAGATCCGTATCCACTCCCTCTTATTCCTGATCTCTTCAATCAAATTGTTGGCGCCAAATGGTTTCTAAATTGGATCTCAGGGGGGCATATAATCTGATTAGGATAAAAGAGGGGGATGAGTGGAAAGCGGCGTTTAACACGCCGGAGGGACATTATGAGAACCTAGTCATGCCTTTTGGTCTGACTACTGCACCAGCAGTATTCCAACATTTTGTTAATGACATTTTTCGTCACCTTGTGGGGCTGTTTGTGGTTGTATATTTGGACGACATTTTAATTTACTCGCCAGATCTTGTGTCTCATCAGGAGCATGTGAGACAGGTGTTGCAGATCTTGCGAGACAATAAACTATACGCCAAACTGGAGAAGTGTGTATTTGCCGTACAGGAACTCAGTTTTTGGGTTTTTTGGTGTCAGCCTCCGGTTTCCGTATGGACCCTGAAAAGGTGAGAACAGTGCTTGAATGGGATCAGCCAGGGGATCTTAAGGCTCTGCAGCGTTTTTTGGGGTTTGCTAACTACTACCGGAAATTTATTTGTAATTTCTCATCTGTCGTCAAACCTCTCACTGACATGACAAGAAAAGGGACGGATTTTTCTAAATGGTCGGACAAAGCTTGCCAAGCCTTTTCCTCTTTGAAGAAATGTTTTGCTTCGGCACCCGTTCTCATCCAACCAGATGCATCTCAGCCGTTCATTGTGGAGGTGGATGCGTCTGACGTAGGGGTGGGTGCTATATTGTCCCAGGGTCCGTCCCCTGGTAAATGGCATCCGTGCGCTTTCTTTTCTAAGAAATTGTCGTCCGCCGAAAGGAATTATGATATCGGCAATAGGGAACTTTTGGCCATTAAGTTAGCTTTTGAAGAATGGCGTCACTTTTTGGAGGGGGCAGTCCACCCGGTTACCGTTATTACTGATCACAAGAACCTGTTGTATTTGGAATCTGCTAAGCATCTGAATTCCAGACAAGCTCGATGGTCGTTGTTTTTTACCAGGTTTAATTTTGTCGTCACTTATCGCCCGGGGTCTAAGAATGTAAAGACTGATGCCTTGTCTCGCAGTTTCCCAGGGACGGGAAAACGGATGACCCGAGTCCTATCCTTCAGGAGGGGGTGGTAGTGTCGGCTGTATTTTCTGAGCTTGAGGAGGAGGTGTTAGAGGCTCAGGGGGACGCCCCTGCAGGACCTCCAGGGAGACTGTTTGTCCCAAATCTGTTGAGACAAAAGGTTATTGAGGCACATCATAATTCTGCTCTAGCAGGACATCCAGGGAGTAAGGCTACTTTAGATCTCCTTTCTCGCCGGTTTTGGTGGCCTAATGCTAATAAAGATGTTATAACTTTTGTCGCGTCATGTGGGGTGTGTGCTCGCTCTAAAACCCCTCATACCCGTCCGTCTGGGACCCTTTTACCCTTGAAACTTCCGGAGCGTCCATGGACTCATTTATCTATGGACTTCATTACGGACCTTCCTCCGTCGTCAGGGAATACTGTCATACTGGTGGTTGTTGACAGGTTCAGTAAGATGGCACATTTCGTTGCTCTTCCTGCACTCCCTAATGCTAAAACTCTGGCGCAGGTGTTCATTAGGGAGATCGTTAGACTTCATGGGTTGCCTTCTGATGTGGTGTCAGATAGGGGGTCTCAGTTTGTGTCCAAATTTTGGAGGGCATTTTGTTTACGTCGGGGGATGCAATTGTCATTTTCCTCGGCTTTTCATCCGCAGACCAATGGTCAGACAGAGCGTCTGAATCAGAGCTTAGAGACATATCTCCGGTGTTTTGTCTCAGAGAACCAAGAGGACTGGTCTTCTTTCTTGCCTCTGGCAGAGTTCGCTCTTAACAACAGGCGGAGCGAGTCCACTGGTAAGTCCCCGTTTTTTGGGGCATATGGTTTCCATCCCCAGTTTTGTACTTTCAATGGGGGGGGCCCTTCTGGGGTTCCTGAGGAGGAGCGTTTCTCGTCGTCACTTGCTTCTGTGTGGAGAGGTGTATTGAATAATCTGAGTGCGATGGGGAACCGTTACAAACGTATGGCTGATAGGAGGAGAGTTTCTGGTCCAGATCTGAATGTGAACGATCTGGTATGGTTGTCTACCAGGAATATAAAACTTAAAGTGCCCTCCTGGAAACTGGGTCCCAGATTCATCGGGCCGTACAGGATCAGTTCCATAATTAATCCTGTGGCATTTCGTCTGGACCTCCCTCCTACGTTTAAAATTCATAATGTGTTCCACAAGTCATTACTTAAAAGGTATGTGGCACCAGTCATACCGTCACCTCTACCTCCTCCTCCTGTGTTGGTCAATGGTAACTTGGAATTTCAAGTATCAAAGATCATTGACTCACGTCTGAATCGCCGGTCCCTTAAGTACTTGGTGCATTGGAAGGGGTATGGTCCAGAGGAGAGGACGTGGGTCCCTGCGTCTGATGTTAACGCAGATCGTTTGGTTCGGACCTTCCACAGAACTCACCCAGGCAGGCCTGGCCCTGAGGGTCCGGAGGCCCCTCGTAGAAGGGGGGGTACTGTCATGTGTGCATTGCCACGAAGATCGTCGCGGTTGCACATTTTGACTTCTCACAGCTGAGCTGCTGTTTCTTTGTGTTTGGCAGCTAGGGAGTTAATTCTGTCTGTGCTCGGTGCTGGGACTGGGTGCAGTTTCTCCCGGCTGCAATTGATTATTTGTTGATTGGTTTCCTTTAAATTCCTGGTTGTCTGCTTGGGGAGTTGCCAGTGAAACCTTCATGCAGACCACAGATAGGAATGAATCTGTATAGACTTTAGTTGTGAGCTCCTTAGTTGTTCTAAGCTCAACTTGGTTAGAGTTTATTTCCCAGACCATTTATGTTCCTTTGGTGTTTGAGTGTGTATGCAAGCGAGTGTTATCCTGTCTGTCTTATATGTCTAATCTGTGTATTTAGCTGAGATCAGCCCATATCCCTTTGGTGGTAGTCAGGATCCTTCTTAGGACTGATTACAGGGTTCAGGGTCTGATAGGAGACAGGGTTAGGTTGGAGACTTGGACCTCTGAACCATTATCAGTACCTCCAAGGTGAGGGATTAGTTAGGACCCCAGTTTAGGGTCAGGTTAGATCCGGTCCACCTCTTTCCTGTTTCAGCTCATCAAGTCCTCAAGATTAACCCTGAGTTCAGCAGATATCGTGTCAGGTAAATCTATTCTATACTTACATGCTGATGTTGCTATACTAGTTGTTGTATAGAGTGTTGTTCCTGTATTAATAGTTTACTGACATTGTATACATATCATTAGACAGCGTGACACTGGCACAGTACTATCTCCTTTAATTAAATATAAGCAATGACTGCCGGACACTGTAAACCACCTTGAAGTCCCCTTTCCTTATTGTTTCCTTGTCAGCAGTTGGCTTAAGTCTCTGGCTGCATTTGCATAAGAAAGCCAGCCTGCAGCCAGAGATCAACACGTGCCTCACAGGAAGCAGGAAACATTCATAAGTTTCACTCAGGGAGAGATACACACAATAAGGTGAGTCCTGCTGGCTGGGGTGGATTTTTTTTGTTTAATATGTCCCCTCACTGTGCTGGCACTTTACATTTACAATGGCTCTGGCTGCACTTTTCACCTTAGGGAGGGGGGCCCGGCTGCACGCACTGTGGAGGGTGTAGGGGGCCCTGCATGCACTGCAGGTGTGTGTGTGTGTATATATATGTATATATATATATATATATACACACCACTGAGCCACCAATGATTTATTCTGCCTTGCTAAATGTCTGTGTTATATATATTGACAATCAATCAGCTACTTGTTAGCCAATAGCTGATAGCCCATTTTGGCATTTCTTATGCTCACAGCCACAGGATCAGGATGATCAGTATAGATTGTTTTGTGTGCATAGATTATTATTGTTCTCAGCAGCACATACTGGTTACAATGAAGGATGTGTTACTGAGTGGGAGTATTTTTAAGCCAGATTGAAAATCTTTTTAGTCAATAATTGTTTTGTTGAATTGTTCATTGTTTGGGTGATGACCGGCTGTCTGTTTACACTGATTATTGGGCAATAAGCAGTTCTAGGAATCCTGCAGTGTAAATCCAGCTCTCTACAAAAAGTGACCCTATGTATTCCAGGATGGTTGCTTGCAGGCAGTCACACCGCTTTCAGGGATCATCCCAAGTTACATTTCTATGTGTACGCTTGGTTGGTAATGCTTTTGTAGATGTGTGATTTTCGAATAACCTGAAATAAATAATATTAAATCATAACTTCGTATTTTCCACCAGATAAGACTACATTGGATGTGTTTTACTTTTTCTTTTACTCAAATGAGAAAAAAATCAAAGACTAGCTATAAAATTAATTGTTTGACATATAACATTCATGCCTGGAGTTAAGAGCACCTGTTGATTTTTTTATTTCTGGGGGGGGCCCATTCAGACTTTTGCTATGGGGCCCATGATTTCTATGTACGCCCCTGCTTCAACACACTGCAATTTAACACTTTAATGTGGCCAATTAACATTTTTGCACTTTCAATTTTTCCCCCATTCTTTGAAAAGTCTTTTTTTTTCATCAACTTAGCAATATTAGGAATTGTTTTAGTATGATGAGTTGACATTCATTTTAACATGCACTGTAATATACTGAAAAATTGTAAAAAAAATTACAAGAGGGGTGAAATGGTGAAAAACTGTAATTCCGCCACTGTTTTTGCTTCTTGTTTCTATGACATTCATGTGGCCCAAGCCACATAATTCTTCAGGTGATTATAGTGATACTGAACTTACAAAGTTTTTCTTTCCATTTAAGAGGTTTAAAAAATTCTAAATTTTGTCAAAAATATAGTTTGTGTTACAATTTTTGGAGAACTAGAACTATCTTACCTTTCCATCGACAGAAGTATTGGATGGCCTATTTTTTGCATGGTGAGTTATAGTTTTGATTTGAACCCTTTTGAGGGTATGTACAAAATGTTGACTGTTTTTCATTTTGTTTTTTGGCTTTGTGCTATGACCAAAATGTGGCCATTTTGTCAGTTTGATTTTTTCATATGGAATGCAATGCAATGTTCTGCACAGATTTTGCGAGAATGTTTTTGGTCTTGCAACCTTGATTATGCAATCTGATGACCAAGCTCACAGAGATGGCAAGAGTATTATTAGCCTGCAACCGCACAGTAAATGGCAATGAAATTTAGCATATGGGTTAAACTGCCTTATATTTTGATTGATTTTCCTTTATTTTCTTTTAGGGAATGTTATGGTCATATGATTTTTTTTTAATATTCATTATTTGTAAAACTTTTTAAAACCTCGTTTTAATTCTTTTAAAGTTCCCTGCAGAGATTTGAAGCTGCAATTACTTGATTACTTCTGCTATATACTGTAATAATTTAGTATTCCAATGTATAATGAAAATATCAATCTCAAAGATCCAAAACCAATGGCAATGACAAGGGCCTTTAGTGGGCTCTCAGCTGCCAAGGCAATTCAATGGCACTTCACAGTTGCGTTGTTGGAGGAACAATGAAATTATTTGGGTGCACTCATGCTGACATTGACTTGTTTTCCATCTCATCACCCAACACCATTGTATGGTGATCATAATTTCTATTTTGCCATAAGTCACTTGCAGGACCATCACTTTGCAGACATTGCTTAGTTTATTTAACGGAAGAACAAATTGAAGACAGCGTTCCTTATGACATTTTTATATATGTCCTTTACTCCTCCATATAATAACAACAGCAACCTGTAAGGCCTTTTTCAAACTAAGTACTTATTTGTAGTAATTAGTTCATTTAGGCACACATTTTGTAGAACTTAACCTTTACTTTCCTCTAGGAAAATGTTGTAATTTCAATATTAAATGCAGGAGATTCATAAAATGAGACTGTGCCAAAGAATAGAATGTGGTGCTCTCAGGAGCTCTTTTTTAGCACATTAGCTTAAAAGATATTTAAAGAATATCTCCCTTAAATTTTTTTTTTCAGTAAATCTGGTTATATGAGTGTAGAATAGTGTGTTAATACACTGACCTACCACTGACTTCTCTGGTGTCCATTACTGTTCTGCCCTTCTGAGTGACGTCACTGCTCTTCAGATTATCTGATTTACTGTATTCTCTATGCGTGAGCTGGAAGGCTACTTTACAATATAAGCCTATGGAGTCTCAGTTAGACACCCAATAGACTTATTTTGTAAAAGCCACTTCCGAGTCACACAGAGTGCAGCGTAACCCAGAGAGTCTGAAGAGTGCTGACATCACTGATAAGAGGATCAGATACTGGAGAGGGTGGTAATAGTTCTTGCTTATAGTCCTCACTGTTGCAATTCAGTTAGTTTCTGCAAATTTACAATACTGCACTCATTTTCTCAATTTTTGCTTGTTTGTTAAGTTTAATTCAGTCACAGCCATCCTATATTGTCGAAGTAAAAAAAACACCTATTTCACTATTACTGAATGTCTTTGAAAAAGTATATGTGTAAGATGATGAGCCTAGGCAGAATCAGTGGTTTCCGGTGCCCTTTAAGGCCGGAACTATTGTGACTAACCCACTGCTGCAGGGGAAGGTTCTTCTGAGAGTGGAGGACCTTTGGACGTGGGGGAGATAAAAGCGACTGAGAGCGGGATCAAGACAGACTTCGGGGGAAAGCGACAGGAGAACAAGGAGAAGATTGACTCCCTCCCCATTTCTCCGACTGCTAACTCCAAGTCATCAATCCCCCAGCGTTCCGACTGTCAAATTGACTGTGTCCCGACTGAGCTGTCCTCGAACCTTCCTTGCTGGACGGCTCCTTCCCGCATGCAGTTGTAGACAAACTGACTTGCTCCATTTCTAGAGACTACTACAGAGATCGCACGCTGCCGCGGCCTGCGAGCATGCCCACGTTTTGTGTTTGGCGCCATTCCAGAGGAATTTACATAAAGGACTGTCTCTACGTACCAGCACACCCGAGCCAAGCGGGACCGGATGCATCAGCACCGTCGGGAGACAGTGCTTTTCCTTCCTCCATAACAGAGCCAGAGACATTGTCCACGCTCTGCTACGTCGGCGAGAGATATTCCAGCCTTTCCCCAACAAGAACTGCAAGTGATAAGTTACCTTTTTTTTGGTATACCTTCTTCTCACGCAATAGGTTCCTGTTCAAATCCCGTTGTTGCCATTACTGATCTCGTCTCCCTGCGTGGAGTATTACTTGTTTATTTCCTGTTTAGTAAATCCTGTTATCCCCTTATCTGCCTCTTCACTTCATCCAACGAACCTCTCGCGTTAACACATGTGTCACACGCATGACTGATTTCTGCACCTTTTGTTTTTTGCACCTGTATATTGTTTTCCCCAATATTAGCTGTCATTGCTTGGGTATTTACCTAACAATTTTTATTGCTCCTTTTTGGGAATTCTGTACAAAAAGAAAAAGCATTGATCAATGCAGGTCAGATTACGGCTGCGTGCACATGTTGATTATTTGGTGAGGTTTTTTTTAACCTCTGTATTAGTAAGGCAAAACAAGGTGTGGGGAAAAATACCGAAGTGGTGACGTGCTTCTATTATACTTTGCTCTGATTGTTCCACTCCTGTTTTTTGCTTATAAATACTGAGGTACAATACTGACTAAATACTCAATGTGTGGATGTGGCCTAAAGGGGATACTTTATGATCAACCTGTTGCTACGAGATTCCTTCAGCATGTAGGGATTGTCCAAACTTGAATAAGCACGATTTGCCTAGTTGTGGAGGCACATTGGTATGAAAAACTATTTTGTAGATACAGAATCTGTTTTGTGAAAAGCGTTTTGGCTGCTTGTATAAACTTTAATTTGATCATTTAGTCTTAAGGGTATGCCACACTAAACAACATCGCTAACGGGATCGCTAAAAAACGTCACTATTTAGCGATCCCGTTAGCGATGTTGTTGTGTGCGGCATCTACCAGCGACGTGGCCCCTGCTGAGATCCTGCTGTGATCTCGCTCGTCGCTGACATCGTTCCGGACCCTATTTTATCGTGGCGCCCCGCTGGTAAGTATATATCTCTGAGTGTGGCACCTTTTTTAGCTATTTAGCGGTACTTTTGTACCGCTAAAGTCGTTAAGGAGATCGCTAACCGCGATAGCGTCCTTAACGACATCGCTAAGTTAAGCTGCTATCAGCGATATAGAAACAATCCCGCTAGCGATCGCATTAGTATGCGTCGTTATCGTGATCGCTAGCGGGATTGTTTAGTGTGGCAGTACCTTTAGTTGCATGTGGTTTGTTCCTCTTTTCATTTTCCAGCTTTATCAGACATACTAATACAACATCGTGTCTGGTAAGCTATAATTCAAAGTAAAATTTAATTACACAGAGTATAATCCCTACTCACTTTGGGTATTACTGTTCTTTGAACAGTTTACCACAGAGACCCAGTGATTCTCTTAGCTCTTATCTGTTTGTGCTTGTAATAATCCTGCTAATTGAACTGTACAAATAAACCTCTTGCAGTAAACCAGAAGCTGTAATAACCCACACACTAATGTGTATTACAAATAAGGCCCCGTCACACATAGCGACACACCAGTGATCCCGACAACGATATGCACTTGTCAGGATCGCTGGTGTGTCGCTACATGATAGCTGCAGAGCTGCCAAACAGGCAGCTCTCAGCAGCGATCAGGACAGCGACTATGCGGGTAACAAGCGACGAACGTCGTTTAGTTACCCGCAGTGTATGCTAGATACCAGCGAGCTGGTGCAGGGAGCTGGCAACCAAGGTACACATCGGGTTTTTAGGCGCCACCCAGCGCCTAGAAACTCGATGTGTACCTTGGTTACCAGCTCCAGCTGGCTGATCGCTGGTCTTCCTCTGGTCACACACAGCGATGCGTGCTGGCCAGCGGGATACTAACGATCAAAAAAATGTCCAGGATATTCAGCGACGATCAGCATACCCAGCAGGGGGGCTGATCGTCACTGAATGTCACACACAGCGATATCGCTGGGGAGATCGCTGTTGCGTCGCAAAACTTGTGACTCAGCAGCATCTCGCTAGCGATCTCGCTATGTGAGAAGGGTGCTTTACACTAAGTGAGAAAGAGTCAGTTTTGTTTTCACAGAGTGTCTTTCTGTTGAGATTAGGTGAGTGCTGCCATAAGCCATTAATAGACTTTCCCACTAAATTAGAAGTTAGGTAATTACCTGACATTAAACACTACTGCACATGATTACAGTGCTGTGGGTTAAGGGTATGCCACACTAAACGAGATCGCAAACGAGATCACTAAAACGTCACTATTTTGCGATCTCGTTAGCGACCTCGTTGTGTGTGGCATGTAGCAACGATGTGGCCCCTGCTGTGATGTCGCTGATCGTTCACTAGAGTTCTGGACCGTTTTTTGATCGTTGCGTCCCGCTGGTGAGCCTATATCGCTGTGTTTGGCACCTTTTGCGAACGACGAGCGACCTCGTTTGTGACGCATATGACTGTTTTGCATCACGGAGTGGATCGCAATATCTGTAAGTTCTCTTTTGCTCACAGAGAGGATCGCAGAAGTTGCAAAGCAGGCTAGCAGGACGCAGAGAGCAGGAACGATGCTGGAAATTCCTATGAATCAGAAGCGCTCAGTACATGCTAATGACATCCTAACAACCGCCAAAGTCGTTAAAGAGATCGCTGACCGCTGATGAGTCGTTTATGAGATCTCCTGTTTGGCAGCTACTAGCGACCTAAAAGAGATCACACCAACGATTGCGTCGTTATCATGATCGCTAACGAGATCGCTAAGTGTGGCAGTACCTTTAAACATAAGGACATAAACTCCCAACAAGGCAATATAAAGGTAAGTCATGCTCGAAATAAAAATAAAATGGTAATAAAAATCAGTATGGGTCAAATTAGTTGTACACTATTTAATATTTTAAATTATGATATAATATTTATAATACATTCATAACTTTGTTTTAGTGTTCTGATATTCTTGCAGTGAACAATTGGGGCAATTAATGGGCCAAAAGTTTGCATAGGTCATAAACTATCTCTAGGTAGCTATTTACAATTGCCCTGTTGATCTAAACACATGGGAAATAAATACCATGAGACAAAATAGGAATTTGTTAGATGTTGTGTATCTTTGACTAAGGCCGGGGTCACACTAGCATATGGCATCCAATGCGGGATCATCGGATGCGATATGCTAATGATCCCCGGGTCCTATTCTGCTGCGAGCAGGAGCGGAGTGTCATGCTCTGGCACAGAGAGAATCAGAGCACAGCTGAGGAGGATGCGGAGAAAGTAATTGCTCCATCTCCTCCATTGCCAACGTCTGCGTATTTCGCACCGCACTCAGATGATATACGAGTGATGTGCATTGTGTCACTCGTACCCATAGACTTATATGAGTGTGAGTGAGCTGAGACTCAGTCGAGTCTTGGTGCCAATTGCAGCACTCACACTGAATACGCCCAAAAAAATAAACGCTGATATGAGCTGTCCCATAGATTATCACTGGTCCGAGTGCTATGCGATGTTTTATCGCATAGCACTCGTCCATATTCTATGGTAGTGTGACCCCACCTAAGGGTGGTTTACTTGAAAACTTTGCACCAAAGGCATTGTCTTATTTTTTACCATATGTAGTCCTACCCCAGCAATATGTAGTATTATGTACATAAATTGTTTTTCCCTCCACTCAGATGTGATGATAAAGGGTTCCAGAATTGCTGGTGCCTAATCTGTTAAATTAGTATCATTCAGTTGGGCATTTAATTTAATTCAGCTCTGTAAGAACATACTTTTATCCCACTATGGCGCTGTCCAATCATAAAAAGGCAACATCCGTAGGCAGGAAAAAGTAGAAATCATAGTTGTGACCGAAATGAGACACTCATTGAGGTCATGAACTGTGCCATCATGCTTGCGCAAACTTTATCAGTCTCACGTGACCACATCTCCCTTCCAGCACTTCCTGTTAGTAAAGAGCCGGGAGAGGAAGCCAGCCGCAGCATCCGGGTTGAGAGCATCATGGGAGCTTCTGACAGTCGAAGACGGGGAATTATCACACTTTCACAGTTCCTCACCTCAGTATGTATTTCATTTAGGTCAGAAGTAGTCTATTATCTCTTACCTGTAGGCGCTGTATTTTCATGATTGGACAGCATCATTGTGAGATAAAAGTAACCACCCACAGAGCAGAACAAAATAAAACGTTGAGATGAATGATAAAAAATTAACATGTTAGACACAACAGTAATTTTGGTACTCTGTATGTCCACAATGGAGTAGAGAAAAAATAAAATAAAAAAAGTTTGTAAGTACATTCCTGCTACTTTTTACAGTAATGTACAGTTTATAGGGCAAGCATTAGTGAAGGGTAAAATTTCATAACAAAATACCCCAATGTCGGTGTACTTTAAAAACACTATTGTTTTTACTGTAAATGTGTCAATTTCAAAGTGATTACAAAACATCCACAGTAAATAACAGATTGACTAAAGTTAAAATATAATAATATACTTATTATACAATATAAATATTTTATAAAATAAATAATATTATAAAATAGATAAAAAATATTGGACCAAGTTTATAGAAATTTTGCATAGTAAAAAATAGCAATGCTTCTACTAATACTTCTTCTACAATGCTTCTTCTAATAGCAATGAACAAAAAAGCCATGTAGTAGAGTCAATTCACAGGTCCCAGCAAATTTAACCAATTTATTATTTTACGTGGATCACCAAAAGAAAATAAAAATTTCTGGCTCCATTTCACATATTGCTAAAAATTGCATCAGCCACAGAGGTGCAGCCTCACAGGTTTCCCCATGATGACTTGTAGCTATCTAATCACATGGTCTAGCACAGCCAATCAGGGGGGACTATCAAAGACACTGCAATAGATGAAGGCACGGAAAGCAGTGGCCATTTTAGCATCTTAAAGCCTGACAATAATAATACACAGACTCAAGTGATAGTGAGGTGCTAGACCTACAGAGTCTGTGTCACTAGGAGTTCATTGATCTTTCATATACTTCAGTACAGTACTTTAATAACACTTTTTTTTTTATTCTTGAAGCACTACTAACAGGAAGGAAATCTAATTCCTCTTTGTCCCTTTTTCACAACTGAAGAAAAGTAAAACAAAAAATAAATAAATACTAAAACCAAGGTTTGTGTGTGAGAGAAAGTGTGCTTCCTGGCTTGTGAATTGAACAAGCAATAAGTGATAACTATTTGCATTTCTGTTACAAGTTTTTTAATTGAAAAAAGAAAAATCACCACATTCCACATCTAAATGTAATTGACTACCTCAAGCAGTATCTTTATTTATGTTAAAAAATTTTAATTTTTTACACACTTTCCAAAATAGTCCAGTATTACAACTATATACAGTTTTTGCTCAAAAGTTTACATACCCCGGCCAAATTTTTGCTTTCTTGGCCTTTTTTTCAGAGAATATGAATGATAACACCAAAACTTTTTCTCCACTCATGGTTAGTGGTTGGGTGAAGCCATTTATTGTCAAACTATTGTTTTTAATTTTTAAGTCAGAATGAGAACCCAAAAACATCCAAATGACCCTGATCAAAAGTTTACATACCCTGGTGATTTTGGCCTGATAACATGCACAGAAGTTGACACAAATGGGTTTGAATGGCTACTAAAGGTAACACCCTCACATGTGACCTGTTTGCTTGTAATGAGTGTGTATGCATAAAAGCTGAGTGAGTTTCAGGGATCCAGACAGACTCTTGCATCTTTCATCCAGCCACTGATATTTCTGGATTGCGAGTCATGAGAAAGAAAAAGAACTGTCAACAGATCTACGGGAAAAGGTAGTTGAACTGTATAAAACAGGAAAGGCATACAAAAAGATATCCAAGGAATTGATAATGCCAGTCAGCAAAACTGTGATTAACAAATGGAGAATCAGAGGCTCTGTAAAAGCAAAAATACAGTCAGGTAGATCAACAAAAATTTTGTCCACAACTGCCTGGAAAATTGTTTGGGATGCAAAGAAAAACCCACAAATAACATCAGCTGAAATACTCATTCTCTGAAAACTAGCAGTGTCGCTGTTTCAAGATGCACAATAAGGAGGCACTTGAAGAAAAATGGGCTGCATGGTCGAGTCACCAGAAGAAAGACATTACTGCGCAAATGTCACAAAGTACAGGGGTTGGACAAAATAATGGAAACACCTAACGTTTTGGCATCATAATCTTCGAACAGTTATAAACATGCAAACCGTGACATATGGTAATGTTTTGTAGTTGATTATTTGTGTTATGTGATATGTGTATGTAAATTAACTGTTTGTTTTGCATAATTGTAAGAACATTGATGAGAAACTGATAGCAATGGCAGACCTCTCGGATTTTCAAAGAGGCCAAATTGTTGGTGCTGGTATTGCAGGCGCTAGTGTAACGGAAAGTGCCCGAATGCTTGGCGTGTCAAGAGGTACTGTCTCTAAAGTAATGACTGCGTTTGAAAGAGAAGGAAAAACATCCGCAGCAAAGCACAGGTCCGGCCGAAAGTCGAAGTTGACTGAGAGAGACCGTCGGACTCTAAAGCGAATTGTGAGAGAGGATCGCAAGATCACGGCTCCGAAAATCACTGCTGAGCTCAATGAATACTGTAGGGATGTGGTCTCGCTGGTGTGCGACCGGAGGTAAGCAGGAGGGCGACTCTTCTGGTTCTTTAAGCAAGTTTATTAAGGTTTCATAAACTTGCTGTAAACAGAAAACAAAACAGCCTTCTCTGGCACAAAGTAACGAAAACAGATAGAAAGTCCTGGTACTCTAACTGAGCACTCTCTTCAGCACACAGACTGGACGTCTCCTCAGAACTCCCACACTGGAGGTTTCCACACCCCCAGTCACTCACACCTGTGGTCAGCAGCAGGCTCACTTATATACACCAGCCATTCAGCTCACACAAAGCACATGCCAGGTCACATAGCAGTGACCTCATCACAGGTCCTCAAACCACCTACAAAGGTATAGTGAAGTCTTACTATCACTACAATACCTACAGAACCCAGTTTCCACGAAAACTGTTCGTCGGAGCTGAACAAATCTGGATTCCACGGAAGAGCTGCAATTCGAAAACTGCTGCTCTCAATGACAAATGTTTCCAAGCGTTTAGAGTGGTGAAGAACCCTCCAGAATTGTTCCCTCGCCCAGTGGAAACATGTGATATTCTCAGAAGAATCATCGTTTACCCTATTTCCGACCTCTGGCCGCATGTACGTTGGAGACAGCCGAAAGACGCATTCCATCCAGACTGCCTTCTCCCAACCGTAAAACATGGCAGAGGTTCTGTGATGATCTGGGGTGCTATTTCATGGAGATCCACCAGGCCAATGATATCCCTTAATGGAAGAATTAACAGCCACATTTATTTAGGCATTTTGAGTGACCAAGTGCATCCTATGGTTCAAGCTATGTTCCCGGAGGGGAACGCCATCTTTCAGGATGATTATGCACCAATTCATACAGTTAGAATCGTTAAACCATGGCACGAGGAACATTCTAATGAAGTTGAGCATCTCATCTGGCCCCCACAATTACCAGACCTTAACATTATTGAGCATTTTTGGTAGATTTTAGAGATTCAAGTTGGACATCGATTTCCGCCGCCATCGTCGCTCAAAGAACTGGAGGGTGTTTTAACTGAAGAATGGGCTAAAATTCCTTAGAAAACAATTCACACCTTGTATGAATCCATACCTCGGAGAATTGAGGCTGTAATCGCCGCAAAAGGTGGACCTACACCATATTAAACTAACTTTTGTTGATGTTTCCAGGTGTTTCCATTCTTTTGTCCAACCCATGTATCTCACCTACAATATGCAAAATAGCACAGAGACCAGCCTCAAAACTTCTGGAACAAGGTAAATTGGAGTGATGAGAACAAAATTGAACTTTTTGGTCACAATCATAAACGTTACATTTGGAGAAAGGTCAACAAAGCCTATGATGAAAGGAACATCATTCCTACTGTAAAGCATGGAGATGGATCGCTGATGTTTTGGGGATGTGTGAGCTGCAAAGGCACAGGAAACTTGGTCAAAGTTGAAGGAAAGGTGAATGCAGCACGTTATCAGCAAATACTGGAGGCAAATTTGCAATCATCAGCCCAGAAGCTGCGTATGAGACGTACTTGGATGTTCCAACATGACAACGATCCAAAACACAAGGCCAAGTTGACCTGTCATTGGCTACAACAGAGCAAAGTGAAGGTTCTAAGTGGCCATCTCAGTGTCATGACCTCAAAATCATTGAGCTACTCTGGAGAGATCTCAAGCACGTAGTTCTAACTAGACAGCGCAGGAATTTACAGGAACTGGAGACTTTTTGCTAAAAAGAATGGGCAGATTTACCATCTGAGAAAATAAAGAACCTCATCCACAACTACCACAAAAGACTTTAAGCTGTCATTGATGTTAGAGGGGGCAATACATGGTATTAAGAAATGGGGTATGTGAACTATTAATCAGGGTCATTTGGATGTTTTAGGTTGTCATTATAATTTAAAAAGAAAAACACAGTAGTTTGACAATAAATGGCTTCACCCAATCACTAACCATGAATGGAGAAAAGGTTTTGGTGTTATCATTCATATTCTCTGAAAAAAGGACAAGAAAGCAAAAATTCTGCCTGGGTATGTAAACTTTTGAGCACAACTGTATACCACCCGAATACTGTGTTCTGTTGCAGGTGCCAGCTTTTGGGATGTGAATCTACATAGCTTTTACTGTAACGTCCTATTTGGAAAAGGCCTGGGTCACATTATATGTGTTTTTAACCCCTTTACCCCCAAGCCTGTTTTCTCTAGGCCAAATTTTACAATTCTGACCAGTGTTACTTTATGTGGTAATGACTCTGGAGTGCTTCAACGGATTCCACTGATTCTGTTTCTTGGTGACATATTGTACTTCATGTTGGTGGTAAAATTTCTCGATATGACTTGATTTTATTGGTGAAAAAATCGGAAATTTGGCTAAAATTTTGAGAATTTAGCAATTTTCAAACTTTTAATTTTTATGACCTTAAGCTAGACAGTTTTGTCACACAAAATAGATAATAAATAACAAATCCCACATGTCTACTTTATATTAGCACAATTTTTGAAACACATTTTTTTTGCTAGGACGTTAGAAGAGTTAAAAGAAGACCAGCAATTTCTCATTTTTCCAACAAAATCTACAAAACAATTTTTTTAATGGACCACATCACATTTAAAGTGACTTTGAGCGGCCTATATGACAGAAAATACCTAAAACATGCTCAAAACTACATTCAAGATTTTTATAACCCTTCAGGTACTTCACAAGAATTTTTAGAATGTGGAAAAAATGGAAATTTAACCTTTTTTTTTACAAAAATTATATTTCAGACCCAAATTTCTTTATTTTCATAAAAGTAACAGGAGAAAATGGACCCTAAAATTTGTTGTGCAATTTCTACTGAGCATGCAGATTCCTGATATGTGGGGAAAAGCAACTATTTGGGCATGACGCAGGGCTCAGAAGGAAAGGAGCACCGACTGACTGAGTTTTTGAACGCAAAATTGAAATCTCGAGCTGTCATCATATCGCGTTTGCAGAGACTCTAATGTTCCTAAACAGTGGAAACCCCCACAAGTGACCCCATTTTGGAAACTAGACCTCTCAAGGAACTTATCTAGATGTGGGGTGAGCACCTTGAAACTCCAGGTTCTTCACAAAAGTTTATAACGTTGAGCTGTGAAAAGCAAAAAAAAACATTTTCCCACAAAGATTTTGAGCTAGCTCCAATTTGTTTATTTTCACAAGGGGAACAGGAGAAATTACATAATACAAATTTTTGTGCAATTTCTCCTGAGTGTGCTGATACCCCATAAGGCAGAGCTTGGAAGGAAAGAAGCGCTATTTGAGTTTTTGAAAGCAAAATTTTCTGAAATCATTAGCAGATGCCATGTCCCATTTGGAGTGCCCCTGATGTGCCTAAGCAGTGGAGGCCCCACAAGTGACCTTATTTTGGAAACAGGATAAATTGCACCACACATTTTATTATGCAAATTTTCCTGAGTATGCCGATATCCCATATATGAGGGAAAACTACTGTTTGGGCGCACGGCAAGGCTCAGAAAGGAAGGAATGCAGACTTTGATGGAATGGAGTGCAGGTGTCATGTCACGTTTGGAGAGCCACTGGTGTGCCTAAACAGTGGAAACTACCCACATGTGACCCCATTTTGGAAACAAGACCCTTCAAGGAATTCATCTAGACATGTGGTGAGCACGTTGAACCCTCAGGTTCCCTCAGGACATTTTACCACTTTATCAAGTGAAAATGAAAAAAGAGTCCACAAAAAAGTTGTTTTATCCCCAATTTTTTCATTTTCACAATAGCAGGAGAAAATGGACTTTAAATTTTGTTGTGCAATTTCTCGTAAGTACACTGATATCCTATATGTGGTCGAAAACTACTTTTGAAGCACAGTGCAATGCTCAGAAGGGAAGACGCATCATATAATAGTGCAGTTTACTGTTATGCTTTCTGGGTCTCATGACCCATTGGGAAATGCCCTGAGGTGCTAGAACAGCAGAACCCCTCTTATATGACCCCATTTTACAAACTACACCTCTTTATGTATTAATCTAGGGATGCACTGATCATATTAACACCACATGTATGTCACAGAATTTTATGCCATTGGGCAGTGAAGAAACCATAATAACATTTTTATCACCAAAATTTTGATTTAGCCCCATATAATTAATTTTCACACTGGAAAAAGGGTAAAAATAGCACTAAAATTTGTCCCACAATTTCTATTGAACGTAAAAATACCCCATATGTGACTCTACAATACTGCTTAGCCATACGGCAAGACTCGGAAGGAAGGGCCAGAGCACTATTTGTCTTAGTAGCATAGATTTTCCTAGAATAGTTTGCGGACTCCATATACAAACCCCCTTCTAGTTCCAAGTGACCCCATTTTAGAAATTATACTCCTTTGGGAATTTATCTGTAGGTGTAGTGATGATTTTGACCCCATGGATGTTTTCCAGAATCAAGCAGCAGTGGATGTTGCTAACTGAAAATTCCAAACTGCAGTTGTATTGCCCAGTACATCATAGTGATCAGTATGTTGTAGTCACCAGTACGTTGTAGTACTCAGAACATTGTAGCACCCAGTACATTGTAGTGCACAGCTCATATTTCTGGAGACACGCACTGGCAAATTAAGTGGGCTCTCATAGCTACAGAAATGCCAAACATGTGGATTCTAAAAGTGGTTTAAGCACAGTGTGAGTAGAAGGGATGACTTGGATTGGGAGCAGAATTTGCTGAATTTCTTTTACTGGGCAAGGAGCCGTAAAGCGTTCCAAAGTCTTTGTGCTACCAGTAACGTGGAAGATCCTTATAGTTCCATTGACAGATGGTGGACTAATTTGAATTTTTTTAGGAATATTTTACATAACATTTGGGATCACATTTATCCTGCAATCTACACTGAGCACTTATATCGGGGTTTCCATCTAAATCTCTGTGTGACGTGATTCAGATGAAGTCAAGGCTGGTGAGGACAGGCTGTCCACACAATGACAACTTCATGGATTGGAATGCTTCCTCAGCCTGGGGGTTACACCAAACCGTGACTGAGTTTCTTCCCTTTAAGAGATCAGTCAAGGGTGCTGATCGCCCAGCAAAATTTTGTATAAACTGTCAGTAGTACCCAATGATGATGAGGAACGTCCTTACCAGTTTTGTAGTAAGAGGCCGAGCCAATTTTGAATAAACTTGTTTTTTGCTTATTTGGGGTTTGATAACCCCACTGCCAGTCACAAACCCCAAGTGCCAGGTGTCCTTGACACCTAACACACATTTTTTGGGTTCTCTCTCAAGCCTTCCACTACAGCTTGCACCTGAGACTAGTGGGCATACCAATCGGTACTAAAGATGATGCTATCAACCAAATATGCTGACGCATACTTATGATGGGGCTCTAACACTATGTCCATCAGTCTCTGGAACAAGGCTGGGGCCCCATGTAACCCAAACAGCAAGACGACATAGTGATAAAGACGCTTATTATAAAGGCATTATAAACTCTGTCAGAGGTACCTGCCAGTAACCTTTGGTCACATTGAGTGTTGAGAAGTACTGGGCCTGCCCCAGTCTTACAATTAGCTTGTCCACCCAGGGCAGTGGATAAAGGGCAAATTTGGACACTTCATTCAATTTTCAGAAATCATTACAAAAACTTAAGGATCTGTCTGGCTGTGGAAACAGTACTATGGGGCTCTCCTACTTTCTCAGGACTCCTCAATAACTCCTATCTGGAGCATTTGTTTCACCTCAGTCGCGATGGCGATGGCGAAAGTATGGTTTCATTCACACCATTACCTGAGGCTCAGTGATAATGTCACGCTAGATTACAGATGTATGGCAGGGCAGTTCTGAGAATACATTTGTATTCTGCTGTACCAACTTCCAAGCCTCATGTCGCTTATTGTTACGGTTGACAGAACCGTCTAAATGAAATATAGTCATAAAGTGTGTTCGCAACCCAGGGTCCACCATGCAGAGGTGTAAAACTGCAGCTAAGGTGTACAATGGCTAACTAAGGTAGCAGGTAACTAGAACACAAGGGGTTAGATGTCACCCTGTGTGGAGTAAGCACGGGTCACTCTGTTCTGATGACTTCTTAGACAGAAGAGCACCGGCCAGGTAACCAACTCGGCACACTGCTGAGTGGTAGCAAAAACAAAGCTAACTAAAGTGCACCACAGGGTGGTGCAAAACAAGAGCAAAAGCTCATCTGACCACAAAGCAGTACCAAAAGGTGTATGCCAGAGCACGTGGATTGACTGAAGCAGCACACGTGGCCGAGACAGGCGCTAGGTCAAGCCGAGTAAAAACCTGCCTCTCTAAGGAAAGCTAGATGTAAACACACGCCGAAAGAGCTGCAGAGTCTTGGCCCAAACACACATGAGTGGTAGCGTATCCACTCACACACACAAACACAAATTATCTAAGCACGCCGACGTGTACGCCAAAGATCCTTTTATAGACTGTGCCTAAGTCCAGTCAGACAGGACCTTGCTTGCTGGCCAATCCAGAGCTGGCACAGGGCCTGAACAGCTGACGGCCATCCACCAATTAGTGGTCACCTCACGAGCGTGCTCAGTAGAGTGAATCCTGGACTTAGTCTCAGGAAAGGCCGCTCACGGCTGTCTATTGCTAGTTACCATAGATGAACCTGGAGAGGCAGCGGTAACAATACGCACAGCCCGAGCCTGAGCAAGACGTCGAGACTGATGTCTCTGCTGAGCAGCATCTGCTGTGGTCGGAACCAAAAGGGAGACCGTCGGAGAAGACAAGGCTTGGGATCCACCCTGTGTAGGAGGAGAATCCCGAGTCCTAACATTACCCCCCTGTGAGCCTGATCAATCTCAAAGGCCACAAAAAGCTGAGGGGCACGGATGTGCTCAACTGGCTGCCAGGTCCTATCCTCTGGTCCATGACCGTTCCAATCCACCAGAAAAATTTTTTTGCCACGCACCACCTTGACACCGAAAATAGCATTCACCTCAAAATCATCCGAGGACGTACCCAACATCCCGGCAGATGACTCAGAACCAGGACATATGAACGGATTTCAGAGGGACACTTGAAAGGTATCAGTGATATTCAGGTCTGGCGAAAGGGACAGGCGATACACTACAGGATTAACCTGCTCAAGGACTTTAAAAGGACAAAGATAGTGTGGAGCAAACTTAGTGGACTCTACGTGCAGCTTGATATTACGAGCAGAAAGCCACACTAAGTCGTCAGGGCGAAGACAGGAGCGGGGCGGCGATGCGCGTCAGCAGACACCCACATTCTCTCCTTTGAGGCCCTAATGGCATCCTGAGTGCAGTCCCAGATGTCCTGAGCCTCTACAACCCAGTCTACCACTCTAGTGTCAGAAGTAGTGTTGAGCATTCCGATACTGCAAATATCGGGTATCGGCCGATATTGGCTGTATCGGAATTCCGATTCCGAGTTCCGATATTTTCGTCTTATCGGATACCGGAATCGGGATTGTCACTGTCACTGTCAGTGTCCGTCGGTCGGGTCTGTCAGGAGTCAGCGGCACTTACCTGGCAGAAGATCTCCGGCGGTCACATCCCGGACTGCTTCATGGCCGCCATCTTCTTTCCCCGGCGGTCACATGCAGTATCTCGCGATAACTGCAGTGACTGCTGGGTAATCCCGGCCGTAAAGCAGTCAGTCCGATGACGTCACCGCCGGGGAAGCAGGTAATCAGCTGTGCTGCGTTGCGATGACAGGCTCTGCCTGTCATTGCGATGTAGCAGAGTTGGATCGTCGTGGGACACTCGTTACTATGGACTGCGTCGGACAGGTGGTATACTGTTGGTTTGTTTTTTTTCTTTTTTTACAGGAGATCGATGGCGTCGCAGGAATGAGAGTATAATAAAAGAAATGAAAACTGTGTTGTCTCTTTTATTTCATTAAAATACTTTTTTCTTGCTTTGTCTTTTTTTTATACATTTAATAACTTTGGGATTAATAATGGATCGGTGTCTTATTGACACCTCTCCATTATTAACCGGGCTTATTGTCACCGTGCAATCAACGGTGACATTAACCCCTTATTACCCCGCTTGCCACCGCTACAGGGCAAGTGGGAAGAGCCGGGTAAAGTGCCACAATTGGCACATCTTTTGATGCGCCAAATGTGGGGCTGCTGTAGCCTGGTATTATCAGGCTGTTGAGGGCCAAAATCCATGGGCCTTGACAGTCTTTTAATACCAGGCCGCAGCAGTCTGCATTTTACTTGGCTGGTTAACAAAAATAGGGGGATCCCCACGCCGGTTTTTTTTCGAGGGGATCCCCTATTTTTGTTAACCAGCCAAGCTAAGCAGACTGCTGTGGCCTGGTATTATCAGGCTGGCAAGGTCCATGGATATTGGATCCTTACCAGCCTGAAAAACCAGGCCTCAGCGGTCTGCTTCATCTGGCTGGTTAACAAAAATAGGGGGGACCCCACGCTAATTTTTTTCGAGGGGATCCCTATTTTTGTTAATCAGCCAAGATATGCAGACTGCTGTGGCCTGGTATTATCAGGCTGGCAAGGTCCATGGATCTTGGCTCCTTAACAGCCTGAAAATCCAGGCCTCAGCGGTCTGCTTCATCTGGCTGGTTAACAAAAATAGGGGGGACCCCACGCCAATTTTTTTCGAGGGGATCCCCTATTTTTGTTAATCAGCCAAGATATGCAGACTGCTGTGGCCTGGTATTATCAGGCTGGCAAGGTCCATGGATCTTGGCTCCTTAACAGCCTGAAAATCCAGGCCTCAGCGGTCTGCTTCATCTGGCTGGTTAACAAAAATAGGGGGGACCCCACGCCAATTTTTTTCGAGGGGATCCCCTATTTTTGTTAATCAGCCAAGATATGCAGACTGCTGTGGCCTAGTATTATCAGGCTGGCAAGGTCCATGGATCTTGGCTCCTTAACAGCCTGAAAATCCAGGCCTCAGCGGTCTGCTTCATCTGGCTGGTTAACAAAAATAGTGGGGACCCCACGCCAATTTTTTTCGAGGGGATCCCCTATTTTTGTTAATCAGCCAAGATATGCAGACTGCTGTGGCCTAGTATTATCAGGCTGGCAAGGTCCATGGATCTTGGCTCCTTAACAGCCTGAAAATCCAGGCCTCAGCGGTCTGCTTCATCTGGCTGGTTAACAAAAATAGGGGGGACCCCACGCCATTTTTTTTTCGAAGGGAACCCCTATTTTTGTTAATCAGTTCCCTCTGACGTCACTGATTGTGTCCCTGGCTGACCTGAAGTGAAAGTGGAAAGCAATCAATTAAGCTTTCCACTTAAGGGCCCGTCTCACATAGCAATATCGCTACCGAGATCGCTGCTGAGTCACTAGTTTTGTGACGCAGCAGCGAGCTCACCAGCGATATCGCTGTGTGTGACATTCAGCGACGATCAGCCCCCCTGCCGGGTATCGCTGATCGTCGCTGAAATGTCAGGACCTTTTTTTGATCGCTGGTTTCCCGCTGACAGGCACACATCGCTGCGTGTGACAGGCGGGAGACCAGCGATCCGCTGGTAACCAAGGTACACAGCGGGTTTCCAGGCGCGGGGCTGTGCCTAGAAACCCGCTGTGTACCTTGGATACCAGCGCCCTGATGCAGGGAGCTGGTATCCAAGGTACACAGCGGGTTTCCAAGCGCTGCGCGTGCCTGGAAACCCGCTGTGTACCTTGGTTACCAGCGGATCGCTGGTCTCCCGCCTGTCACACGCAGCGATGCGTGCCTGTCAGAGGGAAACCAGCGATCAAAAAAAGGTCCTGACATTTCTGCGACGATCAGCGATACCCGGCAGGGGGCTGATCGTCGCTGAATGTCACACACAGCGATATCGCTGGTGAGCTCGCTGCTGCGTCACAAAACTAGTGACTCAGCAGCGATCTCGGTAGCGATATCGCTATGTGAGACGGGCCCTTAAGCGATGTTACCCGCAGTGTCGCTGTCCCAGATCGCTGCCTGAGCTGCCTGTTTGGCAGCTCAGCAGCGATCATGTAGCGATACACCAGCGATCCTGACAAGTGCATATCGTTGTCGGGATCGCTGGTGTATCGTTATGTGACACCCAGCCTTTACTCTCCTGTCAGGCAGGAGAGGAACTCATTCATTTGGGGTTTACTGTGAGGCTGCAGCATTAGCTGCGGTCCCTGCAGTAAACATTAACCCTTTCTGAAGGATTTCACCGTGGGACCTGACTGTGCATGGGATAGGTAAGAATAATTTTGCTTTTTTATTTTATTTTTACTACAGGAAATGGTTTTAGCAGGTAAATAAAATATGGTCAAAAACTGTGTGATTATTTCATTAAACTTCTTTTTTATTAAAGTGTGTGTGTTTGATTTTTCTTTCATACAATAGGATTAATAATTGATAGTTGTCTAATTGACAGCTCTCAATTATTAACCTGGCTTAAAGTGACCTTTCAATTGCAAGGTCATTTTAACCCCCTTATTAACCCATTCGCCACCGCTACAGGGCAATGGGAATAGACGGGCAAAGTGCCAGAAAGGGCAAATCTAATTAGAGATTTGCCCTTTCTGGGGTGTCTGGGGGCAGATGTTAAGTAGCCGGGGGGGGCCAAAAATAATGGTCCCTCTCTGGGCTATTATTATCTGCCCCCACTCACTGGCTTTGTCTGTCTGGTTGCGAAAATAGGGCGGGAGCCCACGCATTTTTTTTCAGCAATTTTACACCTCATATATATATATATACATGTCATTGAATTTGTGACACATATATATATATATATTTATATTTGTAGTTCATACACTTCTACATAGTATAATAGCCGCTAATTCAATTGCCGGCTTTTGTGAAAATGCAGAACCCGACATGAAATGACACTTGGTGTACATAGGGTTAACCATGTCTTTTCATGTCCTTTGCTATCTAATTTGCACAAACAATTAAATCAGACTATGTGTGCAAAATTTCACACCTGTAGGGGTTAATTAAAGGTGTAAATTCGTAGCAAAAAAGTCCGTTTTTTTTACAACGAATTTACACCTTTAATTAACCCCTACAGGTGTGAAATTTTGCACACATAGTCTGATTTAATTGTTTGTGCAAATCAGATAGCAAACGACATGAAAAGACATGGTTAACCCTATGTACACCAAGTGTCATTTCATGTCGGGTGCTTCTGTCTTTTCACTGAAGCCGGCTTTACCCGGCAATTGAATCAAAGGATATTTTACTATGTAGAAGTGTATAAACTATACATATATGTATATATATATGTCACAATGACATGTATATATATATATATGTATTCTATGTGTGTATATTTAGTGTTTACAAGGAAAGAATGGGGTTTTTTTAGTTGCGATATTTTGTTCCCATAGACTTACATGGGACTTCCGGTATCGGTATCGGGTATCGCCGATTTTTTAGTGATATCGGCGATACCATTCCGATTCCGATACTTTAGGATATCGGAAAGTATCGCTCAACTCTAGTCAGAAGACGACACGGGCATGGGAATGGTAACACGCAGATGTTGACCATAAATGAGGAGGAACGGTGTGTGCCCTGTAGAGTCGGCAACAGCGTTATTAAGGGAAAATTCTGCACATGGCAGCAAAGATTCCCAGTCATCATGCTTTGCAGAAATGAAATGCCTTAAATACGTGACCAGAGTCTGATTGGCCCTCTCTGCCAATCCATTCATCTCGGGAGCTACTGACAAAGCTCTCTCCAGAACCGAGAAGCAAACTGGTGACCTCGGTCACTGACTATCTTGTCAGACATGCCATGTATACGAAATACGTGCTTTATGAAAAGCACAGCCAAAGCCTTTGCCGACAGGACCCGCGGAAGGGGGACTAAATGAACCATCTTAGAGAAATGGTGGGTGACCACCCAGATGACCGCATTATTGTGATACTGTTAGGAGTCGAGTTCCCGCTTCTGCACAAGGGGAATCTCGAGCCATTCCGGCTGCGGTCTCCCATTCGTCTCCGGCCGCAGTGGACTCTGCTCAGCTTAGATGTCGGTCCCAGCATCTCGCCCAGTCTGGCAGTGTGCAGAGGATTACTGCTGCTCCTCCAGACTCTGCTATTGTGGCCAGTACTGGTTAGCGGCGAGCAGATGTCTTTAGGACAAAGTCCTTGTTTTTCCCTTCTGAGCATGCCCAGGGTGAGATCTCTCATTGGAGATCAGGGGTCACATGCTCAGGTACTTCAGCAGCTCCTATTGGTCTGCCAGGAAGGTCCTGTGACTACTGGTGTTCTGGAATAGGTTTCATTGGTCCTGTAGCTGTTATTATAAAAGGGTGGCAATGCTGAGTCGCCATGCGCTAGTATCAACCATTATATGCTTTGCGCCAGTGTGGTCATGCGTGTGTGTGGTTAGGGCCCCGGCTGAAATAAGCCCCTAGAATACCGACTTAATCGGTGAGGAGTTTGGTATGCTAGCTGGTCAGGGTCGGTGTCCTAGATGCCCTAGATTATCGGCATAACCGGTGAGGAGTTTGATTGCCGTATTCAGGGTCTGGCATTCAGACGCCATAGATTGCGGGTGACTCTCGCAAGGACGTTAGCGCATGATCACGTTCTATGTTCGCTTAGCACTTACTGTGTACCTGGGTGCCTGACAGGACACAGAACTTTTTCTCAGCGGCTCTGTGATGTAACAGGGTTCGCTTTCAACGCTAGACAGCGTCCTAGCGTGTTTATTTTGCGACTCAGTTGTGTTTAGTGTTTTTGCACACATCGCCATATAGCGCTGCGGCACTCCTAGCGGCTCTGTGAAATAACAGAGTTCACACATATTGCCACAGCGCATTGCGGTGTTTATTTTGGCGACTCTGCGGGATAACAGAGTTCGAGTCTTGCGCCATTTTACTAGCAGCAGGTTCCGCCTGCACGGTGGACCCCGGGCTGCGAACGCACCTCCCTACCTCATATATTTGGTGCGTTCCGCAGACCCTAACAGATACTTTGTGCAATCACACGATAATGTCCATTCCGACCATCTCCCAGGGCCTATCTGCCACCGGCAGAGGATGTAACAAGCCTGCGGGCCTCTGTCGAGATGGCCAATTTTTGGCGCAGGAGGACACACGCCTGGACATAGACCCTAACATCACTCGACATTTGCGGCCACCAATACAACCTCACCTACAGCTCAGATGTCCTTTTGATCCCAAAATGTCCTCCTAATCTAGACGTGTGAGACCAAAAGAGAACTTCCAGCTGCAGATTAGGTGGTACCAGAGTCTTGCCCGGAGGCACTGATTCTAGCGAAACCGCAGCCACCATTCAGATACTCTCCAATGGGATAATAAGCCGAGGCTCGTCCCCCGCCTCCGATGAGACAACAGAACTGGATAGAGCATCGGCCTGAAGATTCTTCTCCCCAGAGAGAAAAAGAAGGGTGAAATTAAATTGGGAAAATAATAGGGACCATCTGGCCTGGCGAGAATTTAACCGCTGGGCCATCTGCAGATACAGCAGATTTTTGTGGTCGGTAAACACCTGGAAAAGGGAAACGAGCCCCTTCTAGGAGATGTCTCCACTCACAGAAGGTCAACTTCATTGCTAATAATTCCCTGTCCCAAATAGAATAGTTCTTCTCCACCGGTGTGAAGGACTTAGAGAAGAAGAAATATGGATGTTTACACCCTTGAGCATCCTTCTGGTACAGGACTGCTGCAGCACTGACAGTTGAAGTATCCACCTCTAGTATGAAGGGTTTATCAACATCAGGGCGATGTTTCACGGGAGCCCTAGCGAAATGTGACTTCACAGATGAAAATCCCTTGGAGACCTCCTCCGACCAGACCTTAGGATTAGCTCCCTTTTTGGTGAGGGCTACCAGCGGAGCTACTAAGTTAGAGAAGTGAGGAATTAACTGGCGATAGTAGTTAATGAAGCCCATAAAGCACCTCACAGCTTTAAGGGAATGGGGTTCTTGCCAGTTCATTACAGACTCCAATTTGGCAGGATCCATGGCCAACCATTTGGCCTATATAATGTAGCCAAGGAAGGGCAAAAACTCCTGCTCAAACAAACACTTCTCTAATTTGGTGAACAGGGAATTGGTGGGTAGGAGTTCAAATTCAAAGACCATGCAGACATCTTTCCGGTGGGTATCAATATCTGGAGAGAAGATAAGAATATCGTCCAGATAGACTACCACAGAGGAGGATAACAACTCCAGGAAGATGTCATTGACAAAGTCTTGGAAGACAGCTGGAGTGTTACACAGGCCGAAGGGCATCACTAGATATTCATAGTGCCCGTCCCGTGTGTTAAAAGCGGTCTTCCACTCATACACCTCACAATTTCGTATCAAATTGTATACGCCATGCAAATCCAGCTTAGTAAATACCCTCATGCCCCGCAGCCTGTCAAAAAGCTCCAAGATGAGAGGTAAAGGGTATTTTTTTTTATGGTAATAGCGTTTAATCCCCTGTAGTCAATACACAGACAAAGTTCCCCGCTTTTCTTCTGCACAAAGAAGGACCAGGCTCCCTCAGGGGACACAGACTTCCTAATAAACCCCTTGCCAGATTCTCCCTTATATACTCAGACATTGCCTCAGTGTCCGGGAGCGACAAAGGGTAGACATGGCCACGAGGTGGCTCAGTCCTAGGGATGAGGTCAATCGGACAATCATAGCGACGATGGGGAGGAAGAGTCTCTGCGGCTTTTTTAGAAAAAACGTCTGCATACTGCCAATAATGTTTGGGGAGCGAGGTTAAGTTTGCGGGAACTTCGGACGACCCAATCTGGACTTGGGCCTTATGACACTGTCCTTGGCATGCTTTACTCCATCCCTGTATACTCCCTGAGGTCCAATCGATATGAGGTGAATGGCGGAGCAACCAGGGGATACCCAGCAACACCTCATTGATACCCTCATGGAGAACAAGCAAGGAAATTAACTTTTGATGCTTAGGGGAGATATCAAGGGAAAGGGGTATCGTCTGATGGGTCATCTGAGAGAGTAACTTAGATCCATTAACCACTGTGACAGTAAGGGGCTTGGAGAGCAACACCAGGGGTATAGCGTGCATAGAGCAAGGGAAGAGGATATAAAATTGCCCTCTGCCCCGGAATCCACCCAAGCCTCTGCAGAGAGAGAGGTCGACCCATAAGACAATGTCTCTTGCTTTCATGGTACAGTTGCTTGGGTTTTCTCTTCCTGGGATGGTATACTTTGTAATTCACCTCCCCAACCTTTTCCCGGACTTCATATGCCCTTTGCCACTTGGTCATGAGCTTACTTTCTTCTGTGGGCACTAAGACTAATACCCGATTCCCTTGTAATAAAGGATTGACTGTGATGCTTGGGCATCCACTACATGTTATTTCACTAAAAGCATGACCGCCGTGATCCGGTCCTGCATACTTGCCAAGTGCTCTATTATGCTTTTATGGGAAGCAGGCTCCTATTCCCACATATCTTTGGCTACATCCAGCAGCCCTTTAAGATGCTTGCCGTATAGTAGATCATACAGTGAGAATCGCGATGAAGTTTGCGTGAACTCACGGACAGCAAACATTAATTAGGGAAGTAACATGTCCCAATTACTCTCATCCTTGAAGCCAACCTTTTTTAACATGGATTGAAGAGTTTTGTTAAATCTTTCAACTAATCCATCGTTCTGTGGATGATACTCAGATGAGCACAATTGCTTTATCTGGAGCAGCTTGCACAGTTCTTTTATCACCTTTGACAAAAAGGAGTTCCCTGATCAGTAAGGATCTCCCTTAGGCAGCCCAAGGTGACAGAACATAGCAAACAGCTCCCGGATCCCGCTGTAACAGGCCAGAATATACCCCATCCCAGACTATGCTCGGGGTTAAAGTGGCCTAGGCCAGAATATACCCAGGGTATATTCTGGCCTAGGCCAAAGTATACCCCAAGGTATATTCTGGCATAGACCATATTATACCCCTCTAGGCCAGAATACAGTTAGGTCCATAAATATTTGGACAGAGACAACATTTATCTAATTTTGGTTCTAGACATTACCACAATGAATTTGAAACAAAACAAATCAGATGCAGTTGAAGTTCAGACTTTCAGCTTTCATTTGAGGGTATCCACATTAAAATTGGATGAAGGGTTTAGGAGTTTCAGCTCCTTAACATGTGCCACCCTGTTTTTAAAGGGACCAAAAGTAATTGGACAATTGACTCCAAGGCTATTTCATGGACAGGTGTGAGCAATCCCTTCATTATATCATTCTCAATTAAGCAGATAAAAGGGCTAGGTGTTGATTTGAGGTGTGGTGTTTGCATTTGGAAGGTTTAGCTGTGAAGGAAACATGCGGTCAAAGGAGCTCTCCATGCAGGTGAAACAAGCTATCCTTAAGCTGCAAAAAACAGAAAAAACCCATCCGAGAAATTGCTACAACTTTAGGAGTGGCAAAATCTACAGTTTGGTACATTCTGAGAAAGAAAGAAAGCACTGGTGAACTCATCAATGCAAAAAGACCTGGCGCCCACGGAAGACAACAGTGGTGGATGATCGCAGAATACTCTCCAATGGTGAAGAGAAACCCCTTCACAACAGCCAACCAAGTGAACAACACTCTCCAGGAGGTAGGCGTATCAATATCCAAATCTACCATAAAGAGAAGACTGCATGAAATTAAATACAGAGGGTTCACTGCACGGTGCAAGCTACTCATAAGAATCAAGAATAAAAAGGCTAGGCTGGACTTTGCTAAAAAACATCTAAAAAAGCCAGCACAGTTCTGGAAGAACATTCTTTGGACAGATGAAGCCAAGATCAACCTCTACTAGAATGATGGAAAGAGAAAAGTATGGCGAAGGCGTGGTACAGCTCATGATCCAAAGCATACCACATCATCTGTAAAACATGGCGGAAGCAGTGTGATGGCTTGGGCATGCATGGCTGCCAGTGGCACTGGGTCACTAGTGTTTATTGATGATGTGACACAGGACAGAAACAGCCAAATGAATTCTGAGGTATTCAGAGCCATACTGTGTGCTCAGATCCAGCCAAATGCAGCCAAACTGATTGGTCGTCGTTTCATACTACAGATGGACAATGACCCAAAACATAAAGCCAAAGCAACCCAGGAGTTTATTAAAGCAAAGAAGTGGAATATTCTTGAATGGCCAAGTCAGTCACCTGATCTAAACCCAATTGAACATGCATTTCACTTGTTAAAGACTAAACTTCAGACAGAAAGGCCCACAAACAAACAACAACTGAAAACCACCGCGTGAAGGCCTGGCAGAGCATCAAAAAGAAGGAAACACAGTGTCTGGTGATGTCCATGAGTTCAAGACTTCAGGCAGTCATTGCTAACAAATGGTTTTCAACCAAGTACTAGAAATGAACATTTTATTTACAATTATTTAATCTGTCCAATTACTTTTGGTCCCTTTAAAAACAGGGTGGCACATGTTAAGGAGCTGAAACTCCTAAACCCTTCATCCAATTTTAATGTGGATACCCTCAAATGAAAGCTGAAAGTCTGAACTTCAACTGCATCTGATTTGTTTTGTTTCAAATTCATTGTGGTAATGTCTAGATAGAACCAAAATTAGATAAATGTTGTCTCTGTCCAAATATTTATGGACCTAACTGTATATCCCCCGGGGGTGTAAAATAGCCTGGGCCAGACTATGCACGGGGTTAAAGTGGCCTAGGCCAGAGAATACCCCGTGGTGTATTCTAGCCTAAGCTAAACTATACCCCTCCAAGCCTAAATATTGGTGTGTTTTTCATGCTCACCCACCCAAATCACATAAAAGTGGTCCCGTGTATTGAGACCTTTATGACAGGGACACACGGCAACTTTGTATGTGATTGTTGCATGCGACTTTTTATCCCTGGCCTTAGACTAGCAAGTCCTTGCTACAATATAAATGTTTTAAGGCAAACATTGATAACATTAAAATGATCATGCTTATTTTCAAGATAAAGTGCATGTTCTCTTGCTTACTGCAGATTGAAGCTTACAGGATATGTCAACCAATCCATGGAGTCACCGACTTTTGTGTGGATGACAAAGTCGCAATTCAACAGATTTGCTGTGGCCATGATCTCTGCATCAGTTGCCCAGACTCCATTACCAGAGATGCCAGAGGTGTTCACATAGTCATTCACATTTTGATTCAAGTAGTCCTGTAGTTTTTTTGTCAAGGCAGTTTTCATGTGGGTATGACTTTATCTCTGAGAAGGGAGTGATTGTCCTCTGTTCTTGTCAAGATGTAGCTGATGGCCCAGAAGTTGCAGTACCCATCACCTTTGGTTCTATATATACACACCGTGGTTGTCCAAGGTTTTTTTTTGCTCCATAGTACACAACCATACTAAACATAAAGCCAAGAGTGGTGGAAAGATACTTCCTCCTTTCCGAACTTGGTAGTGGGTTGAAAGTTTTGGTTTGCTTGTGTTTCTGTGTGGCAGAGTCACTGAGACAATCACTAGGGGACTGGGGTGGTACAGAAGTTTAATCACCTTGGTAAATTTTAAAGGGAATCTGTCACCCTAAATTGGCGAGATATTTAAATGATGGCAGTCAGGTCAGATGGGCGATGTTTTGGGTACTTGCCTTAACATATTGTTCACCGCTGTCTCCATTATTTCTGGGAATTGTAGTCGTTGCCCTCCATATAACGCGCCTGCGCATTGCAATCTTGAATTGCACATGCGCAGTATGCTTTGCCCGCAGATTGCAATGCGCAGGCGCGTTATATGGAGGGCAACGACTACAATTCCCAGAAATAATGGAGATAGCGGCAAACAACATGTTAAGGCAAGTACCCAAAATACCGCCCATCTGACCTGACTGCCATCATTTAAATATCCCGCCAATTTAGGGTGACAGAGTCCCTTTAAGGTTGCTGGCATGACAGGCGCTGCTCAGTTTCTTGCCAGTCTTATTGTTCTAAGTTTTACTTGTCCCTTGCTCAAGGATTCCATAACTAAGCAGGGTCCATCCCAGTGTGGTTTCATCTTTGAACCTATGCGATGAATACGGCGCTGATTCTTCATATTTACGATGGTGCCCGCAGTGATTTAATTGTTGCTGTTGTGTCAGAGATCAAATGCACATTTCTGGTGTTTCGAGCAGACTGGATTTTGGTAACTGATGGATGAATAGAGATTTTTACGAATGATTGTCAGTGTATTTACCACGTCAGTAGTGTTGAGCGATACTTGCCGATATCATGAAATATTTGGATCGGACCGACACCAAAAAAGTATCGGGTATCGTCGATTCCGATACTGGAAACCAATGCAAGTCAATGGGAAAGAAATATCGGAATTAAAATTAACCCTTTCTTTCCTTGTAAACACTAGATATACACACATAGAATATATATATATATATATATATATATATATATATATATATACAGTACAGACAGTACTCCATGTCCAACATAGTCCAAGATAACGAGTGTCCCACGACGAGTTCACCTTCTCATTCAAAGATTTTTCTGTATTTTCATGACTATGAAAATTGTAGAATCACACTGAAGGCATCAAAACTATGAATTAACACATGTGGAATTATACATTACACTTTACAAAAAAGTGTGAAACAACTGAAAATATGTGTTATATTCTAGGTTCTTCAAAGAAGCCACCTTTTGCTTTGATTACTGCTTTGCACGCAGAAAAGGAGAACGGATGGACGCTACATGCCTGGCTCCCACCGTGAAGCATGGAGGAGGTGGTGTGATGGTGTGGGGGCGCTTTGCTGGTAACACTGTTGGGGATTTATTCAAAATTGAAGGCATACTGAACCAGCATGGCTACCACAGCATCTTGCTATTATATCATGCTATTCCATCCGGTTTGCGTTTAGTTGGACCATCATTTATTTTTCAACAGGACAATGACCCCAAACACACCTCCAGGCTGTGTAAGGGCTATTTGACCAAGTAGGAGAGTGTTGGGGTGCTACGCCAGATGACCTGGCCTCCACAGTCACCAGACCTGAACCCAATCGAGATGGCTTGGGATGAGCTGGACCGTTCACCGCTTCAATTTTGAATAAATCCCCAACAGTGTCACCAGCAAAGCACCCCCACACCATCACACCATCTCCTCCATGCTTCACGGTGGGAACTAGGCATGTAGAGTCCGTCCGTTCACCTTTTCTGCTGCAAAGCAGTAATCAAAGCAAAAGGTGGCTTCTTTGAAGAACCTAGAATATAACACATATTTTCAGTTGTTTCACACT
>JARQOD010000002.1:373581107-373607325 GCA_033576555.1 Oophaga sylvatica
GACTTTCTTTTTCAATCTACCAAGATGAAGAAGTCAGTGAGTAAGGCACGTGGTCGTGGCGTGGAGTTTCAGCAGGGGAGGACGTGGGGATTCTGTGGCTGCTGCCGCCCTCAGTGACACAGCATCCACCAGTTTTCCCATGAGCGTTCCTTTAGCCACTTTGGTAGGACGCTCGGCGTGCCCCCCTGATGCAGAAAGAACAAATTGAAGCCGTTGTGGTTGGAATGGCAGCCAATGCATCGACTTCAATTCCTTCCACCTCCTCTCGGAACACAACACTGTGAGCAACCATCTGTCTGTTCACCGCCTGTCAAAATTGCCCAGGCAGTCAGAGAGGTTCGTACAGGAGCCAGCTGAGTCTCTGCTTCTGTTCCAGAATCTGTTGGTCGCAACACGGGCACAAGGCAAGCAGCATTCTGCAATTTGAAGAAGGGGAGTATGCAGTGATGCGCAACGCTGTGGGTCTCTTCAATCTGAAGAGGCGGGTGAGCCAGTGCCGATGGGACAGCACACCGCAGAACGCATCTCATGATGATGATGAGACTCAGGTGCCAGGTTTTGTGGAGCATGGTGCTGCCCAGACCATCCAACAGCAGCAGGGGTTGGAAGAGGGTGTGGAGATGATGAAGTCTGAGACCCAACATGGCGTGAGCACAGGAAGGTGGTGGGAGCAGCTCTGAGGAAGAGATTGGCCCAACGGTTACAAAGGAGGGAGAGGTAGGCTGCAGACTCGCTTGCCTGTAGCCTCAGTTTGGCACCTGTTGGAGCAGTTCTCTTACAAAATGTCAAAATTGGCGCCCCATGACTTGCACTGGTGTCCTTTTTGACAGACTTGTAGATGATATTTGCTATGTTAAATGCAAGCTGTGTAGCAAAAAGTTAAAAGAGGTAAAAATATAGTAACCTGAATACCACAAATATGTGGATACTGTACGGACAAAGCACTTAGCTGAGTTACAAAGACACACTGGAGATGTAGGCCAACCTACAGCGCACCTACATCTTCAGGTTGTGTTGGAGCCTCTACCTCCAGCTCACACACACCTGGTTTGGCTTCCTCACAGGATCTCCATGGAAGAACCTCGGTCACTGTTGTCCATAGACAAACTGTTATTCCACCCACAGCAGCAAGTTCACAGTCATCGTCACACTCCCAGGCCACAAAACAGCCATCGGTACCACAGGCATGGGATAAAGATGGCCATACTCGGCAAACCATCCACGAGCGCAGGCTCTGAATGCTGGCATTGCAAAACTCCTGTCCCTTGAAATGCTGTCATTCGGGCTGGTGGAGACTGACAGTTTCAGGAACTTAATGGCATTGGCAGTCCCACAATATAATGTGCCAAGCGATTTTATTTCAGCAGGCAAAGCCGTCCCTGCTCTGCAAAAAACAGTCGAGGGAAACATTAAACATGCGCTATAAACGCCGTCAGTAGCAGGGTCCACCTGACCCACCGATGCGTGGACCAGTACCCTGGCCAGGGCGATACCTTTCCCTCACTCCCCATTGGGTCAATGTGTGGGCGGGTAGAGATCTTGCCAGTGGCGCTGTACGTGTTCTGCCAACTCCAAGGATTGCAGGAATCCAGTCTGTACACATTGATTCCTCCTCCTACTCCAGTTCCTCAGAATCATCGCTGCACGAGCCGTCACGGTATACCTCCACATGGACCCGTGAACGCTTACCTGTTGCGACCGATATGAGCACAGCCGTGCCAAACGTCAACAGGCCGTCCTGAAAATGATTTCAATGGGGAATCTAAGCCACACAGCGCAGGAGGTCTGGAATGCCATCAAGCAGGAGAGCGACGTGTGGTTTTTGCCTGCGAATCTCCAGCCAGGCTTGGTAGTGTGTGACAATGGCCGAAATCTGGTGGCAGCTCTGGGCCTTGGCAACCTTACTCACATACCATGTCTGGCACATGTGCTCAACTTGGTCGTGCAGAGTTTTTTGAGGGACTATCCTGATCTTGCTGACTGCTGCAGAAGGTCCGCCTAGAGTGCGCTCACTTGCGACGTTCCAGCATAGCCAGATCGCGTATTGCTGCTCTGCAACGCCGATTTCGCCTTCCTGAACATCGCATCATATGTGACGTACCCACCAGGTGAATTCCACGTTACATATGTTGGAGCAATTGTGTGAGCAGCAGACAGCAGTAATGGAGTATCAGCTGCATCAGGCGCAATCAAGTCGCTCTTTGCGCCGTCCACACTTCACCACTACTGGAGTGGGCCTCTTTGAAGGAACATCTGCGACGTTTTGCGTGCGTTTGATGTCTCAACGCGGATGGCGAGTGCAGATGATGCACTAGTCAGCATGACTGTCCCCCTTATCTGCCTGCTTCAGAAATCATGAAAGCACTAAAGGAAGAGGTTTTGGAAGAGGTGGAGGATGAGGAGTCACAAATTCAATTACCTTCAGGACAGTCAGCGCAACGTGGTTCCTCACAAAGGGCTGGGCAGGGCTCACTTTGTGAGGAGGATGAGGAGGAGGAGGAGTCAATGGAGGAGGAAGAAATCCCTACAGAGTGAGGTACACAACGCTCTATGTCAGTATGTAGAGCGAGGGTGGGGTGATGCAGAGGGGCAGAGATGACGCCTTTTCCAGAGGACAGCTTTTGTTGGCCAGTTGGGAGTCTGCAGCACATGGTTGATTTCATGCTTCAGTGCCTGAGAAACGACCGCCGCATCGCCCACATTCTCTACCACGTCAGATTATTGGGTGTACACCCTCTAGACCCTCGCTACCGGGACAACTTACAAACCCTCATCACACGGTGAACCGGGACCGTAAAATGCGGGAGTACCAAGACACACTGGTGCAATCCATACAGTTGTACATTCCAGCCGAGAGAGCTGCTGCTGCTACTGCTTTACAAAGCAGCTCTGTGCGTCGAGGCAGTGTAGGACACCTCTACAACAAGAGGGAGCACAAGCAGCGCCTCTGCACAGGGCAAGAGCTGTATGTTACAAATGTGGCGAAGTTTTGTGACAGCGCCAGCAAGGTCTACACCATCCGAGACGGCTCCAGTCACCAGGAAGCAACTTTTCCGTAAGATGGTGACAGACTACTTGTCTTTCCCTCTAAGTGTACTCCCAGATGCCTCTTCCCCTTTCAAATTTTGGGTCTCTAAGTTGGATTACATGGCCAGAGCTTAGCCAGTATGCATTGGAGGGTGCTGGCTTGCCCTGCTGCCAGTGTATTATCTGAGCGCGTCTTTAGTGCTGCAGGTGGTGTACTAACAGACCGTCGCATGCGACTATCCTCAGAGAATGTAGACCGGCTTACTTTTCTGAAAATGAACAAGGCATGGATCTCACCTGAATTTGCCTGTCCGTTTCAGATTAAATGACTGTTTGGCAACGTTTTCCATGTCTGCTGTTATGTTCATCTTTCTACCACCTGAACTCTACTCCCTGGGCTACAACACCGCCATTTGTTGCTCGTAAGTAATTGGCAGGGGTACTGACTCCTGGCCAGCCTGGTTACAGCACGACAGCTGTTTCCTGGCAGTGTGAACGTCAATTATCCTCCAATAAGTTGTGCTGTCGTGTTGCATTCGGGTTAGCCGACTCTATGGTGCCTGCAGTTTAGGTGATTCCTATGTGTGCTGTGGGATATGTAAATAAAGGCTGTTTCCATTGTGACAATAGGACAAGCACCCACTGTAGGACTGTGTGATTCGGTAACTGCGGACGGCTTGCGTCCTGTCAACTTACATTTTCATGGGTGCGTTCTGCTACCCGTCCGGGGTCCAGTACCGTCAACTGGTTCTCCCCAGTGCCTTTGGCCTAGGTGCCTCCATCTCCGTATACGAGTTCCAGCAACGTCTGCTGGTCCTTGGTAGTGCTTTGGAGCACAGGTACCTCCTGCTTAGTAACCGTGTCACAGTAACGTCAGCTGGTACTCGGTTGTGACATTGCCTCTTTTCCTTCTGCTACCCGTCCGGGGTCCAGTACCGTCAACTGGTTTCTCCCCAGTGCCTTTGGCCTAGGTGCCTCCATCTCCGTATACGAGTTCCAGCAACGTCTGCTGGTCCTTGGTAGTGCTTTGGAGCACAGGTACCTCCTGCTTAGTAACCGTGTCACAGTAACGTAAGCTGGTACTCGATTGTGACATTGCCTCTTTTCCTTCTGCTACCCGTCCGGGGTCCAGTACCGTCAACTGGTTCTCCCCAGTGCCTTTGGCCTAGGTGCCTCCATCTCCGTATACGAGTTCCAGCAACGTCTGCTGGTCCTTGGTAGTGCTTTGGAGCACAGGTACCTCCTGCTTAGTAACCGTGTCACAGTAACGTCAGCTGGTACTCGGTTGTGACATTGCCTCTTTTCCTTCTGCTACCCGTCCGGGGTCCAGTACCGTCAACTGGTTCTCCCCAGTGCCTTTGGCCTAGGTGCCTCCATCTCCGTATACGAGTTCCAGCAACGTCTGCTGGTCCTTGGTAGTGCTTTGGAGCACAGGTACCTCCTGCTTAGTAACCGTGTCACAGTAACGTAAGCTGGTACTCGGTTGTGACATTGACTCTTTTCCTTCTGCTACCCGTCCGGGGTCCAGTACCGTCAACTGGTTCTCCCCAGTGCCTTTGGCCTAGGTGCCTCCATCTCCGTATACGAGTTCCAGCAACGTCTGCTGGTCCTTGGTAGTGCTTTGGAGCACAGGTACCTCCTGCTTAGTAACCGTGTCACAGTAACGTCAGCTGGTACTCGGTTGTGACATTGCCTCTTTTCCTTCTGCTACCCGTCCGGGGTCCAGTACCGTCAACTGGTTCTCCCCAGTGCCTTTGGCCTAGGTGCCTCCATCTCCGTATACGAGTTCCAGCAACGTCTGCTGGTCCTTGGTAGTGCTTTGGAGCACAGGTACCTCCTGCTTAGTAACCGTGTCACAGTAACGTCAGCTGGTACTCGGTTGTGACATTGCCTCTTTTCCTTCTGCTACCCATCCGGGGTCCAGTACCGTCAACTGGTTCTCCCCAGTGCCTTTGGCCTAGGTGCCTCCATCTCCGTATACGAGTTCCAGCAACGTCTGCTGGTCCTTGGTAGTGCTTTGGAGCACAGGTACCTCCTGCTTAGTAACCGTGTCACAGTAACGTCAGCTGGTACTCGGTTGTGACATTGCCTCTTTTCCTTCTGCTGCCCCTCCGGGTTCCAGCACAGTCAGTTGGTCCTCGTTACTTCCATTGTCTCTTATTCCATCTGATACCCGTCCGGGTTCCAGTAACGTCAGCTGGTTCTCGGAAATTAGACGACCTTAAAGACCACCCAGAAGAAGATGACGACAACAAGGACGACGAGCATGAAGCCAACCAGCCTGAACACCATCACAAAGAAAAAATAAAAGATTACCCAGAAGAAGATCACCAACAGGACAAAGAAGGTTAAGACAAACTACAAGATACAGAACAAGAGACAGAAGAACAATAAGCAGAAGATCAAAAAGCAGAAGAACATGAAGTATAAGACCAAAATGAAGAGCAAAATATATGCTCTAAATTCTAAGCAGAAGAAGACTAAGCGTATGGGGGTGAGTCCGTTCCTCCTCCTGGTGCCCCTGGAAAATGCCTGCTGCTGCAGGCTAAACTGAACACGGACAAATACTGTTGTAATTTAAATCTTTTGTGACAGCAAGAACGGAAGGATGAACAATTCATACTTTTACAGATTACAAGTACAGGAATCTCTGTCACAAATAAGAATATGATGAAGAAGATGAAGAGGAAGAAGATGAAGAATTTGAATATGAAGAAGATTAATAGTTTAATAATAACAATATGAGTAATGTAAACAAAAACATGAATAGCAAGAAGTTTAAGAAGAAGATTAAGAAGGTGAAGATGAAGAATAATTTGATGAGAAAGATGATGCTGCTGAAGATTATGAAGGAGAAAGTGTGGCACTGGCAAAAGTTAAAAAGGTGAAGAGCATGGAAGTTGTGAAACATACATATTTGCCAAAATAGAAAAAAGGTTAACAACATTGTCAATTTGTTCGTCAATCCAAACGTATTTCCAAAAAAAATATATATTAAAGCTATTCCAATGCATTGGGTTAAACATGTATGCCTTTATTGTCTCCTCAACCTCCCCCAATACATTCTACATTACTCTTTGTTGTTTTCCTTCATGTACAATTAACCAACAAGGCAAGAATGGGCTTTTTTTAATGTCGATATTTGGTTCCCATAGACTTACATTGGACTTCCGGTATCGGTATCGGGTATCGCCGATATTTTAGTGATATCGGCGATACCATTCCGATCCAATATTTTTAGATATCGAGCAGTATCGCTCAACACTAGACATGACGCCCCCATACCATTCCATCAAAATCTGCAATCCAATACGTCACTACTTCCCTTCCGAGCCCTGACGTGCGCCCATACAGTAGTTTTCTCCCACATATTGGGTATCAGCGTACTCAGGACAAATTGGACAACAATTTTTGGGGTCCAATTCCTCCTGTTACCCTTGTTTTTTATTTTTACGGCTGTACGTTATAAACTTCTGTGAAGCACTTCGGGATTCAAAGTGCTCACCACACATCTAGATAAGTTCCTTGAGGGGTCTAGTTTCCAAAATGGTGTCATTTGTCAGGGGTTTCCACTGTTTAGGCAGGTCAGGATCTCTCCAAACACGACATGGCATCCAGCAAATTCTGCTTTGAAAAAGTCAAACGGCGCTCCTTCCATTCCAAACTCTACCATGCACCCAAACAGTGGTTTACCCCACATATGGGGTATCAGCGTACTCAGGACAAATTGCACAATACCTTTTGGAGTCTTGTTACCCTTGGGAAAATAAAAATTGGGGTGAAAAGATCATTTTTGTGGAAAAAATATGATTTTTTAATTTTACGGCTCTACGTTATAAACTTGTGTGGAGCACTAGGGGGTTCAAATTGCTCACCAAAGATCTAGATAAGTTCCTTAGGGGGTCTAGTTACCCAAATGGGGTCACTTGTGGGGGGTTTCCACTGTTTAGGCTCATCTGGGGCACTGCAAACGGAACATGATCCCATCAACGTCTGCATTCCAAAACTTTACTACTTCCTTTCCAAGCCCTGCCGTGCGCCCAAACAGTTCCCCCCCCCACATATGGGATATCAGCGTACTCAGGACAAATTGGACAACAACTTTTGTGGTCCAATTTCCTTGGGAAAAATCAAAAATTTGGGACTAAAAAATCATTTTTGTGGAAAATTGTTTTTTATTTTTCCACACCCAGGCATTATAAACTTTAGTGAAACACTTGGAGGTTCAAAGTGCTCACAACAGATCTAGATAAGTTCCTTAGGGGGTCTAGTTTCCAAAATGGTGTCACTTGTGGGGGCTTTCCACTGTTTAGGCACATCAGGGGCTCTCCAAACGCGACATGGCGTCCAATCTCAATTCCAGCCAATTTTAGTTTGAAAAAGTCAAACCGCACTCCTTCCCTTACGAGCTTTGCTGTGTGCCCAAACAGTGGTTTCCCCCCACATGTGGGGTATTGGCGTACTCAGGAGAAATTGTACAACAACTTTAACTGTCCATTTTCTCCTTTTACCCTTGTGAAAATAAAAAAAAAGTTTGTAAAAGATCATTTTTGTGGCTAAAAAGTTAAATATTCATTTTTTCCTTCCACGTTGCTTCAGCTCTTGTGAAGGCAGGAGGGGTGGGTCGGAAGTTCCCTGCAATAATTTGTATATAGTACAAATGAAGATGCGAGCAATGACATATCTGGAATTTTTTCCCAACGTGCAGAAGGATGAGGTCATCTCATCACACTGCAGATGACTGGAGAGCACTGGAGCCGGTAAGGAGAGGGTTAGGCCTGGATAAGGTGATCTAATTATGTTATTTGCGCAATATAGCTTAGTATAGGGTGAACTTTATGAAGATAAAGCAGTGAAATGTGAGGGGTGTTCTTAGTATGGGCCCTGTAGGAGGACACTGAATATGGGGAAAAATAAGGGTGACTCTATTTTGATGGGACAGTGTGGGGGGTCTGTCTATGAAGATGGGACCATATAGGGAGGCTCAGATTGGAGATGGGGCCCTTATAGGAGGGCTCAAAGTAGAGATTAAGGTGCTCTGGATGGTGACAGGGCGGTCTAGGATGATCTTGATGGTAACGGGGAAGTCTAGGGGGGAGCCTAGATGGTATGGTACATAGTAGTCTGAGGGCTCTGTATGGTGATGGGGCAGTCTGGAGGCTCGGGATATCAATCAATCTATTAAGCCATCTATACTAAGCTCCACCAGCGTTGAAATTACTACGAATTTTTAGCTGCATCTTGCCTGGAAAATAATTGTGGGCATAGTAGCAGTGTGTGGTACTCATTCTTTTAGGCCATCTATACTAAGCTCCACCAGCGTTCAAATTACTCAGAATTTTTAGCTGCATCTTACCTGGAAAATAATTTTGGGCATAGTAGCAGTGTGTGGTACTCATTCTATTAGGCCATCTATACTAAGCTCCACCAGCGTTGAAATTACTACGAATTTTTAGCTGCATCTTGCCTGGAGAATAATTGTGGGCATAGTAGCAGTGTGTGGTACTCATTCTATTAGGCCATCTATACTAAGCTCCACCAGCGCTGAAATTACTACGAATTTTTAGCTGCATCTTGCCTGGAAAATAATTGTGGGCATAGTAGCAGTGTGTGGTACTCATTCTATTAGGCCATCTATACTAAGCTCCACCAGCTTTCAAATTACTAATAAATTTTAGCTGCATCTTGCCTGGAAAATAATTTTGGCCCTGTAGCAGTGTTTGGTACTCATTCTATTAGGCCATCTATACCAAGCTCCACCACCTGTGTGTCAGTATTCCGGGTTTTCTAGGTAACTTTGTCAATGATTTTGCCCTTTGTTAAAATGGAGTTTGCTGTTTTGTGTGCCCTACTTCCTGTTCGTTTGTTTAAAACCCAGCTCAGGTGCTGGCTTCACTGCTGGAATATTCTGCTTCCGTTTCCCTGCAACCCAGCTGCTTTGTTCCTCACAGATCTTTTGTGTATTTACCAGGAAAGTGCATAACCTTATCTTCAGGTGTTTCTCAGCCACAGCAGTTTCTACCCATGGCTCTGGACATTCTCTGCATATGTAAGTTGCACATACTGTGTTATCACTAAACTGTTGACTTGGGAATTTAACCCTTGGTTCACTCCATCTGATAAGAACTGTGTTTCTGAACTGTTGCTGTTTAACCCTTCGTGCATTACCTCTGGTGTGAGCTGTTGGAACTGTTACTGGAACCTTACTGACATATGAACTTGTTGTTGGACTTCACTGAATTAAGCCACAACTGAGATTAACTTGTTCCTGGACCTCCCTGTGTTTTCTGCATACCTGGATCTGACTCTTCACACACCAGCAGTGTGTAAATCCAGCCACGTTACCTGTGCATCAGACTTACCTTGTGGTCACATTTGTGTGAGGACTCCGTCGTAAGAACTTTACCACCCTCGCTATAGAGGTTCAAGGACTTATATATCCGGATTCATATAACTGGACTTGTTTATATATATATGGACTCGTTTCATTGCATGTCACTACGGGTTGTTTGTATATTGTTTTTGGGTGTTTTGCTGTTTCACAAATACATTATTTGCATTCAAAGAAACCCGTCTCTGATTGTTCATTGCCCCACGCTATCAGAATCCTCGAGTTCCTACAATAGTATTACAGGATATTCCAGCCTAAAAAAGAGGATTCTGCTGGGGCAATGACGGAGACACGGGCAGACAAATTGTTCACCATAGTTAACTCCTTGCAGCAGGAGGTGGCGGCTGCACTCAATCAGATTAGAGACTTGGAGTCTCGGGTTAACCACAATGCACAGGGGTTTGGTCAGGCTCTCCAAGATCTACGTTCTAGGTTAGGAGTCCTGGAGGCCTTACCTACTGAGCCTACCTCATCCACCAGTATGCCCAAATTGCCTCCATTCCGTTTTAATGGTGACCGAAGTCAATTCCGTGGGTTTGTTAATCAATGTATATTATTTTTTGATGTACATGCCTCCTACTACCGGTCTGATAGATCTAAGGTTCTATGTATTATTATGTTGTTGACATCACGTGCACTGGCTTGGGCAAATCCTATGGTTGAAAGTCATGATACCCGTCTAAATAATTTGGACAATTTTCTGGCAGCCATGGCGCAAATGTTCGACGATCCCAACCGCCGTGCTACCGCTGAATCTGCCTTGCTTTCCTTACGCCAGGGGAAACGGTCAGTCATAGAATATGTTACTGAATTTAAAAGGTTAGTGGTGGACACCCAGTGGGAAAACAATGCTTTATTACCAATCTTTAGAAAAGGTTTGTCAAATGCAATCAAGGATGAGCTAGCTCGTTCAGAGTCTCCACAGGAGTTTGAATTGTTTATACAGCACTGTGTACGTATTGATATCCGTTTAACTGAACGCAGACAAGAAAAATGGGCCGCTGTAAATCGCATTACTAATTACTCTCTTCCGTCCAGGGAAACCACAGGCAAAAAACCCGCGAGAGGCTGAGGAGGTGCCTATGCAGGTGGACTCACTGCAGAGACGTGAGAATAATGAACGCCGCGAACACCGTCTCCGTGAGCGCTTATGTTTCTATTGTGGTCAATCGGACCATTTCCTCATCAATTGTCCTAAATGTCCTAGGCGACCCAACAAGGTGTTGGCGGTAGTAGGGGATTATGATAACACAGACGCTGAGTCTGAAGTTTCGGAAACCAGTCTACATCTAGATGCGGTTTTTCCCCCAATACTGATGCCGACTTCCCCTAAAGATCAAGGGGAGAAATATTCACATTGTTCTCTTCCTATACAGATTCAGTGGGAGGAACAGTGGATATCAAGTTCTGCCATGATAGACTCTGGAGCAGGTGGGAATTTCATGGATTCTTCTTTTGCAGAGGAACATGGTATAAAGACACAACTAAGAGCTTCACCAATCACTATGGAAACGGTGGATGGTTCCCCATTAGTTTCTGGACCAGTAGATCGGGAGACAGTGCCTCTGGAGTGTAAGATGGAACCAGACCATCAAGAAACACTTTCATTCATGTTAATATCTTCTCCTCATTTTCCTGTAATTTTAGGAATTCCCTGGTTACGGTCACAAAATCCAATCATCAATTGGGAAACCAAGGAGATAACCTTTCTCCCGAAGTGCAGTTCTACCATCAGTCCAACTGTGGCGGCTCCAGTTACCCAGAACTTGGAAGAGTTGATACAGGTACCTACTCTCCCTCTGATTTATCAGGAATTCTCAGACATTTGTGATAAAAGGAAGGCAGATCAACTTCCCCCACATAGACCGTATGACTGCCCCATAGAATTGCTTCCTGGAGCAGCGATTCCTTTCGGCCATGTTTACCCGTTGGCGGCTCCGGAATTAAAATCTTTACGAGAGTATATAGATGAGAATTTAGTCAAGGGGTTTATCCGACCATCTTCTTCACCAGCGGGAGCTCCAATATTCTTTGTAAAGAAGAAGGATGGTACTCTAAGACCCTGCATTGACTACCGGGAGTTAAATAAGGTAACCATTCGTAACAGGTACCCGTTGCCCCTAATTCCAGAATTGTTGGAAAGAGTTCGCCAGGCCAAAGTATTTACCAAATTAGATCTTCGTGGGGCATATAATTTACTCCGTATACGGCCCGGAGACGAATGGAAGACAGCTTTTAGATGCCGGTATGGACATTTTGAATATTTGGTGATGCCATTCGGACTCTGTAACGCTCCTGCTGCTTTTCAACATTTAGCCAACGACATTTTCAGGGATTTATTGGACCAATATGTGGTAATTTACCTTGATGACATCTTAATCTTTTCTGACTCCTTACAGGAACATCAGGAACATGTCAAGACCGTACTTAGACGCTTGAGAGATAATCATTTGTACATCAAACTCGAAAAGTGTGAGTTCCATTGTTCTGAAATTCAATTTTTAGGCTATGTTATCTCGCCTCAGGGATTGAATATGGAGTCCAGCAAGATCCAGGCAATCTTGGACTGGCCGGTACCAGGAAACATTAAGGAGGTACAACGATTCATTGGCTTTGCTAACTTTTATAGACGGTTTATCCGAAATTTTTCAGAAATTGTCCGTCCCATCACTCTCCTCACCAAGAAGGGGAAGAAGTTTGAATGGTCTTCGCAAGCTCAGGAAGCCTTTGATCGCCTGAAGGGTTGTTTTACCACGGCTCCAATATTGATGCATCCGGATCCTGCACAGCCTTTTATCGTGGAGGTGGACGCGTCTGACTGTGCATTGGGAGCTATCCTCTCACAACGTACCGGAGACAAAGGTTTGCTGCACCCATGTGCCTTCTTCTCTCGTAGGTTATCTTCTGCAGAACTGAACTATGATGTGGCAGATAAGGAACTTTTGGCAATTATTTCTGCCTTTAAGGAATGGAGACACCATTTGCAGGGGGCAACTCAGCAGGTAGTAGTATTCACGGATCATCGCAATTTGGAATTCCTTAAGTCTGCCAGGTGTCTTTCTCCTCGGCAAGCTAGGTGGAGTTTGTTCTTGAACCAGTTTAATTTTATTATTTCGTACCGCCCAGGTTCACGTAATGGGAAAGCTGACGCATTATCCCGAATCCATACCGTGGATTCCGTGCCTGGGACCCCGTCGAAGACCATCTTGTCGGAGGCCAATTTCGTTGGAGTGCTCCGGAACCGGGACTTGTGGCAGGAGATCAAGCTGGCCTATGACGGTGACGTATTTCTTGCAGCTCCACCTGACAATGTGAATCTTGTCCTTCGGAATGGTGTGTGGCTTAGAGATCGATGTATTTATGTCCCAGAGGCTGTAAGACTTCGAGTTCTCAAATTGGTCCATGACTCTAAATTGGCTGGTCATAGGGGGTACAGAAGACGCAGGAATTGTTAACTCGTTTTTTTTGGTGGCCTACCTGCTTGAAGGATGTGAATGACTATGTCCGCTCTTGTGAAGTTTGTGCCCGGTACAAGGTTCCTCGCGTTTCACCTACTGGTCTTCTTAAACCGCTACCTGTACCGTCTCGCCCTTGGGGGTCTATTTCGATGGACTTTATTGTGGAGTTACCCACCTCTGGTGGTAAAAATACTATTTTGGTGGTAGTAGATCGTTTAACGAAAGCTGCTCATTTCATTCCGTGTGCTGGTCTTCCCTCAGCTACAGAGACAGTAGATCTAGTTATCCAGAACATTTTCCGGCTGCATGGGGTACCAGATGACATCATTTCTGACCGGGGAATACAATTTACCTCTAGATTTTGGAAAGGATTTTGTTCTGCGCTCCACATTAATGTTTGCTTGTCTTCTGCATACCATCCTCAGACCAACGGGCAGACCGAACGGACAAATCAAACCTTGGAGCAATATCTACGCTGTTACGTCAGTCATTTGCAGGACGATTGGCTGAAGCTACTTCCTCTAGCGGAATTTTCGTACAACAACTCCCAAAGCAGTTCCACGAAGGTAACGCCTTTTTTTGCCAACCTGGGTTATCATCCAAGTATTTTGCCTAGGTCTCCGGTTACGATTTCGGTACCAGCGGTTGAAGACAGAGTGACGGCGTTGCAACGTAATCTTGAAGTTTTGAAGGACTCCCTGACCACAGCACAGGAGCGTTACAAGAAGTCGGCCGATAGATTCCGGAAACCAGCACCTATGTATAAGGTAGGAGACTCAGTTTGGTTGTCCACCAAGAATCTAAAATTGGGTGTTCCTTCGCAGAAACTGGGACAGAAATTCATCGGTCCATTCAAGATCACTGGGATTGTAAGCTCTGTTGCCTGTCGGTTGAAGCTACCACGGACTTTAAAGGTACACCCAGTATTTCATGTTTCCTTATTAAAACCAGTCTCTCCTAACACGTTTCAGGGACGTATCGTACCTCCCCCTCCACCAGTGTTGGTTGATGGCGAAGAACAATTCGTGGTACAGGATATTGTTAATTCGAGACTTCATAGAAACCGGCTTCAGTATCTAGTTAGATGGCAAGGTTACTCTCCTGAAAATGATTCTTGGGAACCAGTAAGTAACATCAATGCGCCTCTGAAGATTGCTCAGTTTCATCGGAGATACCCGGACAGGCCTGGTCCAGGACCGTCCGGAGGCCGTCTTTAGGGGGGAGTAATGTCAGTATTCCGGGTTTTCTAGGTAACTTTGTCAATGATTTTGCCCTTTGTTAAAATGGAGTTTGCTGTTTTGTGTGCCCTACTTCCTGTTCGTTTGTTTAAAACCCGGCTCAGGTGCTGGCTTCACTGCTGGAATATTCTGCTTCCGTTTCCCTGCAACCCAGCTGCTTTGTTCCTCACAGATCTTTTGTGTATTTACCAGGAAAGTGCATAACCTTATCTTCAGGTGTTTCTCAGCCACAGCAGTTTCTACCCATGGCTCTGGACATTCTCTGCATATGTAAGTTGCACATACTGTGTTATCACTAAACTGTTGACTTGGGAATTTAACCCTTGGTTCACTCCATCTGATAAGAACTGTGTTTCTGAACTGTTGCTGTTTAACCCTTCGTGCATTACCTCTGGTGAGAGCTGTTGGAACTGTTACTGGAACCTTACTGACATATGAACTTGTTGTTGGACTTCACTGAATTAAGCCACAACTGAGATTAACTTGTTCCTGGACCTCCCTGTGTTTTCTGCATACCTGGATCTGACTCTTCACACACCAGCAGTGTGTAAATCCAGCCACGTTACCTGTGCATCAGACTTACCTTGTGGTCACATTTGTGTGAGGACTCCGTCGTAAGAACTTTACCACCCTCGCTATAGAGGTTCAAGGACTTATATATCCGGATTCATATAACTGGACTTGTTTATATATATATGGACTCGTTTCATTGCATGTCACTACGGGTTGTTTGTATATTGTTTTTGGGTGTTTTGCTGTTTCACAAATACATTATTTGCATTCAAAGAAACCCGTCTCTGATTGTTCATTGCCCCACGCTATCAGAATCCTCGAGTTCCTACAATAGTACTACACTGTGTATCTAATAAAATTGTTTTACTGCTTCTAACCCAGCCAGTCCTTTTGGGCGAGTACCACAATTTGGCCACTTAGCTCTGCTCGGTTTCCATCCATTGTTTTTTGTGCAAACAACTCCAGAGTAGGGTTGAGCATTCCGATACCGAAACCCGGTTCCGATACCTGAAATCCAATGTAAGTCTATGGGAACAAAATATTGGAATATTTTTAATTCCGATATTTTGTTCCCATAGACTTACATTGGATTTCAGGTATCGGAACCGGGTTTCGGTATCGGAATGCTCAACCCTACTCCAGAGTTGTCAATTAGGAGGTTGGGGGAGAGGGATTAACCAGGGCGCATGGTAGCAGCCAAACTAGTGAGAAAGGTGCAGGAGCCCAGGAAGAAGTGGAGGAAGAACTGGCGATGGGCATGGAAGACTCATCAGATGAGGGAGACCTTGATCACATTTCTGTTGCGCGAGGTTGGGGGGAGAGGGCAGAGGAAGGAAGAATGATTCTTACCTCGCCACCAACACAACAGGGACTTGGTGCTCCTGGATGCGCAAGACACATGAGTGCCTTCTTGCTGCACTACCTGCAACATGACCCTCGAATTGTCAGAATTCAAAATAATCCTGACTACTGGGTAGCCACACTCTTAGATCCCCGGTACAAAAGTAAATTTGCCGAAATAATTCCTGCCATAGAAAGGGATTCACGCATGCAGGAGTATCAGCAGAGACTGTTGCATAATCTTACATGTGCTTTTCCACAAAACACCAGTGGTGCATGTAGTGAATCTCACAGTTCTAACTTGACAACCGTGGACTGTCGAGTCTTCAGCTCTCAAACCGTAACAGAAACACACTATCTGTTGGTGTTAATAGAAATTTTGCAGAATCCTTTAACCACTTTTTTAGCCCATCCTTTGCAAGGCCACAGGAGACAAGAAGTCAGACACATAGTCAACGCCTAGAGACGATGGTACAGGAGTAACTCCAAGTGAACATCGAAGCCATGACTGTGTCACTGGACCCTTGCTCTTTTTCGGCTTCCAATCTGGATAAATGGCCGGAGGTCGCCACTCACGCCTTGGAGATCTTGTCATGCCCCGCAGCCAGCGTTCTCTCTGAACATGTGTTCAGCGCTGCTGGTGGTGTGCTGACAGATAAGCGCACGCGGCTGTCCACTGACAATGTAGACAGACTCACGTTATTAAAGATGAACAAATCATGGATCCGCAAGAACTTTTCTACCCCTGTGTCATCCTGAGGAGAGTAAAAGCTTGAGGATTTGTTAAAATCACCTCACCAACCGTTTTAAGCAACTCTGGGGCAATTAATGCCACTTAAGTGGTGTCTGTGCCCCAAATTTTTGGAAAAAATGGAGACTTTTTTTGGAGTCCCCTTGCTGTGTTTTACGTGACGTTGGCATCGTCAATTACAGGTGGGTTGGGTTCCCCCCCCCCCCTTTTAACTGTAAGAAACTACATACACTATGGCTTGGGTAACACAGATGGTTGAGTGTGAAGAGCTGTTTACTCATACTATAGCCTAGGAATCAGAGGTCTGCTCCAAAGCTTCAGTGTCTGCTAGTCAGCGGAGTAGCCACCGGCTGTAGATCTAATTACAATTTTTTTTTCAAATTCAATTTATTTTTTATTTTAGTGGTGAAAAAGTGCAAGAAAATACAATATACATAGTAAAAGGGGTAGTATAACTATAAATCTATGCATAACGACAGTACATTGGTGGGTACAGGGAGGGTTTTCCATCAATATCCAGATCAAGCATGTATTTTTCTATATGAAAGATAAAGAGAGAGGGAGCGGACCACGGCAGACCACCAATCAATAGAGTGCGATTATGATCATTGTTGTGCCGACATCGTGGATAACTTTAGTTGGGGGCTAGATGGTAGGCGTCAGAGTTTTGCAAATCAATCCAATTCCTCCAAATCACACAGTATCTATCAACATCAGCCGGTGAGATGGCAATCAGATGCTCCATCCTATTAAGGAGGGAGATCTGCGCAAACCATTCCTCCACAGTGCGTGGGACTCTGCTTTTCCAGTGTCTTGGAATGACATTCTTAGCTGCCTGTATTAGGTAGTCTATTGATGACCTTTTATAACTATGTTTACTTATTGGTAACATTGATAAAAGGAGGTCTTCTGGCGTATTAGGGATAGTCAAACCAGTTATTTTCTCAATCATGGGAACCACCTTTGCCCAAAATGCATTTATTATAGGGCATGCCCACCATATGTGTGACATTGTCCCTCCCCCTCCCCACATCTCCAACATTTATCTGAGACCACTGGATACCATCTATGAAGGACTGCTGGTACCCAGTACCATCTAGAGATAATTTTGAAGGAGGTTTGCTGAGTTTTGGACCCTATTGAGGTTTTATGTGTTAGGAAGAAACATTTATCCCATTGTGAGTCAGAGAAGGACTTCCCCAGTTCCCTTTCCCATGCACCGCAGAATCCTGGCCTATTGTCGGTTACCTGGGCAATGAGATTATACAGTAGGGAGATGGAGTGTGTAGGGGGTGACAATGATATGCTCAATTATTCAAAGTTTGTGAGATCTCTATGAAGATGTGTGCGCTTCTTCACATTTGAATAGAAGTGTTGTAACTGGCTATATTCAAAATTTGCCTTCGGGGAAGTGGCTCTTCCCTGTAACAAGTCATTGAGGGGGAGCAGCGAAGTATGACATGAGAAAATAATGTCGGATGGGATTTATTTGAACCGAGAAATGTATTTGCAGATAGTCCTGGTGGAAAATCTGGATTATCTGAAATCGGGAGCAAGGGGCCCTGGGGGTCGATTGAGGATAAGCTTTTTTTTGGGGATCTCAAAGCCAAAGCAGTGGCATAAGTACTATATGACATGAGGCCAAGAGAGGGGACAATTAAATGGGCGCACCATGGGAGAGTGGTAAGAGCTTTAGGACAAATGGATTGAGCTATTTTGACCCACAATTTCCCCTCCAAATTATGGAAGAAGTCGAGGATTCTAGCGTGTACTGCTGCCATGTAATACCTTCTATAATCCAGAAGGCTAAGGCCCACCTTTTGTTTGTGTCGGATCAGAACGTCCCCCGAATGCGTAGACGCCCACTTGCCCAGATAAATCTGCAAAAGCTAATGCGTAGTATTTCCAAAAATTTGAGGGAATTACCACGGGAATGGTTTGGAAGAGGTATAAGAGTTTAGGTAGGACGTTCATTTTTAGTATATTTATTCTGCCAAACCTGGAGAAATCCTTCACCGTCCAAGAAGTAAGATCTCTATGGAGTTGTTCAATAAAGGGCCCAAAATTAAGAAAAAATAGACGGGAGAGTTCTCTATGAATACAAATTCCTAAGTATTTGATACCCTGTGAGGGCCAGGCAAAGGGAAAGTTGGACTGGATGGAATCCTGTATGGATTTGGGGAGGGAAACATCGAGGGCCTCAGACTTCGCTGCATTGATTTTAAAATTTGACCATGTACCAAACTGATCTATTTCAGCCATAACAGCAGTGATGGATATATGTGGTAGAGTGATAAATACTAGGACATCATTCATCAGCAAATGCAGAGCACTTGTACTCGGTGCCTCCCACATCAATCCCCCTAATATTGGGGTTATCGTGAATTGATGAGAGCAGGTGCTCCATCACTAGGATGTATAAGAGAGGGGACAGAGAACATCCCTGCCTTGTCCCATTAGTGATTATGAAAGGTGATGATAATGTTCCATTTATCTTCAGCCTAGCTGATGGATTGCGATACAGGGCCATGATTTTGGCTATAAAAGGGTCCCCTACCCCAAGCTTTTTAAGAGAATAATATATGGCGTGCCAGTAGACTCTATGGAATGCTTTTTCAGCATCCAACGAGAGTATCTAATTACAAATTTTTAACAGCATCTAGCCCAGACAATAATTTTGGGCCTAGTAGCAGTGTCTGCTAGTCAGCGAATTAACCCAGCTGTTAAGCAAGCTACACCACCTGTAGTTTGGACACTTAATTTTTTCAAAGAAAAATGCTTTGGGCCCCCGGGACACTCAGTGAAGAGCATCGGGGAGGCACCCCAAGGCACAGGGGCTGGGACTGGCGGTAGGATGCCTTGTGGTGGACCGCCAAGCTCGATCCTTATAAAAGCTTTTTAACTGCAGCAGCTGTAGTGGACACTACTGGAGCTGTAGTAACCGCGGCTGCTGGCATGAGACTTGCCCTCCAATAGATCCTTGTAAAAGGATATAAAGTGTACTCATTCAAATTAGAGAGACAATTTAAATTAAAAAGATTAGACCTGCCTCCACTGCAGGGGGGCTTGCTCGACCCACCAGCGGACAGGCACCAGTATTGGGAGAGGGGGGCAGGCCGTCTGGGTCCATCGCAGCTCTGGCACAAACCCGGCGACACGCAGGTCGCACGGGCAGGAACGGACTGGCCGTGTCGGCTTCGCACTTTTTTGGTTTTAGAAGGGCATGACATGCCTTTATCTGTGTCTCCTCCTCCTTTTACTCTCCCCCTCTTTTCTTTTCGCATGACTATATGTACTTGTCACTTTTCGATGTGTTAGTTGTGTCTTCTGAGCAGTTTGTCAGCTTCTGGACACCTTTGAAGTGTTTTCTATGTCTTTTCTATGTGTTTCTATGTGTTTTTGTTTGCCTGCCATTGGTTTTAACGGTGTTCGATGGTGTTCGACGAACAGTACGACAAACTGTTCACTGAACATATGGGTGTTCGTCGAACCGAACCGAACTCGAACACTATGGGGGTGGCTCAACACAAGTGTGGACACCCTTACTGAGCAGGTATCTGGATGGGTAGAGGGTATTCTTAAACCCCTGGTAAAGGATGCACCCAGCTACATTCAGGACAAAACTGACCTATTTAATAAACTAGCAACAATAGGTCCTCTACCAGAAGGAACCATCCTTGCCACCATTGATGTGGAATTTTGTACTCTAATGTCCCACACCAGGATGGATTAAATGCCTGCAAAGTCTTCATGGAAAACACCGGGAATGATGCTGATTCTGTGGTGAAACTCACAAAATTCATCCTCACCCACAATTACTTTGAATTTGACAATAAGATCTATGTACAGGAGACTGGCACATCTATGGGAAGTAAAATTACTCCACAGTATGCAAATCTTTTCATGGCCAAGCTTGAAAGCAACTTTTTGTCCTCATGTCCCATCAGGCCTCGGGCTCTATACCGCTACATTGATGATATTTTAATCATCTGGACGGAGTCTGAGCAACAGCTGAAGACGTTCCACGAACAATTTAATCAATTTCATCCCACCATCAACTTAACACTCAACTACTCCAGCACTGAAATTAACTTTTTAGACACCATCTTAAGCTACAGAACAATGAAATAGAGACATCCCTGTATCAGAAGCCAATCGACCGTCCAACATACCTTAAATGGGACAGTTTCCATCCAGAACACATAAAAAACTCTATTGTTTACAGCCAAGCCATCAGATACAATCGTATATGTTCCAACCCCTTGGATAGAGATGAACACCTTGGTCGCCTCAGAAAGACCTTTTTGAATCAGGGCTACCATCCAAGAACAATTGAAAACCAAATTACAAGAGCCACCAGAATATCAAGGAATCACCTGCTACATTACAAAACTAAAGAAGAAAATAACCGGGTGCCTCTAATAGTCACCTACAATCCACATCTGGAGGTGCTAAGGGGAGCTGCACGGAAACTACAACCTTTACTACAAAAAGATGCCCGATTACAATCCATATTTCCAGACCCCCTACTACTGTGTTTTAGGAAGCCACCAAATCTAAGAAGCATCATTGTCAGAAGTCCCTGTCCTCCCCAACAGCTGCAGGAACCTTTCCTTGCAACAGAAAAAATGTAAAATCTGTCCATTTATAATGACCATGGACAAGATAAAGATCCCCAACTCCCATCAGGACTACAAGATTTCAGGTACTTTCAGCTGCATCACATCTAATGTGGTGTACCTAATTAATTGTACTAAATGTCCAACTGGGGGTCTGTATGTGGGGAGACCGGGCAAAAACTGAGAACAAGGATGAATTCTCATCGCCACACAATAAGAGAAAAAAGAATGGATCTACCTGTGGTCAAACGCTTTTGTATCCCCGATCATAGCATGATGGACATGAAATTACTTGTATTAAAAGCTTATTTAAGTCTGAGAGAGACAGAAAAGTTTGGGAATATAAACTCATGACGACCTTTGATACACTCAGTGCTGAAATGAACGTGTCGCATGGATTTATGTCTTTTTGCATCAGTTAAGGAATTTGCTCTTCATACCTTCTGAGGGTATCACAACAATACCAGACCCCAATCAGAGGACAATAAAACTTTCACACTCCTTATCTATGAACTGTTCCAATATTTATGTTCATCTCTATCTCCCATAATGACAGTTCTGCTTCACGTCACCTGTCTTACCTATTGCATTGTTTCTCTCCTGTGTTGTGTATAAATATGTGATTCTTCAGATTTTGTTTTAGTCTTTGCCTGATGAAGAGACCAGAGTAGTCTCGAAAGCTTGCAATTTATTACCATCTTTTCAGTTAGCCATTAAAAGGTATCAACCACTGAGGACTCTCAATTCTAAATATTTTTTTTACTTTGTGTTAGTATCCCACATAAATTCCTAATAAAATTCTTTTAAGCTTGCAGGTACATGAAAAAATGTATAAAAGTTCAAGGGGTATGAATAGTTTTTTAAGGCACTGTGCATTTTCCTTCCTATTATTCCGCTGTAAAACAGGCAGTGTTTTCTCCAGTGGGCCTCAATATCCAGCTTCCTCTAGCAAAGTCTTTATCTAATGCTATGGAGCATCACTTCTATTCACTGAAACTTCTGCTCTATCCATATTACTATATGGCAGCTTCACTGTATGTTAAGCTGTCCTCTTCCTTAAAGGGAATTAGTCACACTTTTCAGCTTTTCAAGATAATAATATGGACATACAGGTAGTACAGTATATGTTTTGATTCCTGGAGTGGACCCACTGGATCGCAGTGAAGACCGATCCCAGGCAAGTTGGCCAGGTGGAAGCGACCACTATACAGGGACAATTAGGGACAGGCCTAGGAGAGAGGTACATTGCAATGGCTAGTGCCAGAGGGCCGGCTTGAGGACAAGGAGAAGAATTAGGGTACTCAGCGAGAACCAGATGGGGCGGAGCAGCCACGGAGAGACCCGGGACTCTGAAAACAGCAGGGTTCACACAGAGGGTACTGGATCCTGGACAGAGCAGAGAACGCACTGGAAGCGACAGGGACAGAGCAGAGCACGCACTGGAAGCGTACAAGGACAGAGCAGAGAACGCACTGGAGGCATACAGGGACAGAGCAAAGCACGCACAGGAAGCATACAGGGACAGAGCAGGGCAGAGCGCAAGGACAGTATAACGGTGAAGGTACTTGAGGGGACAGTACCCTGAGAGGTACGGGGACCTGACGTAAAGAAACCTAAAAGGACCTAGAGGAGCACTATAAGGCACAATAATAATCAGGCACTTCCTCTAGCAGGAAGCGACCTGATATACCCAGAGGCCACAGCCCAGGCACGACAGCGCTTCTGGGTAAGTACAACCAGGTATCTTAAAGAAGCCAGCAGTGAGCGTGACTGCGACCTAAGCGGCCTAGCGTGCATGCACGGGGAGTGGGATCCCCAGCACGGCTGAGGAACCGGAAGAGCAGGTGAGTATCACCAGCTGTAGTAAAAATACCCCCCCTTACATACCCCTTCTTAAAGGGAATCTGTCACCCCATTTTAGCCATATCAGCTAAAGATATTACTGAATAGTGCATCCCATAAGCAAGCTATCGGTATGTAGCTTATATCCAGATACCCCGTTTTGATAGCAAAATACCTTTGTAAACTTTGGATTCTTTTCTGTAAATCAGGGCGGTCCGGTCCGGAGGGGGCGTTTTCTCTCTTCTCCCCCTCTGCTCCTCGGCATCTCTTGCGTATCGCCGTCTGTGAATAGCACAGACGGCGTTCTGCTTCCCGCGATAGCACTTTTCAAATTCCCCCTGCGCATGCGCAGTGGCTTTGCCCAACAGTGGGCAAAGCATAAAATCATGACAGCGCATGCGCAACTATTGTCATTCACTTTCCTTGCCCCGGAAGTCATCCAAGGCAAGCAGTTATTTCCGGGGCAAGGAAAAAATTGCGCATGCGCTGTCATGATTTTATGCTTTCCCACTGTTGGGCAAAGCACACTGCGCATGCGCGGGGGGGAATTTGAAAAGCGATATCGCGGGAAGCAGAACGCTGTTTGTGCTATTCACAGACGGAGATAGCAAGAGATGCCGAGGAGCAGGGGGGAGAAGAGAGAAAACGCAGCCCTCCGGACCGGACCGCCCTGATTTACAGAAAAGAATACAAAGTCTACAAAGGTATTTTGCTATCAAAACGGGGGTATCTGGATATAAGCTACATACCGATAGCTTGCTTATGGGACGCACTATTTAGTCATATCTTTAGCTGATATGACTAAAATGGGGTGACAGATTCCCTTTAAGACTGGAAAGAAATCTCCTCAGGATACGAGGTGCGTTGATATTCTCTCATGGTTCCCACGACTTCTTCTCAGGCCCATACCCCTTCCAATCAATCAAGAAGGTTGTCCCTCTAACCTTTCTCCCGGATAGTATATCTGTTACCTCAAAAACGTTCTCAGTGCTAACAGGTAGAGGAGAAGAGCCAACAGAAGAATGATGGTGGTTAAGGACCACAGGTCTAAGGAGAGATACATGGAAGGAGTTAGAGATACGGAGCGAGGCAGGTTGGTGACAAAGTCCATGGCAATATGCCGCCAAGGAACCGAAGGCACGAGAAGAGGATGCAGGGCCCCCCGAGGGTAGTTGTATCGGAATCTTGTTCCGGGCGCAAGAAGGACAGGAGGCTGAAAATTCTTTGACATCCTGGCACAGGGACGGCCACCAGTAGTGGCGAGAGATAAGGAAGTATGTCTTCCTAGCTCCAGCATGACCGTCAATTTTAGAAGAGTGTCCCCAGCGCAACACCCTCTCCCTGTCATTCTCCAGGACAAATGTCTTGCCCGGCGGTAAGGTAGTAAACCTCAGGGGGGCTACCATGATGATCTTGGAGGGATCAATAATGTGGGATGGATCCTCTTCTATATCAGCCGTCTGGAATGACCTTGACAGCGCATCAGCCTTAACTGTCACGCTGGCGCACTGACTGGTAGGCGTGAGCCGGGGGTTGTGTCCCCACTGTGCCACAACCCAGATTACCCTATAAGGGGCGTGACTAAGACAGCTACCTTGGTCTTCACTGGAGCCTCTGATGATGAGGTCAGGCTTGTGCGGCAGGTAGCTGCCAGGTGCCACTCCAGGGTGGTGTCTGGCTGTTACTGCTGATCCCACTTGGGGAGATGGAACACTAGGATAGGTACGAGTAGCCGACAGGCTGGCAAGCACAACAGGCTTGGCTTGTACTCTGGCAGGCAGTCATGGCTGAGACACAGACAGGCAGGCCCGGCTGGGACAGTGGCAGGCGGTCACGACTGAGACACTGGCAGACGGGCACAGCTGAGACACTGGCAGGCGGCCACGGCTGAGACACTGGCAGGCGGGCACGGCTGAGACACTGGCAGGCGGCCAGGGCTGAGACACAGGGACACGAGCAGGAAGGAGTGGTGTATGGAAGGTAGAGACCTGTTCACACAGGAGATGCAGATACTCGTACTGGAAGGAAGGAGTGGTGTATGAAGGAACAGGTTTGAACCTGTTCACAATGGAGATGCAGGTACTGGTACTGGCAGGAAGGAGTGGTGTATGAAGAAACAGATTTGAACCTGTTCACACTGGAGATGCAGGTACTGGTACTGGCAGGAAGGAGTGGTGTATGAAGGAACAGGTTTGAACCTGTTCACACTGGAGACACAGGGACTGGTACTGGCAGGAAAGGTGGTGTATGAAGGAACAGGTTTGAACCTGTTCACACTGGAGATGCAGGTACTGGTACTGGCAGGAAGGAGTGGTGTATGAAGGAACAGGTTTGAACCTGTTCACACTGGAGGTGCATGTACTGGTACGTGAAGGATGGAAGTATAGATGGGAAAGAAGGAACAGGTTTGGCCCTGTTCACACTGGAGAAAACCGCAAGGCTGCAGAGAGGAGCTGCATTTGGCAGCAAAAGGTTCAGCAGTAGCAGAGGCAGAACGAAGCGGAACCGCAAGAGTGCGGAGCAGAGGCAGAAAGTGGTTCAGCAGCAGGAGTGGAGCTGCAAGGTATGCGGAGAGGAGCTGCAGCAAGAGGTTCTGCAGCAGCAGGGGGAAGCAAAGCGAAACCACAAGGTATGCGGAGAGGAGCTGCAGCAAAAGAACTCACAGCATGACCTGGAGCAGTGAGTAAGTTGGTGTGTGAGGGATGTGAGGCCATGCAGTGATGCCGGCAGAGTTGTTACATTAACGTTCTTTTCGCCAGGCCGGAAGTGAAGCTCCAAGTCAACGCGGGCGAAAAACAGGAGCCACGGGCTTGCCAAGGGTTGAGTCTTTGGGCTGACTGAATGTAAGCCAGATTTTTGCGGTTGGTGAAAATAATGAAGGGATGTACCTCGCCTTCCAGAAGATACTGCCACTGTTGTGAACGTATTGGAGACAATTTCTGAGCGGAGGCTCCCTCTGGTGGTTGCTGTCGGTACTGAAGCTATATCGAATGACTGGGCTTCCTCAGCTGGCAGCGATACCTGGCAATCAGGAGTCACTGACTGGACTGATATAAGGGAGCTGCCTTCCCATGAGCCTGGCCGGTGATCAATGTTTCCTGGTTCATTTGGAAGTTTGCTGGTGTCTTGCCTGCGTCTGCTACTTTCAGATAATATATTTTCTGCTTATTTCTATTGCGTTTGCTATTTCCATTTTTGTCTGCACCTTTGTGGAGGTTAGCCGGGTCCCCTCCTGGAGCCTGTGCTCTCTCTGTTTTCTATAGCTCTCTGGCAGGGAGCTCTTTCTCCTCTCCTGCGTGCAGCTTTGACATGCTCTGTCTGCTGCACATGCTGCTCTGAGCTCTGCGCGCCCGGCGTTCCTGCCCTCAGCCTGTCTGGCTTCCTGTCCCAGTATGAAAATCTCCTGTTATGATTTGGTAACTGAGAAGGACAGGAGCAAAACAGCAAGACAGCCGAACCCCTGAGAGGTTGGGAACTAATGGGTTGCAGATCCCTAAACTAACCGCACAACTAGAAGCAGCCGTGGAGCGTACCTACGG
>JARQOD010000002.1:373607425-373646659 GCA_033576555.1 Oophaga sylvatica
AGTTAGTTACCCGTGCTTCTTCTCCCTGCTCTTACTGATCTCAATAAAAAGTTAGAGGATGTATGGAGTACAACAGAAGATCTTTTTGAATGGGAGCTGGATTTTGTGGTTGGTTGCATTGATCTCTTGTGGCAGCTGAAGTTTCACATTAATATTATTTATTATTCTTATTGTGGCACCATTTTTTCCTAGCACTCCTGATATATAAAGTTTAATTTGAACAATATAATAACGATTTTTCTGTGAATAGACTTGAGATAATAAGACAAATACTTAAAAATTATCAAACAAGATATGAAACATTTGTTCTGAAAAATTTAAATTTGGTGATGACTACTTAATATGAATTAGTACAGTAGTTGAATTAATTAGAACACAATTGTAAGTTACAGTACGTATTACAACATAATTAAGCAAGGACGCTACTGCTGTATGAAATGTACTTAAAACAATAAAAGTGTTCAGATACGTTTAGATGTCTCGAAGCTTATTTCTCTCGATTTTTCTAAAAGCATCTGCCAGGAATTGGTTGAGATCAATTGTGACTGTATTTCTTTTCCTTTCAAATATTACGGTGTACTGTTACATGAACATAATTATATGTACGCTAAGTGTTTCTCAATACTTATCATAAATTTAAATGTCAACAGGCCAGTGAGGGGAGTTTTTTTATTAATTTGGTATGCAAATTTCAGAAGAAAAATAAAGCAGATGAGCAAACATGTTTTTGTAGGGTTAGTGTCTCTCCCTAAGGTAAATGCAGATTATTCCACTGAATGCATATAAAGCAGGTTTGAAGCATGTGCTGTGAATGTCAATACCTCATCCTCTATTATAATCTTTCTGAAAGCCTAATAATGGGCACCTCGAGGAATGTTAATAGATATGTGTATCCAGTAGGTTTGGCGTGTCTCCTGGGTAATAATCACTTTCTGTACTGTACATTGCATGCTTTACTTACATTTGTGATATAGAAAATAACTTTGCATTTAGCAATGTTGTTTCCGAAATCAATGTGTCTGCTTGGGGAAAATAAATTGAGCCATACAAGAGAATTACAAGAATATTCAATTTAAAACCACTTTAGTATGTTACAAAATATTTAAATGCTATGTAAATATTATGAATATAGCACATTACTGGCAAAAAGTACAGTACTGCTATAGGGTCATAGGCACATGTGTTTTTACCCACGTTATCTGTAATTTTCAATTAATTTACTAAATGTGTCATTTCAAAAAAGAAAAGAGGCTTTAACATAGATATGGTCTATTTCCTTTAATATATACTATCTGATTTGCAATAAATAAGTTGGCCTCTCTTGGCACATTTTTTTGCTAGAACTTATCCATACTTGTTCAGTGAGCCGAGATTCGCTATTAGAAGGCTCCTATAGGTAGATGAGGAGGTTAGTATTTTTCGAAGGATGCAGTCAGATGGCCGTATAACACAGTCAATTGCTATCTGATATTTTAATGGATAGCCCTCGGCTTAATGTTATACTATGGGGCAGTGTGATTTTTTTTCTCGTGTTTGGAAAACAATCCAAGCATACTGCAGATACATCCATTGATCGGATCAAGGTCACCCATACATATGGGTGCATGAGAAACATCAGACTGCACTTGGATGTCATCTGAGTGCAGTATGATTACTGCTGACACAGAGAATGGAGTAGATGGAGAAATTAAGTTCTCTGTCTTCTCCGCACCTATGACATGATTCTCTCATGTGAGAAAATTGGATCAAAATAAGGGGACTCTCGGATCAAATTCTGCCATTAGCATAATTAGACTGATTCTCTCACATGAGAGAATCAACGGCCATGTGACCTTAGCCTAACAGTAAATATATGACTTGATCAGTTGTGTTCAGTTCTTCTAGCTCAACTATCTATACAAAACTTATGTATGCGAGCACAAAGTTTAGGTCACACCTTAGCTGTCCAAAGACCTCTCACATGTCATCGAACTGCTCAGAAGTCATTACCAGCAGCTCTCATGTGCTTAGATTTCCAATTTTGAACCCTCGAAAACCTACTGGAAATTTTTACATTAAAATCAAATGTAAGATAAGTTTTTTGGGACAGCAAGGTATTAAGCCAAAGGAATTTCACTATGTGATAAATATAAAGAATATTTAATATTCAAATTGTTCCTTTATGGAAATGTACCCTTTTTTGTTTGATTCACCAGTAAATTGGGGCTTCTCATCTTTAATGGGATAATGTATTTGTCTTACTTGCTAGTCATCAGCCGATTGAGTCAGGAATAGTGATGAGTGAAGGTACTCGGATAAGGTGTTATCCAAACATGCTCAGGTGCTCACCGAGTGTCTTTAGCATGCTCAAAAAATATGTTCGAGTGCCTGCTTGATATCCGCACAACATGGAGAGATTACCTAACAAACAGGCAATCCATGCATGTGTTGCGGTTGTCTAACAGCCATGAGACATGAAGGCGCGGGGTCTTGAATATATTTTTCAAGTACGCCAAAGACACTGGGTTACCACCCGAGCATGTTCGGATAACACCTTATCCGAGCATATTTACATTTATCACTGCTCAGGAATAGTGTTGAGCGATACGATAATGCAAATATCGGCTATCGGCCGATATTAGCTCTATCGGCCTTTCGATAATTCGTTTCGATATTTTCGTCTTATCGAATACCGGAATCGGATTTGTCACTGTCACTGTCTGTGTCCGTCGGTCGGGTCTGTCACTGTCAGTGTCCGTCGGTCGGGTCTGTAAGGAGTCAGCGGCACTTACCTGGCAGAAGATCTCCGGCGGTCACGTCCTGGACTGCTTCATGGCCGCCATCCTCTTCTCCCCGGCGGTCACATGCAGTTTCTCGCGATAACTGCAGTGACTGCTGGGTAATCCCGGACGTAAAGCAGTCAGTCCGATGACGTCACCGCCGGGGAAGCAGGTAATCAGCTGTGCTGCGTCGCGATGACAGGCTCTGCCTGTCATTGCGATGTAGCAGAGCTGGATCGTCGTGGGACTGTCGTTATGGACTGCGTCGGACAGGTGGTATACTGTTGGTTTCTTTTTTTTCTTTTTTTACAGGAGATCGATGGCGTCGCAGGAATGAGAGTACAATAAAAGAAATGAAAACTGTGTTGTCTCTTTTATTTCATTAAAATACTTTTTTCTTGCTTTGTCTTTTTTTATGCATTTAATAACTTTGGGATTAATAATGGATCGGTGTCTTATTGACACCTCTCCATTATTAACCGGGCTTATTGTCACCATGCAATCAACGGTGACATTAACCCCTTATTACCCCGCTTGCCACCGCTACAGGGCAAGTGGGAAGAGCCGGGTAAAGTGCCACAATTGGCACATCTTTGATGCGCCAAATGTGGGGCTGCTGTAGCCTGGTATTATCAGGCTGTTGAGGGCCAAAATCCATGGGCCTTGACAGTCTTTTAATACCAGGCCGCAGCAGTCTGCATTTTACTTGGCTGGTTAACAAAAATAGGGGGACCCCTACGCCGTTTTTTTTTCGAGGGGATCCCCTATTTTTGTTAACCAGCCAAGCTAAGCAGACTGCCGTGGCCTGGTATTATCAGGCTGGCAAGGTCCATGGATATTGGATCCTTACCAGCCTGAAAAACCAGGCCTCAGCGGTCTGCTTCATCTGGCTGGTTAACAAAAATAGAGGGGACCCCACGCCAATTTTTTTCGAGGGGATCCCCTATTTTTGTTAATCAGCCAAGATATGCAGACTGCTGTGGCCTGGTATTATCAGGCTGGCAAGGTCCATGGATCTTAGCTCCTTAACAGCCTGAAAATCCAGGCCTCAGCGGTCTGCTTCATCTGGCTGGTTAACAAAAATAGGGGGGACCCACGCCAATTTTTTTCGAGGGGATCCCCTATTTTTGTTAACCAGTTCCCTCTGACGTCACTGATTGTGTCCCTGGCTGACCTGAAGTGAAAGTGGAAAGCAATCAATTAAGCTTTCCACTTCCTCTCCTGTCAGCCAGGAGAGGAACTCATTCATTTGGGGGTTTACTGTGAGGCTGCAGCATTAGCTGCGGTCCTGCAGTAAACATTAACCCTTTCTGAAGGATTACACCGTGGGACCTGACTGTACATCGGATTGGTAAGAATAATTTTGCTTTATTATTTTATTTTTATTACAGGAAATGGTTTTAGCAGGAAAATAAAATATGGTCAAAAACTGTGTGATTATTTCATTAAACTTCTTTTTTATTAAAGTGTGTGTTTGATTTTTCTTTCATACAATAGGATTAATAATTGATAGTTGTCTAATTGACAGCTCTCAATTATTAACCTGGCTTAAAGTGACCTTTCAATTGCAAGGTCATTTTAACCCCTTATTAACCCATTCGCCACCGCTACAGGGCAATGGGAATAGACGGGCAAAGTGCCAGAAAGGGCAAATCTAATTAGAGATTTGCCCTTTCTGGGGTGTCTGGGGGCAGATGTTAGTAGCCGGGGGGGGCAAAAATAATGGTCCCTCTCTGGGCTATTATTATCTGCCCCCACTCACTGGCTTTGTCTGTCTGGTTGCGAAAATAGGGCGGGAGCCCACGCCTTTTTTTTCAGCAATTTTACACCTCATATATATATATATGTACATGTCATTAAATTTGTGACACATATATATATATATATTTATATTTATAGTTCATACACTTCTACATAGTATAATAGCCGCTAATTCAATTGCCGGCTTTTGTGAAAATGCAGAACCCGACATGAAATGACACTTGGTTTACATAGAGTTAACCATGTCTTTTCATGTAGTTTGATATCTGATTTGCACAAACAATTACATGAGTGTAAGTGTGCAAAATTTCACACCTGTAGGGGTTAATTAAAGGTGTAAATTCGTAGCAAAAAGTCCATTTTTTTTACAACGAATTTACACCTTTAATTAACCCCTACAGGTGTAAAAATTTTGCACACATAGACTGATGTAATTGTTTGTGCAAATCAGATTGCAAACGACATGAAAAGACATGGTTAACCCTATGTACACCAAGTGTCATTTCATGTCGGGTGCTTCTGTCTTTTCACAGAAGCCGGCTTTACCCGGCAATTGAATCAGAGGATATTTTACTATGTAGAAATGTATAAATATACATACATATATGTATATATATATGTCACAATGACATGTATATATATATATATGTATTCTATGTGTGTATATTTAGTGTTTACAAGGAAATAAAGGTTTTTTTTAGTTGCGATATTTTGTTCCCATAGACTTACATGGGACTTCCGGTATCGAAATCGGATATCGACGATATTTAGTGCTATCGGCGATACAATTTCGATACGATATTTTTAGATATCGAGCAATATCGCTCAACACTACTCAGGAACTGTCCTACCCAACGTGCAGCAGCATCTCACCACGTCTGTTGTCGGGAAATGACCAACTAAAAAAATTCAAGACTCAATACCTTTTAATCCAATTTCTATGAAATTAGCTAATATTTACACCACCGTTTTGATTGTATTTATATTTTTCTGTATTATGAATAAAATAATGCATGGATGGATCATTTGCATAATGGACCTTGTCATTGCCAGAATGACTCAGCTTACTAATAGTGGGTTTTATCAGGGTGTCAGAATCTGCATTGAAATATTTTTTCTTTAGTCAACCAAACGAGGAGTTTAGAAGAATACTTCAACCTAGTTCATAAATGAATTTAATGTACAGTATATATAGTTTATAGCAGCTAGATTCAGATCATCTGACCTTTTGGCTGGACTTTATGGTAGAAGAACAGCCCCAACCCAGTGGAGAACATAGACAGAAAAGGGACCGTAAGAAAGAACAATTTAGAGTCCTTTACAGTCCAATAGTTCCATCTATGACATAAGCTACTTGCTGCTTTGGAGGTGGTAGTGGGTGACCTCCTTACCTCTAGGGCCCTAGTGCGGCTTCAAAGGTTCCAAAAATGATATGTCCACTCCTGCTCCAACAGTAATTATAACCGACAGTGCAAGATCTACTGCATAAGATTTAATGCACTGAAATGCAGTTACTCCAAATCCTACTCATTGAGACTGGAATTATTTTGCAGTAATCAATGTTAATGAATTTGCTCCTGTTTATGTAAGGAGATTGGACTCTGCTGCCATTCTTGCAATTTTCCTTTGTCTATGGTAAAAGTTGCATGACATTTATAGTGAAGTTGTTTGTATCCACACCAACGAAACAGAAGATGAATTGTTGTTAATTATGGCCTCTATTAGGATAGCACTCTGACAATAACTTAATTTCAAAAGTTCCATCGCATTTCCTGATTTTAACAATTGCATTAGCAAGAGAAAGATAATATAATGTACTTTTAATGTTAAGTTTAATAACCCAAAACATTCTGTCATTTGACTTTTGCTGGCGGTATAAAAGGTGCTGTTAAATATAATTAAACCCTAAATGAGATTTTCTTGCTAGAAGCTTGGCTTCAGCAAAATACATTGTTAGGACAGGCTTCAATTACACGCCTCCTCTTATATAAGGAGGCTAACATATAGTAAAAATATCATTATGGCCGGCAAGTCCTTGTCTCTTAATGGCCTATGACTGTCCATGGCATGCCAGCACACAAATATAACATTATTTTTACAATTTTATGACATCAATCAATATTCTACACTATTAAAGGCGTTATCCAGGACTAAATTATTTTTTTACTAAGAGTTTAAGAACTTATTAGCAACCACCTGCCTCTTCTATTGTACGGCGGCTCAGAGTGGTCACTGACCACTCCTGCCAGCGATTCAGTAGCTCCATATTAACAGAGCAGCTCTTCTTCTTCTAGGCTGCTCTGTTGATGGACATCATGATGATTGTCAGTTGGCTTCTCACAATTATGCTCAGGTGAGCTGGGTGTCAATCAGCAAGACGTCAGCTGTCAAGCCCCATGAACAGAGCAGAACACAAGAGAAGAAGCTGCTCTGTTGATGTGACATTAGCGGAAGCCAGAGAATCACCTGCATGGGCAGACTGTGACCTCTCTAGCGGAAGAGATTCATGCTGGGCCGTTAGTGCAGGTATTAAGCAACAAACTGCCTGTAAGTTCTTAGGTATGTAGTTAAAAATGAATATAGGACTGGATAACCCCTTTATAAGAATTTATTTTGGAATGAACACAATCAGAGCAGTTAGAGGATGAAGATATGAATAAAAGACACATGAGAAATAGAAAAGTTATTACATTTGGGAATAAAATAACATAGTATTTAAGGTTGAAGGAAGACTTTAAGTCCATCTAGTTCAACCCATAGCCTAACATGTTGATCCAGAGGAAGGCAAAAAAAATGTTGTCTCCTTATGGGATACACAGTGTTTCTTTTTTTCAGTTGCTATAACACAAGGGTCAGATGTTTGCTGTTAGTCACCATGACCAAATGCGTAGTGTTTTGCAGTATTTTTCCATTATTGTCAGGAGTTTAGATTATTTAATATTGATTTAACCCTTATTCTACCAAAAATGCTGAAACTGCTTCTGTGATGTGTGTTACAATGTTTAGAGCAGTTTTTAATTGCACTTTTTAATCCAGTAATGTTAAAATTTTGACATGTCCATTCATGACAGAGTAAGAGAAACTTGACAATCTAGTCTTCTACTTTAGAAGAAATTCTACATTTCTGCAAATCTTTTGACTCATGTCTTATTATTTAACCACAAGGAGCTTAGACATGTTGATGAAGTGAGATTTTGTGGCATATGTCATTTTATGACTGTGGCATCATGTCAAATCCTTCTATGAATCACCCTTATGCTCCTTTAAGAACAAGTACCCCCTTTCTTCATATTTATACTGTAGAAAGTGAATCACAAGGGGCAGACAGAAGAGGTGACCAGTCAACCAGCGCTTTCCTTGTACATAAAAGTAGATTAGGTTAAAAACAACACGTTCCAAATTAAATTAAGTTATTGGCAGAAAGAAGAGAGGAAACCTTGATCCTGGGAACTTGGCTATTATTATTCATATGCGAATACCGACAGAACTGTTATGGATCAGCTTTGGGTAATTTTCTCATCAGCAGTCACTTACACAATGAGCGAACAAACTAACTTTTCTAGGTTGGGCTTTTTTTGCCTGTAAAGGAGAACACACGAAATACTATAGAATTATGTAATAACACATTGGGATTAAGCAGTCATCAGGCTAACCCTTTGTGAAAAACCTTTTGGCTGCAGCAATATCTTCCTACAGTTTCAATGCCATACGCTATAAATGTCAGGCCATCATATTTTCTAATTAATTTTCTTTCACATCAACCATTCTAAGTATGCTTAAAAGGCTTTATAACTATATTGTTGTCTTTTTCCAGTTATGCTCGCCTCCATTTTTCCATTTCACCTCCCCGCTGATAGAAACTGTCAGACAAACCTTTGCAAAGTAAGCGATTGCTCACATTGAACTTCAACTACAAGACAAATTGCACCACTTCGGCTTCATCGCATTTGCCCCACGAGAGAGATGCCATCATTTAATGCCGCCGAGGAAAAAAGTGCTTAGTAAGGAGGAGAAAAGTAAAAGACTAGCACTTTCTGCACCAAACACATATCACTTGGACACTTGATCTGGTATAAAAAAGTCTTTTTTTTCTTTTACATTCTGTAAAAATAAAAGCTATTTATGGGAGTCAGTACAACACAGTTGCTGTTAGAAAAATACTTAAGTACTTAGAGTTAATGGAGTAGTTGGCACCACAATATTACATCAATGTACCCCATGTAAAAACAAGTGCACGCGTTTCCAGCTCACCCTGTATGCCTTTGCGTCACACAGACACTTGGCCATGATAAAAGGCTGCTAAAATCTGTCCAGTCCTACTGTCTATGGCTGGTTTGAGGTTACACAGCCAGATTTCACATCTTCTCAACGTAAGAGATAAAATCTTGTTTGCGACTGTGCCGTCTTCACCCATGGTATATCTAAATGGCATTTTTCACAATTTCTTTCAGGGAGTTAGGAAAGGATTTGGCTTCAGTGTAATCCTAGATATATTTGCCTCCTCTTATATGTTGCCTTTTTCTGCTGCTTTTGCTTGGCCTGATTTGGGGGCTGTACAGCTCTCCCTTTGGATTTTTCAGTCTAAGAGCTTGTCTCGTGTCCTTGCATGTCACACCTGCACTCCCCGTCCATGCATTTGTATAACTTGAGCTCGTAAGGTCTGAATGCCACTGAGAATAGTTTTCTGATGTTCCACAGAGGTGATTCCTAGACTCATGACATCCCTGCAAAAATGATAAAACAGAAGTCTCATATAACTGATATGATCATCATGTTATGACTAGTTTATAATACTTTCCATGTTGTGTACAATCATAAAATCTTCCCCTATTTGAGCCATAAATAAGATGTTCAGTCAGATGAAAGCAGGCTTCAACAGTATGAATTTCATTGTCCTTCTATGGGTCATGATTTCTGAACTGGTTGTGGGTCTCCTGACCCAAACTAACAGCCTCTTGGTCACATATGTGACTGTTATTTCTGGTCAGGGAACCCAAATCTGGTCCTGATATCGTAGTCTTAATACTGACCATGAAATAAACATGTGTGACGCTGGCGTAAAAAAGTCTTTAAGGTATATGAGCCAAGTTTACCGTACATTGAAACATTGCAATAAGGTAATAGTCTCAAAACTCAATGGTTAGCACAATAATAGAGTAAAGATTTAACTATTCATCCACTTAACTATGCAGTAGTTTACATATAAAGGAACTAGATTATCAAGGATTGCAAACGATAAAAACATTGAAGGGTTATCCTCAAGTACCAATGTCTATATACAGTATATGCCTCAATATCAATACAAGTAGCTGGCCTAGCCTCTCCACAGACTGAGCTTTTATATCCCATGATTGGTATATTTCAAGAATCTACTGTTAAAAAATAACAATTACAAATTTATATTTGGGTGGGTTACAATCCCCCTAATTAGAGATGAGCGAATTTGTTCGTTTTTTGCCCCCGAATATGATTTTGACATATTCGTATATGTATGTTTAATGTTTGGTTCCGAACATATTCGGTAATTTCTACTCCCATTGACTCTAATGACGTTCGGCTGTTTCGACGAATATTGGAAAAACAATATTCGATACTGATCATATTCGGAACCGAATCCGAACAAATTCGCTCATCTCTACTCATAATCACAGTAATTTTTCCGTTAAGTACATCGTCCAAAGATACAGTAAGTCTGGAACTTAATTACATTTTTAGGGAGGTATTCAGGTTGACATTACAAGTATGGAATAATCATAAAATGCTACTTACTGAACTGTCATCCTGGCTACTGACTCCAGGTAGCAATACCCTGCCGCCGTGAAGTTATCTTTGTATTTCTCCATTTCAATGGCCTCCAGCCATTCTCCCACAGAATTAAATGAAGGAAATGATGTAAACGTCCGCTCGATTAAGGGAATGGAAGTGCTCAGTGATCTACAAAATAAAGAGGCACAATTACTTACTTTTAGAAACCATTGCAGTCATTTAGACTTTTTTTGTAATTTAGTTTTTATTGATTTGCAAATTTAAGACTTAAAAATATTATCTTTAACACGTCATCTAACAATTTTAAGTAGAAGGACCAACCAGGAAAATTGCAAACTAGAAGCATAGATATATGTAAAACAAAATCTACATTTGATCATACTTGTGTTTTAATGTCCATAAACAGTAAACTGTTATTCATAAACAGTAAAACACAGCATCCATTCAAAAGAATAGGAAATAAGGTGTAGTACCCGGTAACACTGAACTTTGGTGACTACTTCATCAATTCCTGTGATAACTCGCTCCTGATAAACCCTGTATTTCTCCTAATAAACATTACTGAAATAAGAGAAAATTGACTCATTTTACTGATAGTTTTGTCACAAATCATAATTTTACTTTTATAAAGCCAACAATTTTTAAAACTTATTGACAAAAGAAGCTACAAACTCCGCTTGTCAGGCAACTGTGATGCCAGTCACTTCTCACGGCCAAGCCGTGAGTCAGAGTAGTCAAGGAGTCCAAGGTCCGAAACCAGGAGAGTATATCATAAACAGAAGGAAGAGTCAAAAGTGTAGTCAGGTAACATTTCTTGGTCAGAGTACCGGGAGGATAACGAATCAGAGCTGAAGGGGTTAAACAGGGGGATGGTCAGAATGAAGTTCAAGGTCAGGCAACAGATCAAGCATACAGAGCTCAAGGCACAGGAGAGCACAAAGCACAAACCTCACAAGATTAATGTACGTCTGGCAGTGTTCAGGGAAACTCAGCTCAGTTAAAAAGCATAGCCATTAACTGTAATAATGAACACATGAGACAGTTGATGCCTCACAATCTCCGATTGGATGCTGTCAATCAATACAATGACAGCTCAGCATGCCCCTGTACCAGATTGGATGGCCAAGCTGTCAATCAAAGTACTGACAGTTTCAGCATACTCCTATACCAGATTGAATGGCCAAGCTGTCAGTAACCGCATCCCAGATACACTGAGGGGTGGAACGTGACAGCAATGTTTTGCAATAAAATTGGACGATTAGAGACGAAAGCAAAACAAAATCATGAAAAATAGTTAGCTAGAATACTTAGACAACTCTCTTGTACAATATTTCACATTTATCACCTTGGAAGGGTCAAAATGGTTGATATTAAAGATTGACGGATTAGTCAAAATTGGACTGAACGGATGATGGTGAGAAGCGCGGCGCTTAGTTACCCGATGTTTACCCTGGATACCAGCTCCCAGCGTCTGCTCTACGGCTCTGGGAGCTGGTATCCAGGGTAACCAGCGGTAACTAAGCGCTGCGCTTAGTTACTCGATGTTTACCCTGGATACCAGATCCCAGCGCATGCTGTACGGCGCTGGGAGCTTGCTGATCGTTTGTCTCCCGGGGTCACGCGCAGCGATGCGTGCGGGACACCAACGATGAAAAAATGGTCCAGGCCATTAGACGACAATCAGTGATATCCAGCAGGGGACCGTGTCGCATGTAGCAAGATTGCTGGCTAAGTCGCTGTTGCGTCACAAAATCGGTGACGCTTTAGCGATCTCGCTAGCGATCACGCTATGTGAGACGGGGGCTGTAGACAAGAAATATAATTTTTATTATACTCACCTGCGGGGCGGTCCGGTCCGAGGGGTGTCGCTCTTCTTGGTTCCGCGCCTCCCTTGTTCTTGCAATGCTGATCTCCTTCTTGGTTTGTGTGGATGACGCATCCCTGCATCATCCACACAGTCTGCTCAGCATCGCGCTCCTACACAGGCGTATATATCTGCTCTGTTGAGGGCAGAGCAAAGTCCTGCAGTGTGCAGGTGCTGGGTCTCTCTGACTTTTCCCGCCACCTGCATACTGCAGTACTTTGCTCTGCCTTTAACAGGGCAGATAAGTACACCTGTGCAAGAGCGCGATTCCAGGGAGCCTATGTGGATTATACAGGGACGCATCATACACATGAAGCAGTAGGGCGGCATCGCAAGAAGATGGGAGGCGCCGGATCAAGAAGAGCGACACCCATCAGACCGGACCGGCCCGCAGGTGAGTATAACAAAAGTTATTTTTCAGTTCTTCCAGGTCGGGTTGGGGGTTTATATACAGCATTATAGAATGCTGTATATCAGCCCTGAAAGGTGGTGGCCGTAGCTCGTATCGGTCAAACCTGGTGATAGGTTCACTTTAAGTGGATGTAAATTTATGCCCATTTTAGGGATGCCTTACTGCCAATGGTCATGCAGTTATGTCCATAGGATGGACCAGGCACAGGAGCTCTATATGCAGTGAACTCTGACAGGTATTAAAGGCAGCTGATTTCCTACTCCAATCATTGTCACAGTTTAACCTGTTAGATAACATCATAATTAACTCAGTAAATAGATTATATCAATCCCTACTTCACCCAATAGCCCTGGAATTCAATTTTGGGCCACCAATGTGTTATGGTCGGGTTTAGCCATCTGGCCTGCAATGACATTATGCCTATTAGATAGTGCTATGAGCACTGGATAATAGATGATAAAGTTTATTAAGAGAAAGATGCTCATATTAAAAAAATGGAACATTTTTTGGTGATAAAGATATATGACCACTAGAGTTGAGCGAAACAGGTAGGTCAAATTCATAAGTCACCGACTTTCGCCAAAGTCGTGTTTCGTTGGCCGAAACACGACCATAGCGTGCAGTTGGCCATGCAGTCGGCAAAACGAGTGACACAGTCGGTTTTCCCAGAATGCTTTCAAGTGCCTTTTTTCAGCCAATGAGCAAGGACGTACACTGTGGGCAACGAGATGACATGGGCAGCATCCACCACCATCTTAGAGAAGGGCATTGCAGTGATTGGCTTGATTTGGGGGGCGTCATAGTGTCTATAAAAGCCATGAGCGCCGACCTCCATTTTACTTCTGCCGATCTTTACAGTAGGGAGAGGTTGCTGACGCTGTTTATCAGTAGGGAGAGAGTTAGGGCTGGAAAGAGAAGTTCTTTTGTGCTTGTGCTGATAGCAATTGTGCTGTACAGTTAGTGTGCAGTTACAGGGGAGGATTTTCTTGTGTGCAGCAGTGCTGGTTATTAGGCTGCCTTATAACTGTATTTCTGTGTGTACACTGCTGTGCAGACTGCTTTTTACACAGCACTAATACTTTTACTCTTTTTTTCTGCATAGTTACTGAGCATTGATTTTTTCCCACCCCGTATAGAGCTGTACGCTCCTCACACACTACCTTGTACCGGCAGGTATCACGGACAAATACATGCTGACTATCTGTGTGTGACTCCGGAAATATATACGGAGATTGAAATTTTCTCCTACACCGTATACAGCTGTCCGCTTGTAATACAGAACTGTTAGGGTTCGAGTTCCCGCTGCTGCACAAGGGGAGTCTCGAACCAGTCCCGCTGCGGTCCCCCATTCGTCTCCGGCCGCAGTGGAGCCTGCTCAGCAGAGACGTCAGTCCCAGCGTCTTGCCCATTCCAGTACTGTGCAGAGACTTACTGCTGCCTCTCCTGGATCTGCTATTATAGCCAGTGCTGGAGCAGACGTCTTTGGGATGAAGTCCTGCGTTTCCCCTTCTGAGCATGCCCAGGGTAAGATCTCTCATTGGAGATGAGGTGTCACATGTTCAGGTACAGCAGCTCCTATTGGTCCACCAGGAAGGTCCTGAAACTGCATGTGTTTTGGAACAGTTTCTCATTGGTCCTTGTTTCTGGCAGGTCCTGTAGCTGTTGCTATAAAAGGGTGGCATGGCTGGGCCGCCATGCGCTAATATCAATTGTCATATGCTTTGCGCCAGTGTGGTCATGCGTGTGTGTGGTTAGGGCCCGGCTGAAATAAGCCCCTAGAATACCGACTTAATCGGTGAGGAGTTTGGTATGCTAGCTGGTCAGGGTCGATCTCCGACACCTTTCACGTATCCCTTCTGAAACCCTTGCTCATGTCCCGGTTTTCCGAGTCATCTGCCGGGACATCGGGCTCGTCTATGGACGACCATGAGGTGAACGCCATCGTAGGGTGTAAGGTAGTACGGGGCAAAAGATTTTATTTGGTGGATTGGAGGGTTATGGGCCTGAGGATAGGTCCTGGGAGCCTACCGAGCACGTTCATGCTCCGCAGCTCATCGCTGCCTTTGAGCGCAGCGAGGCCCAAAGAAGGGGGGGCCCTAGGAGGGGGGGGTAATGTTAGAGGTCAAGTTCCCGCTTCTGCTCTAGGGGAATCTCGAGCCATTCCTGCTGCGGTCTCCCATCCGTCTCCGGCCGCAGTGGACTCTGTTCAGCTTAGGCGTCGGTCCCAGCGTCTTGCCCAGTCTAGCAGTGTGCAGAGGGTTGCTGCTGCCTCTCCAGGCTCTGCTATTGTGGCCAGTACTGGTTAGCGGCAAGCAGATGTCTTTAGGACAAAGTCCTTATTTTCCTCTTCTGAGCATGCCCAGGGTGAGATCTCTCATTGGAGATCAGGGGTCACATGCTCAGGTACTGCAGCAGCTCCTATTGGTCCGCCAGGAAGGTCCTGTGACTACTAGTGTTCTGGAACAGTTTCATTGGTCCTTGTTTCTGGCAGGTCCTGTAGCTGTTACTATAAAAGGGTGGCAATGCTGAGCCGCCATGCGCTAGTATCAACCGTTATATGCTTTGCGCCAGTGTGGTCATGCGTGTGTGTGGTTAGGGCCCGGCTGAAATAAGCCCCTAGAATACCGACTTAATCGGTGAGGAGTTTGGTATGCTAGCTGGTCAGGGTCGGTGTCCTAGACGCCCTAGATTACCGGCATAACCGGTGAGGAGTTTGATTGCCGTATTCAGGGCCTGGCGTTCAGACGCCATAGATTGCGGGTGTCTCCCGCGAGGACATTAGCGCATGATCACGTTCTATGTTCGCTTAGCAGTCAACTGTGTACCTGGGTGCCTGACAGGACACAGAAGTTTTTCTCAGCGGCTCTGTGACGTAACAGGGTTCACTTTCAACGCTAGACAGCGCCCTAGCGTGTTTATTTTGCGACTCAGTGGTGTTAAGTGAGTTCGCAAACATCGCCATATAGCGCTGCGGCACTCCTTCTAGCGGCTCTGTGGAATAACAGAGTTCGCACATATTGCCACAGCGCGTTACGGAGTTTATTTTGGCGACTCTGCGGGATAACAGAGTTCTCTTCTTGCGCCATTTTACTAGCAGCAGGCTCCGCCTGCACGGTGGACCCCGGGCTGCGAACACACCTCTTTACATCATATATTTGGTGCGTTCTGCAGACCCTAACATAATATTAGCGCCAGGGTCTGGCTAGTAAAATGGCGGATGACCAGCGTCTACCGCAGTACATCCAGCAGCTGGAGGGTAGGTTGGCGGCTCTTGAGCGCACAACCTCAGCTGTGGATGTTACCGCAGTCGCTGCTCAGGCTGCTAGCGTGGCTGCAGCCAGTTTCTCCTCTGCCACCTCTGCCCCTACATTATCCCACCTCCCGCTTCCTGACAAGTTTGCCGGTGACAGCAAGCAATGTCGGGAATTCGTGAGTCAGTGCTCTATACAGCTCGAGCTTCTGGCTGCACGTTTCCCCACGGATCGGGCACAAGTGGGTTTTGTACTGTCTCTACTCTCGGGCAGAGCGTTGGAGTGGGCAACACCGCTGTGGGAGCGCGACGATCGTGTGGTGCGGAGTGCTCCTCGTTTCCTGGAGGCTCTTATAAAGGTCATTTTAGGACCTCAGGTCACCCACGATACGGCGCTACAACTGCTGGCATTGGCACAGGGTTCGTCTTTGGTCAGTCAGTTTTCCGTCCAGTTTCGGACTCTGGTCTAAGAGCTAGACTGGTCCGATAAAGTTCTCATTCTAGTCTACTGGCGAGGACTGGCTGACCATGTTAAAGACGCTTTGGCTACCAGGGAGATTCCCGCCACACTGGAGAAGCTTATCTCCATATCTACCCGCATCGACCTCCATTTTCACGAGCGGAGGTTGGAGCGGGCCCAGTGTAGGCAGAGGATTCGGTTGGCTCCCACCTTTGCCACACCTCTCGAATCCCCCGATCTGGCGTCCGAACCCCAAAAGGCCACAGAGGTTCCTCGTGCAGGACCTAAGTCTCGAGTCGTCCGAGTTTCTGTGGTCTGTAACCTTTGTCAGCAGACAGGACACTATGCCAACAAATGTCCACAGCGATCAGGGAAGCGATCGCTTCTAGTGACCCTGGGAGGAGGTTCACTAGAGACAGCGGCATTTTCCTCCAAGATGACATTTAAAGGGACAGTCACTGTGGATTCTTCCACACTTACAGTCGAGCTTTGTGTGGATTCAGGAGCAGAGGGGAATTTCATGTCATTCACCTTTGCTCATCGCTACGCAATACATCTGATAGCGCTCGACAAACCAGTGACTGTCCGGGTAGTGAATGGGTTGACATTGCCCTCGCCAATTACACATCAGACTGTCCCTCTTACTTTGTGTGTACCCCCTTCCCATCAGGAAATTATTTCCCTTCTCGTCCTTCCCGAGGGAATAGACGAAATCCTACTGGGAGTACTCTGGCTCCGTTCCCACTCCCCTCATACTGAGTGGACCTCCGGTAGGATACTGGGTTGGAGTGAGTCATGTAAGGACAGATGTGTCAGGGAGTGCAGTCAGGTTACCACTACAGAGATACCCGCAGATCTTTCTCCTCTTCCCAAGTGTTATCAGTCATATGCAGACGTGCTCTCTAAAAAGGCTGCGGAGACTCTGCCGCCCCATCGTTCCTATGACTGTCCTATTGACCTCTTGCCTGGAGCAGAACCTCCTCGGGGAAGGGTTTATCCCCTCTCTCTTCCTGAGACGGAGGCTATGTCTCAATATATCCAGGAGAATCTGGCAAGAGTGTTCATTAGGAAGTCGGCGTCACCAGCAGGAGCGGGGTTCTTCTTCGTGCAGAAGAAGAGTGGAGAATTACGTCCGTGTATAGATTACAGAGGTCTTAACGCCATCACCGTTAAGAATAAGTACCCGTTGCCCATGATCTCTGAGCTCTTTGATAGGCTCCGGGGAGCAAGGGTATTTACTAAATTAGATCTGCGTGGTGCTTATAACCTGATTCGCATCCGTAGGGGGACGAATGGAAGATGGCTTTTAATACCAGGGATGGGCATTATGAATACCTGGTGATGCCCTTCAGGCTCTGTAATGCCCCAGCCATTTTCCAAGACTTTGTCAATGATATCTTCCGGGATATGCTTTCCACCTCTGTAGTAGTCTATCTGGATGATATTCTCATCTTTTCTCCAGATATTGACTCTCACCGGAGGGATGTCTGCAAAGTCTTCGACCTGTTACGGGCGAACTCCCTCTATGCAAAGTTGGAGAAATGCATGTTTGAGCAGGAGTCTTTACCTTTCCTGGGCTATATCATCTCCGCCCAGGGATTGGCTATGGATCCTGCCAAACTACAGGCTGTGATGGATTGGCAAGAATCCCATTCTCTTAAAGCGGTGCAGCGCTTTATGGGGTTCATTAATTACTATCGCCAATTCATTCCCCACTTCTCCACTTTGGTAGCCCTCACCAAGAAGGGAGCCAATCCCAAATTGTGGTCAGAGGAGGTCTCCAAGGCCTTTACTTCAATTAAGTCCCATTTTGCTAGCGCTCCCATCTTACATCGCCCCGAGGTTGATAAGCCTTTTTTATTGGAGGTCGATGCCTCGTCCGTTGGTGCTGGAGCAGTCCTTTTTCAAAAGGATGCTCAAGGTCGGAAACATACTTGTTTCTTCTTTTCCAAGACCTTCACACCAGCGGAGAGGAATTATTCCATTGGGGATAGGGAGTTGCTAGCCATGAAGTTGGCCTTTTCCGAGTGGAGACATCTCCTGGAGGGGGCTCGCTTTCCCTTTCAAGTTTTCACTGACCACAAAAATTTGGTCTATTTACAGACCGCCCAGCGGCTAAATTCTCGCCGGCCAGATGGTCCCTGTTCTTCTCCCAGTTTCATTTCACCCTCCATTTCCTCTCCGGTGAGAAGAACATTCGGGCTGATGCGCTTTCTCGCTCCGTGGTGTCCTTTGAGGAGGTGGAGGAGGAGCCTCGGTTGATTGTCCCCACAGAGAGCCTAAGAACTGTGGCCCAGGTTTCGCTTGAGTCTGTGCCTCCGGGCAAGACTTTTGTGCCCACCAATTTGCGACCGGAGGTATTCTCTTGGGCACATTCGTCCAGGGTGGGTGGACATTTTGGGGCAAAACGGACATCTGAGTTGCTGGCGAGGACATAATGGTGGCCACATATGGTCCGTGAAGTCAGGGAATATGTTCAGGCGTGCGTCTCCTGCGCCAACAATAAGTCCCCTCGACAACGGCCAGCTGGGCTACTTTTCCCTTTACCGGTGGCAGACAGGCCTTGGGAGATGGTCGGGATGGATTTTGTGGTGGGCTTACCCAAGTCTCGGGCTGCACCATCATCTGGGTGATAACCGACAACTTCTCCAAAATGGTGCACTTAGTGCCGTTACCACGGTTACCGTCTGCATGGGCCTTGGCAGCATTGTTCATTAGGCATATTTTCCGCCTACACGGTGTCATGGAAATATATATGTATTCCATATATTCAAAGTATATTCATATATATGCATTCACAGTTAGATAGATCTCACTTGCTAAAAATCCTGTGCTCACACATATCTATGCAAAAGCTGATGCCAGCTATAATCAGTCGTTTTAAACGACTCTGGCCTTCATAAGGAACAAGTACATAGAGTCTTAGTAGATATCTATTGTTTACTTTTCTAGTCATGCAAGAAAGCTAGGGCAAAAGAACATAAAACAATAAATCTGCAACTTCAGCCCTTTTATCATAATTATCATACTTACACTAGAACAGCCAATAATCTAGCAGCTTTTAATTATATGTTAATTGACTAACCAGCCCCTTTTTATAAACGTATAAAACCTTGAATGAATAATAAACTGGGGTCTTGATGAACTGCTATACTCACACTTCTGTTGTGGACAGTTTCATTTCGTTCTGAGCGCTCAAAAAGACATTTAATAAAGAATTGGGAACGGCAAGCAGCAAACACTGAAGGATAAATTTATCCTAATTAAATTTCCATAACAGTTGGCGTCTGCACGCGGGGGATTGGACGAAACGCACGAGGACCCGGCCGACCGGAGAGACGGGGGTGTTGGCCCTGGCCTTGGCACACGGGACGGAGACTGCAGCTCCATCAGTAAGGTAAGAAAACTCTGTCATCTTACCTGAATGTTCCCTGTGCCTAGTCCTAGCCTACACTTCTAGCCGGTCGGACGTGGTCATCACCGCATTCCCAGGTAGTGTAAAAAGTCCATACCCTTATCCAAAAGCCCTGGGATATAAGCCGAGTTGTTTGCTGCTGTGCTGTGTATGTGTTTCATGTTTTGTGTGAACCGGAGAAAGTTGGAACGGTGACTGTGTTTTTGCTTGCTGATTTCTGGGAGCTGTATGGCAAAAAACAAATTGCTGGATAAGTTCCCGCAGAAATCCTTCACACATAGGTGGGAGGTCATCCCAAAAAATCCAGGTGTGAGGGGCGGGAGCTTTGATTTGGATAAGTCCACGCAGTGATCTTTCACACATCGGAGGGAGGTCATCCCAGATCAATCCAGGTGTGAGGAGCGAGGGCTTTGAATCGGTTAAGTTTCTGCAGAAATCTTTCACACACAGGAGGGAGGTCATCCCAGATCAATCCAGGTGTGAGGGGCAGGAGCTTTGTTTGGCTAAGTTCTCACAGTAATCGTCCACGCAAGGGGGGAGGTCATCCCAGTCAAATCAGACGTGGATGGTGAGAATTTTGATTAAGGCTATTACAGATTACTGTGACCGGCGCACCGGCCAGGGCATACGGTTTTCAGAAAGTGATAGACCTGTAGCATCGCCGTGCTCAGTGCTATTGGTGAGTTATCAGTTACCAGAGCAGCTTGTATGTGTCACAGATCATCAAAAGAGGGATTCGTATTCTCCCGGGTGTCTGTCTCATTGTACATGTCACTGTCTATCTTGCAGGTACTGTCGCTTTAAATCTCATTCAGAGCAGCGTGCGCTCTGTCAGTATCTCATTCACTGCTGGCTGTAGCAGCGAGAAACCCCTTTGACCCCCCCTCCTCTGCTAATCACGTTGTCACATCTGTTTCCTGGTTTTGATCTTTTTAAGCTAGTTTTTTGGCTACAGGCTGAAGCGTGAAAATTCTTAGGCATTCAGACTGAACTATATTCATTTTTTGCTATTCTGAGGGAAAATAATTTTATTTTTTTTTTTTTGATACGTGATTTCAGTGCCTGTAGAGACAGCAAGCAGAGATATAAGGGAGGGGGAAGTGCTGGCAGCAGCGAGATGACATTCCAGAAGGCGGTAGGAAAAAGCCTACGCTACCAGACAAAAGTTTTAAAGTACTTTTCTTTTTGTTTTTATCATTTTACAATCAGTTTTTCCACCTCTTTTCTGTTTTTTTAATTAGCTGTTTTAGTAACAAGGGTTGTTTTTCAGAGTTTTATGATTAATACGGTTTTTCTTTTCCCCCTTTTTGGTGAATTTATTTTTTCTTTTTCTAGAGTTTTTTACTAAATCTAACTTTTGTTTTTAAAGTTTTTCTTTTAAGTACATTTTTAAATAATTTTGGAGAGTTTTTTTTTCTAATCAACTTATTTTAGAGTTTTATTCTCCAACCACTTTTTTTTTTTTCTCTACTAGCTTGCTTTAGACCAAGGTCAGAAGCACAGATAAGGAAACTGCAGTCTGAGGGAGAACACACACACAAACTGCGCAGTAGCTTGACTCACCCCTCCCATCAGGCATTCACCGAAGACACACAGAACCAGAATGCAGCAGTTTTCAGATTTTTAATCACCTTTGTTGAATAGATTTTTGGAATAGACACAGTACGTAAGAATCGAAGGGCTAGGCATGTGAATAGAAGGTCAGAGTACGTGAGAAGCAAATGGACAGGCAGCCTTTACGCTGCATAATGAAATGTTTTTTCTTGTTTTTGTTGTTTGAAAGGCAACAGGAAAGTTTGTTAATAGATTACCATCTGCTATAAAAGAGCAGTGGTGCATCGTGTAGAAGGTACAGCAAGTTAATTTGAACGGACCAGGAAGTGATTTTTTATGTGGATAAGATTGAAAAGGTGTTAAATCGTCTGTGAGAAAATGATCACTGACATGTCACAAGAGCAGAATTCAGAGTCACACACATCACATGTCCATCATGTGGAGACACGGGACAGGTGTAGGCTGCTCTCATTGAATAAGGAGCCTTGTACAGGGAAAAACGCTCCCCGCCTCTCTCCACAGGGAGAAGGCATTTTTGTTTCAACCATCCCCTCTCAAGAGTCACAGGGGGGACACCCTCTCCTTTTTCTTCTCTCAGTCCCTTTCTCCTTCTTCTTCAGACTTTTCTCCTCTTTCCTCGCTGCCATCCCTCTCATTCCTTTTTTCCCCTCCCTCACATCTCTGACACATCCATTTTCTTCCTCTTCCTCTTCTTCTCTCTTCCTCTCCAACTCTCAAATCTTCTTCTTCATCTTCTTCTACTTCTCCCCCTCCATCTTTCTCCTCTCTCTCTCTCCTCCATCTTTCTCTCCTTTCCCCTTTCACTCTTCTCTCCCTCCCCTCTTTCCTTTTCCTCCCTTTCTCCTCCCACACCACACCCACCTGCTCGTGCTTGCTCTCCTCCTTCCTCCTCTCAGGCACATCCCACCTCTTCTTCACCCTCTCCTCCTTCATTTTTTCCTCTCTCCCCGCCATCTCTCCCCCCTCCTTATTCCCTTGCTCCTCCCTCACACCTCCCTTCTCTTCCTTTTTTTTCTACTTCGTTATCAACTGGGTCAACGCCCAATCAAGGCAATGTGGTGTCCCTGTATTCAGTGCCTCCAGCACAGGGCACCCTGTCTATCCCAAGCACAGTACAAACATTGCCAGTCATTATATCAGGGAAGAAAGTGCAAATCTCCCTACACAAAACGCTGCATGTAGCCCCCAGACACAACAACTAGCAGAGCCCACAGCTAGGGCTTCACAGGGGGGTGGTATAGCTGAAGACAAAAATGGGGAACCTCAGTGCCGAGCAGGGCTGCCAGGATGGAACCATGACACTGATCCACCGCAGCCTCAGCAAGGAAGTGGGAAATCCCCAAGCAGCAAGACAACTTTTAAGCCCAAATCTCACCCAGTGTATGCACCAAGTACACCATGTCACTTCTTATCTGATGAAGATGAAGATGCAACGTCACACATGCTGCCCAATACTAGGGAAGAAAACACACAAGCACCAATAGAGCAGGGACAGGTAGAGGCACCATCCTATGAGCCCTTCATCCCAAGCCAGGTGATCAGTATGCTGCCAGACCCAGGTATACACCCCATGCCATTTTGCCAAAAAATGCAGCAGATCCAGCGAACGTATGCAGCAGCCTGGATTGATCTCTGGACCGTAATGGAAATAAAAGCAGGTGATGCATTCTGGCCAATTATGAGAGAACACTTCAAGCTTCCAACAGAGTTAGATGCGTATGCCTGGGAGACAGGACCAAAGCTAATTGAGCAACTCAGAGAATGGGCCAAAAGCAGACTGACAGGACAAACTCTCAGCCTACATGACATGAGTCAAGACAAGACAGAGTCTGTGGAGAAGTTCCATGACAGAGTGATGCAAGTGTTTCAAGATTTGGGCCTCATTACCCATGATCAGACACACAGACGGATGTTGGCACAGGCTTTTGTGCATGGACTGAGAGAACCAATCAGGAAAGTAGCCAGGCCTGAGTACACGTCAATAGCAATGGATACCCTGCTCGCAGTAGAAAAAGGATTGAGTCCCGCCGGACAGAAGGATGTCCAGTGTTACAACTGTGGCGAGTTTGGTCATTTCCGGAACCGGTGCAGAACACTGACTTCGCCCAGAAGAAGAAGAAACACAGAAAACAGTGAAGAACCCCGTCCATAGGACAGGAGCACACCAAGTCCACAGGAACCCCACCAGTGGGACCAATATCCTGAGAGTGGATGGCGTAGTCAGATCTTTTCTTGTGGAACTCCGCAACCTCACCTATCTATCAGAATCTTCTGCGTCCTGCATGGGAATTGATGGTCAAGTCAGACATTTCAAGATTATGAAGCCCCTGAGCGTGTGGACTCAGCCAGAACACTCCATCATGTCCCAGTTTGTTGTGTCAAAGACCTGCACCCTCAACCTATTGGGAGTGGACCTACTGCAGAAGCTGAAAGCGACCAGAGTGTTCCAGGAAGATGGACCATGACACTTTCTTCACCCTGACCCAAGAAGAAACAGGAACAACCACACTGCAGACCTATCACAGGAGGTGCTGGACATAGTACCAGAAAAGCCACTCCATCACCCAGAGTCAAGATGTCTCTGACCAACTGAAGTCTAAGGAACTGCTAATGAAGCGGCCTGAGAAACTAAATTGACATTGGCCAGGATATTCAACTCAAGAAGGACCCTACTCGCTTCATGGAATGGCAACACCTCATCCAGCTCCAATGCCAGAGGTTCATCTTTTGCAAGTACCAGGAGGTGCCCCCTGCAATTAACCAGTTCACCCAGGCCCTAGACCGGCAAAAGGCCACTCAGCTCTTCAAACTTGTGCACAAATACTGACCTGAGACCGAGCTGGAGAAAAAGAAACTACTGATGGCCCGTGCTGAGAAAAAAGCAGCCGGTTAAGGAGACGTCCCAACAAGAAGACCCCCTGTGACCAGAGCAGGTGCTAACACAGTGACTGTCTTGGTGGAGAACAAGAAAGCCAGCTGGTCGTCATCTCTCATGATGTGGAACCTAGTAGACAGCTTGTTTTCCCGCCAGCTCTGCGCCGGCAGATGGGAGTCCCCTGCCGCATACTGAAGGACAAGGCCAAACTTGGCTGCCTCGCCCATCGGAATCAATACCAGCTTTCCACAGTGAAGACAAAGACTGTAAACCCCACTGAGTTCAGAATGGTGCAAGGCCTGGAGGCCATGAAAGAGGCTACGGTATTTGAAACCCCAACAGTGCTGAACCGTCACACTCTGCTCTCAAGAGTCCCAGTCACCGTAACGGTATTCACGGTGATCAGCCTGGCCAGTACCTTCTTCAGTGTTTCCCCTCCACCTGGAGGCCTGCCTTCACGCACCAGTGCAGTGCATATGGACAGTGTTGCCTCAAGGTGCTCAAAACAAGCCCTTCAAGTTTCACCAAGACAATGTCCTCCATCCTCGTCAACTGGATTGCAGAATACGCAAGAGTCACTCTTCTACAACACGTGGATGACCTTCTCTTTTGTGTGGTTGACATCGACACCTGCACAGTCTATTCCTTGTCTCTCCTACTCTACCTGGAAGAACAGCAACGCAAGGTCTGGAAGAACAAAGTCCAGTGATGTCAGAAGCAAGTTACATCCCTGGGACACTGTATTGCCCACCAGACGAAACAAAAGACTGGAAGACCACTGTGGAGAAGATGGCTCCCCCAACAACTCCAAGAATGCTGCAGGCTTTCCCTGGTCTAGTGTCGTATTGCAGAACCTGGATCCCTGATGCCTCAGTCCTAATGCAGCCTCTGTGCGCTTGCATCAACGCAACCCCGCTCCTTCTATCAGACGCAGCCTTCAACCCATTCAGGAGATTGGAAGAACTCCACAGTCTCAGCGCCAATACCAGGCCTACCTGACTACGAGAAGTCTTTCCGTCTACCTGATGGAAGAAAGAAGGTCATGCTACTGGAGTCCTGATATGGATTCACGGGGGAAAACAGAGACTTTTAGGCTGCCTCTCAGCCCGCTTGGATCCAGTTGCAAGAGGAGCACCCTCCTGCCTGATGGCAGTATCTGCAGCACACACCTTCCTGGACAAGGTTGCTGACATCACTCTTGGACAGCCACTGGAAACTCTCACACCACACGACATCTTGGCAATCTTCAATCAAGCTCAACCAACAATAATCTCCCCACCGCCAGGCATCTTTGTGGCACCTCTATCGCCTTTGTCTCATAATGTCACCGTCTCCAGACCTACAGTCCTCATCCCGGCTACTCTACTCCCACTCCCAAGGGGGATACAATATGGACTTTCCAGAACAAAATTTACAGAATTTATCCTCTACTTGGATGGCTCCAGATTTGCAGATGATGAAGAAGTTTCCACACAGGAAGTGCAGTGACCAGCAATCAAGAAATCCTGTGGTCCAGAAGTCTGTCACCTAGCCTGTCAGCCCAGGAAGCAGAACTGATAGCGCTGACGAAGGCCTGCCAGATGGCAGAAGGCAAGACTGCAAACATCTACACCGACTACAGGTACTCGCATGGCATAGCACACGACTTTGGGCCCATCTGGGCTACAAGGGACTTCATCACAGCAAACGGGACAACCGTGAAGCATCATGGAACCTTCAGGGACCTGCTGGGTGTACTCCAACTTCCAAAATGGTGGCAATTTGAAAAATCAAAGTGCATGGAAAACTGAGAACAGAAGAGGCGTGAGGCAGTAACATGGCTGACATGGCAGCCAAAGAAGCGGCCAAAGGAAGACAACATGGAGAAGTGGGAGAGGTCGTAGAGCCGGACGGCTACTACATGACGACTGAAGACAAGAAACCTGACAAAAAGACGTCCTGGGATCTGCTCAAGAAGTTGCAAGACCAAGCTCCAAAAGGAGAAGAAGAGCTGAATGCGAAAAAAAGCAACACGTGAAGAAGGAAGGCTATCAATAATGGACTTTAAACTCTGCCTACCACAAAGTATGCACCCTATGGTGGTCCAATGGGCACATGGACCCACACCCACATATCAAAGACACAGATGAATGATCTGATTGGTGCTTACTGGTTCGCTTCAGGGATCTCCACCCTAACAGACAAATTCACCAGCAGCTGTCTGACCTGCGGCAAACGCAAGCCTGGACGTATGTATAATAATAATAATAATAATGGAAGAAAGTCCCCCTCACCTCATCTGGAAAGACCACTCTACCAGCTTCAAAGGATCCAGATAGACCACATCCAGATATCGCCAAGTGAAGGATTCAAATACGCCATTGTGGTCAAAGAAGTATTTTCAAGATGAACAGAAGCCTTCCAAGTCAGCAAAGACTACTGCAAAGCAGCTACTTTCGGAAAATAGTGTGCAGATACGGGGTTCCAGAAATGATAGAAAGTGATCAGGGACCAGCATTCACAGCAAATCTGACACACGAGACCCGATTAGCAGTAGGGTCAGACCTAGGCCTACACACTCCTTGCCACCCCCAGAGCAGCGGGAAGGTAGAAAGACTGAACGGAACACTTAAGAATAGGATGCTGAAAATTGCCCAAGAGACACGCAAACCATGGCATGACACACTCCCAATTGCACTGTTTAGCGTAAGGCACACTCCAGAGACCCAGAAAAGCTGTCACCATACGAAATTTTGTTGGGTCTAATCCCAAGTTAGGTGCATTCTTCCCTCAGCAGCAGAATATGCAAAATGATATCTTGTTTGCTTATGTAATTGAATTGGTCAAAAACTAATGTCCATTCTCGAGTTTTTCTCTTCACTGCCAGATTTGATGGTCCTGTCCAAGAGCCCCAGATGACACCAACCTCTGTGTAACTAGAGGGAAAGCCTATTTGGATCCACGTATCGCATTGCAAGGAAGCTCCCGTACCAGGAGAGACACCTAAGCCATGAAGGATGTCGTGGATGCTTTGACTGACCAGACAGATGACCTACCTGATGAAGAATACACACGTTTTTTTCTGAACATGCAGTTAAATAAAGAGACTATGATTGCAACCCGACAGGGACAGTCCTCCTGACCGCCCATTTGCGAAAAGTCTGTATTCGGTGGGGAGGCATGCGCTAGGCATATTCTCAACCCACCGGCAGCACAAAAGAGTTGCAGCGCTTTGGGACAGGAGCAGGTTTTTAGGGCAAGTGGTATCTAAGGGGGGACTGTCATGGAAATATATATGTATTCCATATATTCAAAGTATATTCATATATATGCATTCACAGTTAGATAGATCTCACTTGCTAAAAATCCTGTGCTCACACATATCTATGCAAAAGCTGATGCCAGCTATAATCAGTCGTTTTAAACGACTCTGGCCTTCATAAGGAACAAGTACATAGAGTCTTAGTAGATATCTATTGTTTACTTTTCTAGTCATGCAAGAAAGCTAGGGCAAAAGAAAATAAAACAATAAATCTGCAACTTCAGCCCTTTTATCATAATTATCATACTTACACTAGAACAGCCAATAATCTAGCAGCTTTTAATTATATGTTAATTGACTAACCAGCCCCTTTTTGTAAACGTATAAAACCTTGAATGAATAATAAACTGGGGTCTTGACGAACTGCTATACTGACACTTCCGTTGTGGACAGTTTCATTTCGTTCTGAGCGCTCAAAAAGACATTTAATAGAGAATTGGGAACGGCAAGCAGCAAAAACTGAAGGATAAATTTATCCTAATTAAATTTCCATAACAACGGTATGCCAGACAAAATTGTCAGTGATCGAGGTCCCCAGTTTGCGTCTCGGTTCTGGAGAGAGCTGTGTCGTTTACTCAGCATTGAGTTGAATCTCTCCTCTGCATACCATTCCGAGACGAATGGGTTGGTAGAGAGGGCCAACCAGACCTTGGTCACATATTTGCGACATTTTGTCTCTGCCAGGCAGGATGACTGGGCATCCTTGCTACCGTGGGCTGAGTTCGCTCTAAATAATGCTGTGGCTGACTCCACCGGACAGACCCCATCCCTCCTGAACTACGGTCAGCATCCGCGGGTACCAGTGCCCATGCCCGTGTCTTCCGCCGATTCCAGGGTGGCAGTATCACGAACACCGCACTGCACTTGCTCACTGAGCCAGTGCGCGTGTCCTGAATAATACAGACTGCACTCAAAGATACCTGTGGAGCGGGGCAGCAGCGGTGAAGATGCGTGCTTCTGACTAACAGGACCCGAAGCACATGACTGCCAAGGGGCGGCGCCGGCCACAGGTCTCTCAGAGAAGGCAGTAACAGACAGAGAATGCTTCAGGCCAGAGGACCTTAAGCACGTGACTGCTGATGGGCGTGGCCTAAGCTCCAGAGAGCTATGAGCAGAAGGAAAACTCCTAGAGGGGTAACTACGGGACAGAGTTACCAAGGGGCATAGACAAAACGGAAAGTCAGGATAGCCAGGTCATACACAGAGGGAGCAACGCAGTACAAGAGGAGCAGGCAGAGAATAACCAGAACGTAGCCAAGGGATCAGAAAACCAGAACGGGAAAATACACAGTACCAAGACAGTAGACAAGCTCACAACGAAGAGACGGACCGGGTCAAAACCAAACAAGCAACAAGATCAGGCACAAGGCACAGGCACACAGGAGGTCAACTAACTCAGCCGAGGGCAGGAGTATAACTGACACCAGACCTAGGTCAATTGGCAACTAAATAGCCGCCCTCTGCCAGAGAGAGGCTGAAACCATTAACCCCAGACTGGCCAGGACGGGACAAAGACCAAACCCTGTCCTGGGTCATGACAGTACCCCCCTCTCAACGGGGGGCCACCGGACCCCCGGGTTTCTCAGGACACCTGGCATGAAAGGCCCGGACCAACTGATCCGCATGAACAGATCGGGCAGGAACCCACGACCGGTCCTCTGGACCGTAGCCTTTCCAATGTATAAGATACTGAAGAGCACGACGGACAAACCTAGAGTCAAGAATCCGTTCCACCTCGTACTCAGACTGCCCGTGTACCAAAACCGGTGGTGGGGAAGACAACGGTCCTTCCCTACAGGACCCCACAGGTTTCAAAAGGGCCCTGTGGAAAACGTTGGGAATCCGTAGAGACGGAGGGAGACACAACCGAAATGCCACCGGGTTAACTGCTTCCGTAATTTCATAAGGACCAATAAATTTAGGTCCAAGTTTCGCAGAGGGGACCTTGAGCCTTATATTCCTAGTAGATAACCATACCTTATCCCCAACCTGGAACACTGGCCCCACAGACCTCTTTTTGTCAGCAAAAAACTTATATTTAGACTGAGCCTTAGTAATGTTCCTTTGGACCTCCTGCCATAACTCCCCCAACCGCTGGATTGTCCCATCCGCCCCAGGACACCCAGAGTCCAAACGGGAAAACTCCCCAAAATGTGGATGAAACCCATAATTGCAGAAAAAGGGAGATGTGCCCGTAGACTGGTTAATGCGGTTGTTAAACGCAAACTCAGCCAAAGGTAACGAAGTACACCAATCATCCTGTCGGGCTGAGGTCAGGCAATGCAGGATTTGCTCTAGAGACTGATTGGTCCGCTCAGTCTGCCAATTAGTCTCTGGATGATAAGCGGATGAAAAAGACAGACCAATACCCAACCTCTTAAAAAATGCCCTCCAAAATCTGGAAACAAATTGTACCCCCCTATCAGACACCACATTCAAGGGTACCCCATGCAACCGCACCACATGCTCAACAAACAATCTGGACAACGTTTCCGCATTAGGTAAAGCCGCCAAGGGTACAAAATGTGCCTGTTTACTAAACCTGTCCACCACTATCCAAATGACGGTGTTACCCTTGGAAGGAGGAAGGTTAGTGATAAAATCCATGGACAAATGGGTCCATGGTCTATCAGGAATTGGCAGTGGCACCAATTCCCCTGCCGGCCGGTTATGGGGGGGTTTCGCACGGGCACATACCCCACAAGCAGACACAAATTCCCCAACATCAGAGGCTAAAGAAGACCACCAGAATATCCTAGCGATGGCCCTCCGGGTAGCCGAGATCCCAGGATGACCACCCAGAACTGAGTCGTGGAATTCCCGAAGGATCCTGAGACGAAATTGAACTGGTACAAAAAGTTTATCCACTGGCTTAGCTGGAGGGGCAAGAGACTGAGCTTCCCGAATCTCCTGCTCCAACCCAGCAGAAACAACTGCCACCACCACCCCAGGCTGAAGAATGGAGGATGGAGGTTCGGGGGGAGACACCGGATCCAGACTGCGTGACAAGGCATCAGCCCTGACATTTTTGGATCCTGGCCGAAAAGTGATGGAGAACTGGAATCGGGAAAAAAAAGCGACCATCTTGCCTGTCTAGGAGTCAACCTTTTAGCAGACTCAATGTAAGCTAGGTTCTTGTGGTCCGTAACCACGGTAATAGGATGGACAGCACCCTCCAAAAAATGCCTCCATTCTTCAAAGGCCAACTTCACGGCCAGAAGTTCTCGATTCCCAACATCATAGTTTCTCTCCGCAGGAGAGAATTTCTTAGACAAAAAGGCACAGGGTCTCAAATTAGTCAAAGTGGCGGGTCCCTGGGACAACACTGCCCCCACCCCCACCTCCGAGGCGTCCACCTCAACAATAAATGGTTCAGACGGGTCCGGTTGAATAAGAACCGGAGCAGACATGAAACATTTTTTTAAGAACTGAAACGCCGCCACCGCTGCGGCTGACCAATTCTTGACATCAGCCCCCTTTTGAGTCAGATCTGTGAGAGGTTTAACTACCTGCGAGAACCCCCTTATAAACTTGCGATAGTAATTTGCGAATCCTATGAAATGCTGCAGAGCCTTCAAATCACGAGGTTGTACCCAATCAACAATGGCCTGCACCTTATTAGGATCCATGCGATACCCCTCAGCAGACACAATGAACGCCAGAAACGACAGTTCCTGAACGAAGAATGAACATTTCTCTAGCTTAGCAAAGAGACAGTTCTCCCGGAGCCTTTGGAGAACTGCCCGAAGATGATCAATGTGAGTTTGTTTATCAGGCGAGTAGATAAGAATGTCATCTAAATACACAACCATAAAACGCCCAATAAAGTCAGAGAACACATGATTAATAAAATTTTGGAAGACTGCTGGTGCGTTGGTCAGACCGAAAGGCATGACCAAGTTTTCAAACAACCCTTCAGTAGTGAGAAAAGCAGTCTTCCACTCATCCCCCTCCCGGACCCGGATAAGGTTATATGCCCCCCTGCAGATCCAATTTCGAAAACCACTTAGCCCCAGACAACTGGTTGTACAAATCAGGAATAAGGGGGAGGGGTAAGTATTTCTCACAGTTATCTTATTTAACTCTCGAAAATCGAGGCATGGGCGCAAACCACCGTCTTTTTTCTTAACGAAAAAGAACCCCGCCGCCATGGGGGAAACAGAAGGACGAATGTGTCCCTTACGAAGGCTCTCGGAAATGTATTTTTTCATAGCAGCCCGCTCGGGACCCGAGAGGTTATACAAGCGGGCCTTGGGCAATTTAGTACCTGGAACCAGGTCAATGGCACAATCAAATGGGCGGTGTGGTGGTAAAACTTCAGCCTCTTTTTCAGAGAAAACGTCCGCATAGTCCTTCAGGTACTCCGGAATACCTTCCAGACCAACGTACGACACAGACACAGTAGCAAGACATTTTTCAGAACAATTAGATCCCCATTTAACAATATCACGGGAATCCCAGTCAATAATCGGGTTATGCCGTTGCAACCAGGGAAACCCTAACACCAGGCCAGCAGAGAGGTTATCCAAAACAAAACATGACATACGCTCCTGGTGAAGGGCCCCCACCCTGAGGGTGAATTCTTCAGAGACAAAATGGACACCGTCCTTGGTGAGAGGTGTAGAGTCAATGGCCATTATTTTTATATGAGTCTCCAACCTAACTGTCCCTAATCTACAGCTGGCCACCAGCTTAGAGTCAATCAGGTTCAAGGATGAACCACAGTCCACAAAAGCTGAAGTAAGGAAAAAGCAGTTCTTCACACCAAGTTCCACCTTTAACAGTATCTTAGAAAATGAAGGAAAGGGTACCTGAGAGTCTGAGTGACCTCCACGATGATCACCCAGAATCAGTTGCTTGTTAGTCGGTGGGCAGGAGGGACAGTTCTTTTTCCAATGTCCAGGATCACCGCAGTAAAAACACAGCTTTTCCAAACGCCTCCGTCTCCTTTCTTTCTCTTTGAGGTCGATGGCTCCCATCTCCATGGACTCCAATACAGGACTGGCTCCCCTTCCACTGGAGAAAAGTGGTGTCTCAGCCTGCATCACACCTCTCGCCCGCAGCCTGCGATCCATTCGGACGGCCTGCGTCATGGCGTCCTCCAGAGAATCAGGCGGAGGGTGGAGTGCCAAGGCATCTTTCAGACGTTCAGACAGGCCTCTACGGAACAAGCCCCGGAGGGCGGCATCATCCCAACAGACCTCAGCAGCCCAGCGTCTGAACTCTGAGCAAAACCACTCGGCTGAGTGCTTCCCCTGACTCACACTCATCACCATGTCCTCAGCCATAAGCACTCGATCAGGCTCATCATAAATATGCCCCAGGGCCTCAAAAAATGCATCCACAGTCATTCTCTCAGGGGCAGTGGTAGGAAGGGAAAAAGCCCAAGCCTGGGGGGCTCCCCTTAACAGAGACATAATGACCCCCACCCTCTGACTTTCATCCCCAGAAGAGTGCGGTCTTAAAGAAAAAAAAAGCTTACAGCCCTCTTTGAAAACTTTAAATTCCTTTCTATCTCCGGAAAAGGTATCTGGTAATTTAACCGGGGGCTCTGGGGAAACTAATATAACATCTTGAACCCCTGTCCCATGAGCACCAGATGATAAAGCCCCCTGCACAGTGTCAGCCATCAGCTGCTGAGACTGAGCCAGAACTCGCTGTTCCTCATTCAGTGTCTGAGACATCTGAGTCAGGTGCTTTACCTGCTCAGAAAGGGCATACATAGGATCCATAACACACACAGGAGAGAAAAAAAAAAAAGTAGCGGTCAGTTATAATATCACGAACACCGCACTGCACTTGCTCACTGAGCCAGTGCGCGTGTCCTGAATAATACAGACTGCACTCAAAGATACCTGTGGAGCGGGGCAGCAGCGGTGAAGATGCGTGCTTCTGACTAACAGGACCCGAAGCACATGACTGCCAAGGGGCGGCGCCGGCCACAGGTCTCTCAGAGAAGGCAGTAACAGACAGAGAATGCTTCAGGCCAGAGGACCTTAAGCACGTGACTGCTGATGGGCGTGGCCTAAGCTCCAGAGAGCTATGAGCAGAAGGAAAACTCCTAGAGGGGTAACTACGGGACAGAGTTACAAAGGGGCATAGACAAAATGGAAAGTCAGGATAGCCAGGTCATACACAGAGGGAGCAACGCAGTACAAGAGGAGCAGGCAGAGAATAACCAGAATGTAGCCAAGGGATCAGAAAACCAGAACGGGCAAATACACAGTACCAAGACAGTAGACAAGCTCACAACGAAGAGACGGACCGGGTCAAAACCAAACAAGCAACAAGATCAGGCACAAGGCACAGGCACACAGGAGGTCAACTAACTCAGCCGAGGGCAGGAGTATAACTGACACCAGACCTAGGTCAATTGGCAACTAATAGCTGCCCTCTGCCAGAGAGAGGCTGAAACCATTAACCCCAGACTGGCCAGGACGGGACAAAGACCAAACCCCATCCTGGGTCATGACAGGCAGACTGGGCTGTGGAGGCACGGGACATTTGGCACCGCACCCAGGATGCCATTCAGGCCTCCAAAGAGAGGATGAGGTCTTCGGCCGATGCCCATCTGCGCCCAGCTCCTACATTTGCTCCGGGTGACCTAGTGTGGCTTTCTGCCCGAAACATCAGGCTACGTGTAGAGTCCACCAAGTTGGCACCTCGCTTTTTGGGCCCCTTTAAAGTTCTTGAGCAGGTGAACCCGGTGGTTTACCGCCTAGCCCTTCCGCCTCGCCTTGGTATCACAGACACCTTTCACGTGTCCTGGCCATTTCCCAGTTTTCCGAGTCATCATTTCGGGTTCATCTACCGACGAACATGAGGTGAATGCCATTGTTGGGTGCAAGGTGGTACGAGGCAAAAAATTTTATTTGGTGGATTGGAGGGGTTATGGGCCTGAGGATAGGTACTGGGAGCGTGCCAAGCATGTTCACGCTCCGCAGCTCATCGCTGCCTTTGAACGCAGCGAGGCCCAAAGAAGGGTGGGTAATGTAGGGTTCGAGTTCCCGCTGCTGCACAAGGGGAGTCTCGAACCAGTCCCGCTGCGGTCCCCCATTCGTCTCCAGCCGCAGTGGAGCCTGCTCAGCAGAGATGTCGGCCCCAGCGTCTTGCCCATTCCAGTACTGTGCAGAGACTTACTACTGCCTCTCCTGGAACTGCTATTATAGCCAGTGCTGGAGCAGACGTCTTTGGGACGAAGTCATGCATTTCCCCTTCTGAGCATGCCCAGGGTAAGATCTCTCATTGGAGATCAGGGGTCACATGTTCAGGTACAGCAGCTCCTATTGGTCCACCAGGAAGGTCCTGAAACTGCATGTGTTTTGGAACAGTTTCTCATTGGTCCTTGTTTCTGGCAGGTCCTGTAGCTGTTGCTATAAAAGGGTGGCATGACTGGGTCGCCATGCGCTAATATCAATTGTCATATGCATTGCGCCAGTGTCATGCGTGTGTGTGGTTAGGGCCCAGCTGAAATAAGCACCTAGAATACCGACTTAATCGGTGAGGAGTTTGGTATGCTAGCTGGTCAGGGTCGGTGTCCTAGATGCCCTAGATTACCGGCATAACCGGTGAGGAGTTTGATTGCCGTATTCAGGGCCTGGCGTTCAGACGCCATAGATTGCGGGTGTCTCCCGCGAGGACATTACCGCATGATCACGTTCTATGTTCGCTTAGCAGTCAACTGTGTACCTGGGTGCCTGACAGGACACAGAAGTTTTTCTCAGCGGCTCTGTGACGTAACAGGGTTCGCTTTCAACGCTAGACAGCGCCCTAGCATGCTTATTTTGCGACTCAGTGGTGTTAAGTGAGTTCGCACACATCGCCATATAGCGCTGCGGCACTCCTTCTAGCGGCTCTGTGGAATAACAGAGTTTGCACATATTGCCACAGCGCGTTACGGCATTATTTGGCGACTCTGCGGGATAACAGAGTTCGCTTCTTGCGCCATTTTACTAGCAGCAGGCTCCGCCTGCACGGTGGACCCCGGGCTGCGAACGCACCTCTATACATCATATATTTGGTGCGTTCCGCAGACCCTAACACAGAACCGTATATGTGCTCTTTGTATTACGGTCAAATCCATACTGAGTGAGCGACTGTTTGTGACTCCGGAAATATATACGGAGATTTACATTTTAACCTAAACCGTATACAGCTGTCTGCTTCTGATACAATACCGTATATCTGCTCTTCGTATTACGGTCAAATCCATACTGAGTGAGGAAGTGTGTGTGACTCCGGCAATATATACGGAGATTTAAATTTTCCCCTAAACCGTATACAGCTGTCCGCTTCTGATACAGCACAGTATATCTGCTCTTTGTATTACGGTCAAATCCATACTGAGAGAGCGTTTGTGTGTGACTCCTGAAATATATACGGAGATTTAAATTTTCCTCTAAACCGTATACAGCTGTCCGCTTCTGATACAGTACCGTATGTCTGCTCTTTGTACTACGGTCAATCCATACTGAGTGAGCGTCTGTGTGTGACTCCGGAAATATATACCGAGATTTAAATTTTCCCCTACAGCTGGGCGCTCCTCACACTGTACCATATATTTGCTGGTATTTTTGGTACATTTTCCCAAACATGAGGAAGTATGGTGGAAGAGGCCGCGGATGTGGGTGGGGGGGCCAGCTGGTACTAATGGTGGTGGTGGTGCTTCTGCTGGTAGTGCCAAAAGCACAATAGCACTTAAGGCAGGAGGTGTTGAGCTTGCGTCATTGTCTGGCTCCAGAAGGCCTGGAAGGCTCCCTTTTCTGGGAGTAGGTAAACCGCTTTAAAAGCCGGAGCATCAGGAACAGGTTTTGGCTTACATTGTCAAAACAGCCTCCAGCTCTATCGCCTCCACATCTGAAGTTTCAAAAAATGCAAGCACAGAGTCGTCAATGCAGGCTCCTGGTCAGGAACAACACCTTTCCTTGTGTCCTTCACCCCCACCAAAAGTGAAGGATGCGGCAGGCCTCACTTCAGATTACTCCCTGGAGCTCTTTTCACATACCATGCCTGGGTTATCAAGTCAAATCTTGAATTCCCCAGTCCAAGATGAATATGACATGGAGTGTACTGATGCACAGCCACTGCTATATGATTCTGCTGGTACATTCACCCAGAGCACTGCATTGCCCTCGCAGTCTACTGAGCCAGATTCTGACCCTGATGAAACTCAGGTGCCCCTTCCTGCATACTATACCACCTTACACGGTGACACAGAGGAAGGTGCAGATGAAATTGAAGAGGAGGTAATAGATGACACAGTTGAGGACTCGGTTTGGCATCAATTCAGGGAAGAGGGTGCCGCTGGCAATAGCTCAGCAGAGGAGGAGGATTCGCAGCAGGCATCGACATCGCAGCTCCGGTTATCTGGCAAGCACGTAGCATTTCAAAAAAGTGTTAAAAAAACAAAAAGTTTCAGGATAGCTTGACCAGACGGTCAAATAAGCACAGCGTGCAAGCCCTGAAGATTTATCCTATTGTAGGAAGAGTGCAGTGTGGCACTTTTTTGACCAAAATCCAATAGATGAGGCAAAGGTTACCTGTAAGAAGTGCGGAAGGACCTTTAGCCGAGGAATAAAATCTACGAAATTTGAATACCAGTTGCATACTTAGACATTTAAACACCATGCACTTGCAAGCGTGGATGGACTACAAAACCTCAGGTAGCACAAGTGCACCTGCTCCGACTGAAGGTAGCCAGCCACGTTACATCGCTTCCCCACTGTAAGCCCACTGGTTAGCAAACCACCAGCAAGAAATGTTGAGGTGTCGTCGCAAGGCCAAAGCAGTCAGGGAATCCCAATGTTTTTCCAACAAAAGACTGAATCTAGGCCATCGCTACCACCACCGCCATCACCACCACCACCACCATCACCATCACCAACCCCCTCTCAGTCCGCCATGTCCACCGCTAGTTCACCCATATGCAGCTCTCAAGTCCAGCTCACTCTAGCAGACACTCTGATTAGGACAAGAAAGTACTCATCCTCTCATCCACGTACACTGGCTTTGAATGCCTACATTGCCAAACTGATCTCATTAGAGATGATGCCCTTCTTTTTGGTTGAAAGTGCAGCATTCCGAGAGCTCATGGCCTACGCTGTCCCATGCTATGATCTACTCAGTCGGCACTTCTTTTCTAGAAAAGCCATCCCTGCCCTCCAGCTGCATGTGAAATACCCCATTGTCCGTGCACTCAAACAATCAGTGAGTGGAAAGCTGCACCTCACAACAGATGCATGGGCCAGTAGGCATGGCCAGGGCCGTTACGTGCCCATCACTGCGCACTGGGTTAATGTGGTGGATGCAGGCTCCTCAGGGGACAGCGGCGGTGTGACAGTGCTGCCTAGCCTACGGTATAGGCAACAGTTGGCTGTAGGCATTCGACCCCCCTCCTCCTCCAGAAGTAAAAGCTCTTTGACAGATCACAGTCACACGAGCACTCCATCTACAGCTGCCAGTGTTGCACATGAGGTGTTCCACTATCGAACAGCTAGTGGCAAGCGTCAGCAGGCTATTTTAAAGATGATGCCTTTGGGCGACAACAGACACACCGCAGAGGTACTGGCCGACTATTTGCAGTGAGAAACTGAGTCATGGCAGGGCAGTCTACATCTTGAGCCAGGCAAGGTAGTCAGTGACAATGGCCATAATTTTGTGGCGGCCAAATCCCTGGCAAAACTGAGACACATACCTTGCCTGGCTCACACCTTGAACCTGGTGGTGCAGTGCTTCATAAATAATTATCCGGAGTTACCAGCCCTGCTCCATAAGGTGCGAAGACTGTGCTCGCACATCCATTGCTCGCCCGTAGACTCCAGTCGTATGCAGAGGCTACAGCGATCGCTCCACCTCCCTAAGCACCACCTAATCATAGACGTTGCAATAAGATTGAACTCCACCATGCACATGGTTGAGAGGCTGTGCGAACAGAGGCAGGCTTTAATGCATTTGTGGGAGGATACATGGGCAGGCAGTTTGAGGACAGACATGGAGTAGTCGGGTGTGCAGTGGTCAAAGCTGGAAGACCTCTGTAAAGTTCTTCAGTGTTTTGAGGAATGCACATGGCTGGTAAGCGCAGACGATGCAATCATTTGCATGAGCATCCCACTTATGCGTCTGCTCATGAAAACTTTGACACAAATTAAGGATCAGGCGTCTGCAGTGGAGGAGGAGGAGGAGCAGGAGGAGGCGGGAAGCCTTGATGAGTCAGGCATTGTCTGCTCAGGGAACTATCCTGGACAAGGTGGAGGAAGAAGAGAAAGTGGAGGAGGAGGATGAGGGGGATGATTATTTAGGGGAGGAGGATGCTTCTCAGGGGGCAAATGAAAATGTTGGCTTGCCAAGGTCAGATACAGGGTTTGTGTGTGACAGGAGGGATGTGGATTTGGCAGAAAGTGCTCCTCCACCCACCACTGGCAGTGCATCATTGACACCTGGAACATTGGACCACATGTGTGATTATGTCTTGCGGATCCTTAAAAGGGACCCTTGCATTGCTAAAATTATGAAGGATACCGACTACTGTTTGGGCAGCATCCTCGATCCACGCTATAAAGGCAAATTACAGAACATCATGTCACAGGAGAACCTAGAGCTAATATTGGCGAACAAACAAGCAACTCTGGTAAACCATTTGTTAGAGGCATTACCAGAACACAGCAGCAGTGCAGGTTCTACAACGAGCCGTACTGGGCCAAATGGAAGAGGTGTTTGTAGTGCAACACAGCCAAAGTGGCGTTGGAGACAGAGATTTCGACTGGTAATACTGAATCGATTGCAACAGACAGGAGACAG
>JARQOD010000002.1:373646759-373702197 GCA_033576555.1 Oophaga sylvatica
GGAGGAAAATGCCGCTGTCTCTAGTGAACCTCCTCCCAGGGTCACTAGAAGCGATCGCTTCCCTGATCGCTGTGGACATTTGTTGGCATAGTGTCCTGTCTGCTGACAAAGGTTACAGACCACAGAAACTCGGACGACTCGAGACTTAGGTCCTGCACGAGGAACCTCTGTGGCCTTTTGGGGTTCGGACGCCAGATCGGGGGATTCGAGAGGTGTGGCAAAGGTGGGAGCCAACCGAATCCTCTGCCTACACTGGGCCCGCTCCAACCTCCGCTCGTGAAAATGGAGGTCGATGCGGGTAGATATGGAGATAAGCTTCTCCAGTGTGGCGGGAATCTCCCTGGTAGCCAAAGCGTCTTTAACATGGTCAGCCAGTCCTCGCCAGTAGACTAGAATGAGAACTTTATCGGACCAGTCTAGCTCTTAGACCAGAGTCCGAAACTGGACGGAAAACTGACTGACCAAAGACGAACCCTGTGCCAATGCCAGCAGTTGTAGCGCCGTATCGTGGGTGACCTGAGGTCCTAAAATGACCTTTATAAGAGCCTCCAGGAAACGAGGAGCACTCCGCACCACACGATCGTCGCGCTCCCACAGCGGTGTTGCCCACTCCAACGCTCTGCCCGAGAGTAGAGACAGTACAAAACCCACTTGTGCCCGATCCGTGGGGAAACGTGCAGCCAGAAGCTCGAGCTGTATAGAGCACTGACTCACGAATTCCCGACATTGCTTGCTGTCACCGGCAAACTTGTCAGGAAGCGGGAGGTGGGATAATGTAGGGGCAGAGGTGGCAGAGGAGAAACTGGCTGCAGCCACGCTAGCAGCCTGAGCAGCGACTGCGGTAACATCCACAGCTGAGGTTGTGCGCTCAAGAGCCGCCAACCTACCCTCCAGCTGCTGGATGTACTGCGGTAGACGCTGGTCATCCGCCATTTTACTAGCCAGACCCTGGCGCTAATATTATGTTAGGGTCTGCAGAACGCACCAAATATATGATGTAAAGAGGTGTGTTCGCAGCCCGGGGTCCACCGTGCAGGCGGAGCCTGCTGCTAGTAAAATGGCGCAAGAAGAGAACTCTGTTATCCCGCAGAGTCGCCAAAATAAACTCCGTAACGCGCTGTGGCAATATGTGCGAACTCTGTTATTCCACAGAGCCGCTAGAAGGAGTGCCGCAGCGCTATATGGCGATGTTTGCGAACTCACTTAACACCACTGAGTCGCAAAATAAACACGCTAGGGCGCTGTCTAGCGTTGAAAGTGAACCCTGTTACGTCACAGAGCCGCTGAGAAAAACTTCTGTGTCCTGTCAGGCACCCAGGTACACAGTTGACTGCTAAGCGAACATAGAACGTGATCATGCGCTAATGTCCTCGCGGGAGACACCCGCAATCTATGGCGTCTGAACGCCAGGCCCTGAATACGGCAATCAAACTCCTCACCGGTTATGCCGGTAATCTAGGGCGTCTAGGACACCGACCCTGACCAGCTAGCATACCAAACTCCTCACCGATTAAGTCGGTATTCTAGGGGCTTATTTCAGCCGGGCCCTAACCACACACACGCATGACCACACTGGCGCAAAGCATATAACGGTTGATACTAGCGCATGGCGGCTCAGCATTGCCACCCTTTTATAGTAACAGCTACAGGACCTGCCAGAAACAAGGACCAATGAAACTGTTCCAGAACACTAGTAGTCACAGGACCTTCCTGGCGGACCAATAGGAGCTGCTGCAGTACCTGAGCATGTGACCCCTGATCTCCAATGAGAGATCTCACCCTGGGCATGCTCAGAAGAGGAAAATAAGGACTTTGTCCTAAAGACATCTGCTTGCCGCTAACCAGTACTGGCCACAATAGCAGAGCCTGGAGAGGCAGCAGCAACCCTCTGCACACTGCTAGACTGGGCAAGACGCTGGGACCGACGCCTAAGCTGAACAGAGTCCACTGCGGCCGGAGACGGATGGGAGACCGCAGCAGGAATGGCTCGAGATTCCCCTAGAGCAGAAGCGGGAACTTGACCTCTAACATTACCCCCCCCTCCTAGGGCCCCCCCTTCTTTGGGCCTCGCTGCGCTCAAAGGCAGCGATGAGCTGCGGAGCATGAACGTGCTCGGTAGGCTCCCAGGACCTATCCTCAGGCCCATAACCCCTCCAATCCACCAAATAAAATCTTTTGCCCCGTACTACCTTACACCCTACGATGGCGTTCACCTCATGGTCGTCCATAGACGAGCCCGATGTCCCGGCAGATGACTCGGAAAACCGGGACATGAGCAAGGGTTTCAGAAGGGATACGTGAAAGGTGTCGGAGATCGACCCTGACCAGCTAGCATACCAAACTCCTCACCGATTAAGTCGGTATTCTAGGGGCTTATTTCAGCCGGGCCCTAACCACACACACGCATGACCACACTGGCGCAAAGCATATGACAATTGATATTAGCGCATGGCGGCCCAGCCATGCCACCCTTTTATAGCAACAGCTACAGGACCTGCCAGAAACAAGGACCAATGAGAAACTGTTCCAAAACACATGCAGTTTCAGGACCTTCCTGGTGGACCAATAGGAGCTGCTGTACCTGAACATGTGACACCTCATCTCCAATGAGAGATCTTACCCTGGGCATGCTCAGAAGGGGAAACGCAGGACTTCATCCCAAAGACGTCTGCTCCAGCACTGGCTATAATAGCAGATCCAGGAGAGGCAGCAGTAAGTCTCTGCACAGTACTGGAATGGGCAAGACGCTGGGACTGACGTCTCTGCTGAGCAGGCTCCACTGCGGCCGGAGACGAATGGGGGACCGCAGCGGGACTGGTTCGAGACTCCCCTTGTGCAGCAGCGGGAACTCGAACCCTAACAGTTCTGTATTACAAGCGGACAGCTGTATACGGTGTAGGAGAAAATTTCAATCTCCGTATATATTTCCGGAGTCACACACAGATAGTCAGCATGTATTTGTCCGTGATACCTGCCGGTACAAGGTAGTGTGTGAGGAGCGTACAGCTCTATACGGGGTGGGAAAAAATCAATGCTCAGTAACTATGCAGAAAAAAAGAGTAAAAGTATTAGTGCTGTGTAAAAAGCAGTCTGCACAGCAGTGTACACACAGAAATACAGTTATAAGGCAGCCTAATAACCAGCACTGCTGCACACAAGAAAATCCTCCCCTGTAACTGCACACTAACTGTACAGCACAATTGCTATCAGCACAAGCACAAAAGAACTTCTCTTTCCAGCCCTAACTCTCTCCCTACTGATAAACAGCGTCAGCAACCTCTCCCTACTGTAAAGATCGGCAGAAGTAAAATGGAGGTCGGCGCTCATGGCTTTTATAGACACTATGACGCCCCCCAAATCAAGCCAATCACTGCAATGCCCTTCTCTAAGATGGTGGTGGATGCTGCCCATGTCATCTCGTTGCCCACAGTGTACGTCCTTGCTCATTGGCTGAAAAAAGGCACTTGAAAGCATTCTGGAAAACCGACTGTGTCACTCGTTTTGCCGACTGCATGGCCAACTGCACGCTATGGTCGTGTTTCGGCCAACGAAACACGACTTTGGCGAAAGTCGGTGACTTATGAATTTGACCTACCTGTTTCGCTCAACTCTAGTGGTCATATATCTTTATCACCAAAAAATGTTCCATTTTTTTAATATGAGCATCTTTCTCTTAATAAACTTTATCATCTATTATCCAGTGCTCATAGCACTATCTAATAGGCATAATGTCATTGCAGGCCAGATGGCTAAACCCGACCATAACACATTGGTGGCCCAAAATTGAATTCCAGGGCTATTGGGTGAAGTAGGGATTGATATAATCTATTTACTGAGTTAATTATGATGTTATCTAACAGGTTAAACTGTGACAATGATTGGAGTAGGAAATCAGCTGCCTTTAATACCTGTCAGAGTTCACTGCATATAGAGCTCCTGTGCTGGTCCATCCTATGGACATAACTGCATGACCATTGGCAGTAAGGCATCCTAAAATGGGCATAAATTTACATCCACTTAAAGTGAACCTATCACCAGGTTTGACCGATACGAGCTACGGCCACCACCTTTCAGGGCTGATATACAGCATTCTATAATGCTGTATATAAACCCCCAACCCGACCTGGAAGAACTGAAAAATAACTTTTGTTATACTCACCTGCGGGCCGGTCCGGTCTGATGGGTGTCGCTCTTCTTGATCCGGCGCCTCCCATCTTCTTGCGATGCCGCCCTACTGCTTCATGTGTATGATGCGTCCCTGTATAATCCACATAGGCTCCCTGGAATCGCGCTCTTGCACAGGTGTACTTATCTGCCCTGTTAAAGGCAGAGCAAAGTACTGCAGTATGCAGGTGGCGGGAAAAGTCAGAGAGACCCAGCACCTGCACACTGCAGGACTTTGCTCTGCCCTCAACAGAGCAGATATATACGCCTGTGTAGGAGCGCGATGCTGAGCAGACTGTGTGGATGATGCAGGGATGCGTCATCCACACAAACCAAGAAGGAGATCAGCATTGCAAGAACAAGGGAGGCGCGGAACCAAGAAGAGCGACACCCCTCGGACCGGACCGCCCCGCAGGTGAGTATAATAAAAATTATATTTCTTGTCTACAGCCCCCGTCTCACATAGCGTGATCGCTAGCGAGATCGCTAAAGCGTCACCGATTTTGTGACGCAACAGCGACTTAGCCAGCAATCTTGCTACATGCGACACGGTCCCCCTGCTGGATATCACTGATTGTCGTCTAATGGCCTGGACCATTTTTTCATCGTTGGTGTCCCGCACGCATCGCTGCGCGTGACCCCGGGAGACAAACGATCAGCAAGCTCCCAGCGCCGTACAGCATGCGCTGGGATCTGGTATCCAGGGTAAACATCGAGTAACTAAGCGCAGCGCTTAGTTACCGCTGGTTACCCTGGATACCAGCTCCCAGAGCCGTAGAGCAGACGCTGGGAGCTGGTATCCAGGGTAAACATCGGGTAACTAAGCGCCGCGCTTCTCACCATCATCCGTTCAGTCCAATTTTGACTAATCCGTCAATCTTTAATATCAACCATTTTGACCCTTCCAAGGTGATAAATGTGAAATATTGTACAAGAGAGTTGTCTAAGTATTCTAGCTAACTATTTTTCATGATTTTGTTTTGCTTTCGTCTCTAATCGTCCAATTTTATTGCAAAACATTGCTGTCACGTTCCACCCCTCAGTGTATCTGGGATGCGGTTACTGACAGCTTGGCCATTCAATCTGGTATAGGAGTATGCTGAAACTGTCAGTACTTTGATTGACAGCTTGGCCATCCAATCTGGTACAGGGGCATGCTGAGCTGTCATTGTATTGATTGACAGCATCCAATCGGAGATTGTGAGGCATCAACTGTCTCATGTGTTCATTATTACAGTTAATGGCTATGCTTTTTAACTGAGCTGAGTTTCCCTGAACACTGCCAGACGTACATTAATCTTGTGAGGTTTGTGCTTTGTGCTCTCCTGTGCCTTGAGCTCTGTATGCTTGATCTGTTGCCTGACCTTGAACTTCATTCTGACCATCCCCCTGTTTAACCCCTTCAGCTCTGATTCGTTATCCTCCCGGTACTCTGACCAAGAAATGTTACCTGACTACACTTTTGACTCTTCCTTCTGTTTATGATATACTCTCCTGGTTTCGGACCTTGGACTCCTTGACTACTCTGACTCACGGCTTGGCCGTGAGAAGTGACTGGCATCACAGTTGCCTGACAAGCGGAGTTTGTAGCTTCTTTTGTCAATAAGTTTTAAAAATTGTTGGCTTTATAAAAGTAAAATTATGATTTGTGACAAAACTATCAGTAAAATGAGTCAATTTTCTCTTATTTCAGTAATGTTTATTAGGAGAAATACAGGGTTTATCAGGAGCGAGTTATCACAGGAATTGATGAAGTAGTCACCAAAGTTCAGTGTTACCGGGTACTACACCTTATTTCCTATTCTTTTGAATGGATGCTGTGTTTTACTGTTTATGAATAACAGTTTACTGTTTATGGACATTAAAACACAAGTATGATCAAATGTAGATTTTGTTTTACATATATCTATGCTTCTAGTTTGCAATTTTCCTGGTTGGTCCTTCTACTTAAAATTGTTAGATGACGTGTTAAAGATAATATTTTTAAGTCTTAAATTTGCAAATCAATAAAAACTAAATTACAAAAAAAGTCTAAATGACTGCAATGGTTTCTAAAAGTAAGTAATTGTGCCTCTTTATTTTGTAGATCACTGAGCACTTCCATTCCCTTAATCGAGCGGACGTTTACATCATTTCCTTCATTTAATTCTGTGGGAGAATGGCTGGAGGCCATTGAAATGGAGAAATACAAAGATAACTTCACGGCGGCAGGGTATTGCTACCTGGAGTCAGTAGCCAGGATGACAGTTCAGTAAGTAGCATTTTATGATTATTCCATACTTGTAATGTCAACCTGAATACCTCCCTAAAAATGTAATTAAGTTCCAGACTTACTGTATCTTTGGACGATGTACTTAACGGAAAAATTACTGTGATTATGAGTAGAGATGAGCGAATTTGTTCGGATTCGGTTCCGAATATGATCAGTATCGAATATTGTTTTTCCAATATTCGTCGAAACAGCCGAACGTCATTAGAGTCAATGGGAGTAGAAATTACCGAATATGTTCGGAACCAAACATTAAACATACATATACGAATATGTCAAAATCATATTCGGGGGCAAAAAACGAACAAATTCGCTCATCTCTAATTAGGGGGATTGTAACCCACCCAAATATAAATTTGTAATTGTTATTTTTTAACAGTAGATTCTTGAAATATACCAATCATGGGATATAAAAGCTCAGTCTGTGGAGAGGCTAGGCCAGCTACTTGTATTGATATTGAGGCATATACTGTATATAGACATTGGTACTTGAGGATAACCCTTCAATGTTTTTATCGTTTGCAATCCTTGATAATCTAGTTCCTTTATATGTAAACTACTGCATAGTTAAGTGGATGAATAGTTAAATCTTTACTCTATTATTGTGCTAACCATTGAGTTTTGAGACTATTACCTTATTGCAATGTTTCAATGTACGGTAAACTTGGCTCATATACCTTAAAGACTTTTTTACGCCAGCGTCACACATGTTTATTTCATGGTCAGTATTAAGACTACGATATCAGGACCAGATTTGGGTTCCCTGACCAGAAATAACAGTCACATATGTGACCAAGAGGCTGTTAGTTTGGGTCAGGAGACCCACAACCAGTTCAGAAATCATGACCCATAGAAGGACAATGAAATTCATACTGTTGAAGCCTGCTTTCATCTGACTGAACATCTTATTTATGGCTCAAATAGGGGAAGATTTTATGATTGTACACAACATGGAAAGTATTATAAACTAGTCATAACATGATGATCATATCAGTTATATGAGACTTCTGTTTTATCATTTTTGCAGGGATGTCATGAGTCTAGGAATCACCTCTGTGGAACATCAGAAAACTATTCTCAGTGGCATTCAGACCTTACGAGCTCAAGTTATACAAATGCATGGACGGGGAGTGCAGGTGTGACATGCAAGGACACGAGACAAGCTCTTAGACTGAAAAATCCAAAGGGAGAGCTGTACAGCCCCCAAATCAGGCCAAGCAAAAGCAGCAGAAAAAGGCAACATATAAGAGGAGGCAAATATATCTAGGATTACACTGAAGCCAAATCCTTTCCTAACTCCCTGAAAGAAATTGTGAAAAATGCCATTTAGATATACCATGGGTGAAGACGGCACAGTCGCAAACAAGATTTTATCTCTTACGTTGAGAAGATGTGAAATCTGGCTGTGTAACCTCAAACCAGCCATAGACAGTAGGACTGGACAGATTTTAGCAGCCTTTTATCATGGCCAAGTGTCTGTGTGACGCAAAGGCATACAGGGTGAGCTGGAAACGCGTGCACTTGTTTTTACATGGGGTACATTGATGTAATATTGTGGTGCCAACTACTCCATTAACTCTAAGTACTTAAGTATTTTTCTAACAGCAACTGTGTTGTACTGACTCCCATAAATAGCTTTTATTTTTACAGAATGTAAAAGAAAAAAAAGACTTTTTTATACCAGATCAAGTGTCCAAGTGATATGTGTTTGGTGCAGAAAGTGCTAGTCTTTTACTTTTCTCCTCCTTACTAAGCACTTTTTTCCTCGGCGGCATTAAATGATGGCATCTCTCTCGTGGGGCAAATGCGATGAAGCCGAAGTGGTGCAATTTGTCTTGTAGTTGAAGTTCAATGTGAGCAATCGCTTACTTTGCAAAGGTTTGTCTGACAGTTTCTATCAGCGGGGAGGTGAAATGGAAAAATGGAGGCGAGCATAACTGGAAAAAGACAACAATATAGTTATAAAGCCTTTTAAGCATACTTAGAATGGTTGATGTGAAAGAAAATTAATTAGAAAATATGATGGCCTGACATTTATAGCGTATGGCATTGAAACTGTAGGAAGATATTGCTGCAGCCAAAAGGTTTTTCACAAAGGGTTAGCCTGATGACTGCTTAATCCCAATGTGTTATTACATAATTCTATAGTATTTCGTGTGTTCTCCTTTACAGGCAAAAAAAGCCCAACCTAGAAAAGTTAGTTTGTTCGCTCATTGTGTAAGTGACTGCTGATGAGAAAATTACCCAAAGCTGATCCATAACAGTTCTGTCGGTATTCGCATATGAATAATAATAGCCAAGTTCCCAGGATCAAGGTTTCCTCTCTTCTTTCTGCCAATAACTTAATTTAATTTGGAACGTGTTGTTTTTAACCTAATCTACTTTTATGTACAAGGAAAGCGCTGGTTGACTGGTCACCTCTTCTGTCTGCCCCTTGTGATTCACTTTCTACAGTATAAATATGAAGAAAGGGGGTACTTGTTCTTAAAGGAGCATAAGGGTGATTCATAGAAGGATTTGACATGATGCCACAGTCATAAAATGACATATGCCACAAAATCTCACTTCATCAACATGTCTAAGCTCCTTGTGGTTAAATAATAAGACATGAGTCAAAAGATTTGCAGAAATGTAGAATTTCTTCTAAAGTAGAAGACTAGATTGTCAAGTTTCTCTTACTCTGTCATGAATGGACATGTCAAAATTTTAACATTACTGGATTAAAAAGTGCAATTAAAAACTGCTCTAAACATTGTAACACACATCACAGAAGCAGTTTCAGCATTTTTGGTAGAATAAGGGTTAAATCAATATTAAATAATCTAAACTCCTGACAATAATGGAAAAATACTGCAAAACACTACGCATTTGGTCATGGTGACTAACAGCAAACATCTGACCCTTGTGTTATAGCAACTGAAAAAAAGAAACACTGTGTATCCCATAAGGAGACAACATTTTTTTTGCCTTCCTCTGGATCAACATGTTAGGCTATGGGTTGAACTAGATGGACTTAAAGTCTTCCTTCAACCTTAAATACTATGTTATTTTATTCCCAAATGTAATAACTTTTCTATTTCTCATGTGTCTTTTATTCATATCTTCATCCTCTAACTGCTCTGATTGTGTTCATTCCAAAATAAATTCTTATAAAGGGGTTATCCAGTCCTATATTCATTTTTAACTACATACCTAAGAACTTACAGGCAGTTTGTTGCTTAATACCTGCACTAACGGCCCAGCATGAATCTCTTCCGCTAGAGAGGTCACAGTCTGCCCATGCAGGTGATTCTCTGGCTTCCGCTAATGTCACATCAACAGAGCAGCTTCTTCTCTTGTGTTCTGCTCTGTTCATGGGGGCTTGACAGCTGACGTCTTGCTGATTGACACCCAGCTCACCTGAGCATAATTGTGAGAAGCCAACTGACAATCATCATGATGTCCATCAACAGAGCAGCCTAGAAGAAGAAGAGCTGCTCTGTTAATATGGAGCTACTGAATCGCTGGCAGGAGTGGTCAGTGACCACTCTGAGCCGCCGTACAATAGAAGAGGCAGGTGGTTGCTAATAAGTTCTTAAACTCTTAGTAAAAAAATAATTTAGTCCTGGATAACGCCTTTAATAGTGTAGAATATTGATTGATGTCATAAAATTGTAAAAATAATGTTATATTTGTGTGCTGGCATGCCATGGACAGTCATAGGCCATTAAGAGACAAGGACTTGCCGGCCATAATGATATTTTTACTATATGTTAGCCTCCTTATATAAGAGGAGGCGTGTAATTGAAGCCTGTCCTAACAATGTATTTTGCTGAAGCCAAGCTTCTAGCAAGAAAATCTCATTTAGGGTTTAATTATATTTAACAGCACCTTTTATACCGCCAGCAAAAGTCAAATGACAGAATGTTTTGGGTTATTAAACTTAACATTAAAAGTACATTATATTATCTTTCTCTTGCTAATGCAATTGTTAAAATCAGGAAATGCGATGGAACTTTTGAAATTAAGTTATTGTCAGAGTGCTATCCTAATAGAGGCCATAATTAACAACAATTCATCTTCTGTTTCGTTGGTGTGGATACAAACAACTTCACTATAAATGTCATGCAACTTTTACCATAGACAAAGGAAAATTGCAAGAATGGCAGCAGAGTCCAATCTCCTTACATAAACAGGAGCAAATTCATTAACATTGATTACTGCAAAATAATTCCAGTCTCAATGAGTAGGATTTGGAGTAACTGCATTTCAGTGCATTAAATCTTATGCAGTAGATCTTGCACTGTCGGTTATAATTACTGTTGGAGCAGGAGTGGACATATCATTTTTGGAACCTTTGAAGCCGCACTAGGGCCCTAGAGGTAAGGAGGTCACCCACTACCACCTCCAAAGCAGCAAGTAGCTTATGTCATAGATGGAACTATTGGACTGTAAAGGACTCTAAATTGTTCTTTCTTACGGTCCCTTTTCTGTCTATGTTCTCCACTGGGTTGGGGCTGTTCTTCTACCATAAAGTCCAGCCAAAAGGTCAGATGATCTGAATCTAGCTGCTATAAACTATATATACTGTACATTAAATTCATTTATGAACTAGGTTGAAGTATTCTTCTAAACTCCTCGTTTGGTTGACTAAAGAAAAAATATTTCAATGCAGATTCTGACACCCTGATAAAACCCACTATTAGTAAGCTGAGTCATTCTGGCAATGACAAGGTCCATTATGCAAATGATCCATCCATGCATTATTTTATTCATAATACAGAAAAATATAAATACAATCAAAACGGTGGTGTAAATATTAGCTAATTTCATAGAAATTGGATTAAAAGGTATTGAGTCTTGAATTTTTTTAGTTGGTCATTTCCCGACAACAGACGTGGTGAGATGCTGCTGCACGTTGGGTAGGACAGTTCCTGAGTAGTGTTGAGCGATATTGCTCGATATCTAAAAATATCGTATCGAAATTGTATCGCCGATAGCACTAAATATCGTCGATATCCGATTTCGATACCGGAAGTCCCATGTAAGTCTATGGGAACAAAATATCGCAACTAAAAAAAACCTTTATTTCCTTGTAAACACTAAATATACACACATAGAATACATATATATATATATACATGTCATTGTGACATATATATATACATATATGTATAGTTTATACATTTCTACATAGTAAAATATCCTCTGATTCAATTGCCGGGTAAAGCCGGCTTCTGTGAAAAGACAGAAGCACCCGACATGAAATGACACTTGGTGTACATAGGGTTAACCATGTCTTTTCATGTCGTTTGCAATCTGATTTGCACAAACAATTACATCAGTCTATGTGTGCAAAATTTTTACACCTGTAGGGGTTAATTAAAGGTGTAAATTCGTTGTAAAAAAAATGGACTTTTTTGCTACGAATTTACACCTTTAATTAACCCCTACAGGTGTGAAATTTTGCACACTTACACTCATGTAATTGTTTGTGCAAATCAGATATCAAACTACATGAAAAGACATGGTTAACTCTATGTAAACCAAGTGTCATTTCATGTCGGGTTCTGCATTTTCACAAAAGCCGGCAATTGAATTAGCGGCTATTATACTATGTAGAAGTGTATGAACTATAAATATAAATATATATATATATATGTGTCACAAATTTAATGACATGTACATATATATATATATGAGGTGTAAAATTGCTGAAAAAAAAGGCGTGGGCTCCCGCCCTATTTTCGCAACCAGACAGACAAAGCCAGTGAGTGGGGGCAGATAATAATAGCCCAGAGAGGGACCATTATTTTTGCCCCCCCCGGCTACTAACATCTGCCCCCAGACACCCCAGAAAGGGCAAATCTCTAATTAGATTTGCCCTTTCTGGCACTTTGCCCGTCTATTCCCATTGCCCTGTAGCGGTGGCGAATGGGTTAATAAGGGGTTAAAATGACCTTGCAATTGAAAGGTCACTTTAAGCCAGGTTAATAATTGAGAGCTGTCAATTAGACAACTATCAATTATTAATCCTATTGTATGAAAGAAAAATCAAACACACACTTTAATAAAAAAGAAGTTTAATGAAATAATCACACAGTTTTTGACCATATTTTATTTTCCTGCTAAAACCATTTCCTGTAATAAAAATAAAATAATAAAGCAAAATTATTCTTACCAATCCGATGTACAGTCAGGTCCCACGGTGTAATCCTTCAGAAAGGGTTAATGTTTACTGCAGGGACCGCAGCTAATGCTGCAGCCTCACAGTAAACCCCCAAATGAATGAGTTCCTCTCCTGGCTGACAGGAGAGGAAGTGGAAAGCTTAATTGATTGCTTTCCACTTTCACTTCAGGTCAGCCAGGGACACAATCAGTGACGTCAGAGGGAACTGGTTAACAAAAATAGGGGATCCCCTCGAAAAAAATTGGCGTGGGGTCCCCCCTATTTTTGTTAACCAGCCAGATGAAGCAGACCGCTGAGGCCTGGATTTTCAGGCTGTTAAGGAGCTAAGATCCATGGACCTTGCCAGCCTGATAATACCAGGCCACAGCAGTCTGCATATCTTGGCTGATTAACAAAAATAGGGGATCCCCTCGAAAAAAATTGGCGTGGGGTCCCCTCTATTTTTGTTAACCAGCCAGATGAAGCAGACCGCTGAGGCCTGGTTTTTCAGGCTGGTAAGGATCCAATATCCATGGACCTTGCCAGCCTGATAATACCAGGCCACGGCAGTCTGCTTAGCTTGGCTGGTTAACAAAAATAGGGGATCCCCTCGAAAAAAAAACGGCGTAGGGGTCCCCCTATTTTTGTTAACCAGCCAAGTAAAATGCAGACTGCTGCGGCCTGGTATTAAAAGACTGTCAAGGCCCATGGATTTTGGCCCTCAACAGCCTGATAATACCAGGCTACAGCAGCCCCACATTTGGCGCATCAAAGATGTGCCAATTGTGGCACTTTACCCGGCTCTTCCCACTTGCCCTGTAGCGGTGGCAAGCGGGGTAATAAGGGGTTAATGTCACCGTTGATTGCATGGTGACAATAAGCCCGGTTAATAATGGAGAGGTGTCAATAAGACACCGATCCATTATTAATCCCAAAGTTATTAAATGCATAAAAAAAGACAAAGCAAGAAAAAAGTATTTTAATGAAATAAAAGAGACAACACAGTTTTCATTTCTTTTATTGTACTCTCATTCCTGCGACGCCATCGATCTCCTGTAAAAAAGAAAAAAAAGAAACCAACAGTATACCACCTGTCCGACGCAGTCCATAACGACAGTCCCACGACGATCCAGCTCTGCTACATCGCAATGACAGGCAGAGCCTGTCATCGCGACGCAGCACAGCTGATTACCTGCTTCCCCGGCGGTGACGTCATCGGACTGACTGCTTTACGTCCGGGATTACCCAGCAGTCACTGCAGTTATCGCGAGAAACTGCATGTGACCGCCGGGGAGAAGAGGATGGCGGCCATGAAGCAGTCCAGGACGTGACCGCCGGAGATCTTCTGCCAGGTAAGTGCCGCTGACTCCTTACAGACCCGACCGACGGACACTGACAGTGACAGACCCGACCGACGGACACAGACAGTGACAGTGACAAATCCGATTCCGGTATTCGATAAGACGAAAATATCGAAACGAATTATCGAAAGGCCGATAGAGCTAATATCGGCCGATAGCCGATATTTGCATTATCGTATCGCTCAACACTATTCCTGAGCAGTGATAAATGTAAATATGCTCGGATAAGGTGTTATCCGAACATGCTCGGGTGGTAACCCAGTGTCTTTGGCGTACTTGAAAAATATATTCAAGACCCCGCGCCTTCATGTCTCATGGCTGTTAGACAACCGCAACACATGCATGGATTGCCTGTTTGTTAGGTAATCTCTCCATGTGTTGCGGATATCAAGCAGGCACTCGAACATATTTTTTGAGCATGCTAAAGACACTCGGTGAGCACCTGAGCATGTTTGGATAACACCTTATCCGAGTACCTTCACTCATCACTATTCCTGACTCAATCGGCTGATGACTAGCAAGTAAGACAAATACATTATCCCATTAAAGATGAGAAGCCCCAATTTACTGGTGAATCAAACAAAAAAGGGTACATTTCCATAAAGGAACAATTTGAATATTAAATATTCTTTATATTTATCACATAGTGAAATTCCTTTGGCTTAATACCTTGCTGTCCCAAAAAACTTATCTTACATTTGATTTTAATGTAAAAATTTCCAGTAGGTTTTCGAGGGTTCAAAATTGGAAATCTAAGCACATGAGAGCTGCTGGTAATGACTTCTGAGCAGTTCGATGACATGTGAGAGGTCTTTGGACAGCTAAGGTGTGACCTAAACTTTGTGCTCGCATACATAAGTTTTGTATAGATAGTTGAGCTAGAAGAACTGAACACAACTGATCAAGTCATATATTTACTGTTAGGCTAAGGTCACATGGCCGTTGATTCTCTCATGTGAGAGAATCAGTCTAATTATGCTAATGGCAGAATTTGATCCGAGAGTCCCTTATTTTGATCCAATTTTCTCACATGAGAGAATCATGTCATAGGTGCGGAGAAGACAGAGAACTTAATTTCTCCATCTACTCCATTCTCTGTGTCAGCAGTAATCATACTGCACTCAGATGACATCCAAGTGCAGTCTGATGTTTCTCATGCACCCATATGTATGGGTGACCTTGATCCGATCAATGGATGTATCTGCAGTATGCTTGGATTGTTTTCCAAACACGAGAAAAAAAATCACACTGCCCCATAGTATAACATTAAGCCGAGGGCTATCCATTAAAATATCAGATAGCAATTGACTGTGTTATACGGCCATCTGACTGCATCCTTCGAAAAATACTAACCTCCTCATCTACCTATAGGAGCCTTCTAATAGCGAATCTCGGCTCACTGAACAAGTATGGATAAGTTCTAGCAAAAAAATGTGCCAAGAGAGGCCAACTTATTTATTGCAAATCAGATAGTATATATTTAAGGAAATAGACCAGTATCTATGTTAAAGCCTCTTTTCTTTTTTGAAATGACACATTTAGTAAATTAATTGAAAATTACAGATAACGTGGGTAAAAGACACATGTGCCTATGACCCTATAGCAGTACTGTACTTTTTGCCAGTAATGTGCTATATTCATATATATTTACATAGCATTTATATATTTTGTAACATACTAAAGTGGTTTTAAATTTGAATATTCTTGTAATTCTCTTGTATGGCTCAATTTATTTTCCCCAAGCAGACACATTGATTTCGGAAACATACATTGCTAAATGCAAAGTTATTTTCTATATCACAAATGTAAGTAAAGCATGCAATGTACAGTACAGAAAGTGATTATTACCCAGGAGACACGCCAAACCTACTGGATACACATATCTATTAACATTCCTCGAGGTGCCCATTATTAGGCTTTCAGAAAGATTATAATAGAGGATGAGGTATTGACATTCACAGCACATGCTTCAAACCTGCTTTATATGCATTCAGTGGAAGTAATCTGCATTTACCTTAGGGAGAGACACTAACCCTACAAAAACATGTTTGCTCATCTGCTTTATTTTCTTCTGAAATTTGCATACCAAATTAATAAAAAAACTCCCCTCACTGGCCTGTTGACATTTAAATTTATGATAAGTATTGAGAAACACTTAGCGTACATATAATTATGTTCATGTAACAGTACACCGTAATATTTGAAAGGAAAAGAAATACAGTCACAATTGATCTCAACCAATTCCTGGCAGATGCTTTTAGAAAAATCGAGAGAAATAAGCTTCGAGACATCTAAACGTATCTGAACACTTTTATTGTTTTAAGTACATTTCATACAGCTAGTAGCGTCCTTGCTTAATTATGTTGTAATACGTACTGTAACTTACAATTGTGTTCTAATTAATTCAACTACTGTACTTAATTCATATTAAGTAGTCATCACCAAATTTATTATTCAGAACAAATGTTTCATATCTTGTAGATAATTTTTAAGTATTTGTCTTATTATCTCAAGTCTATTCACAGAAAAATCGTTATTATATTGTTCAAATTAAACTTTATATATCAGGAGTGCTAGGAAAAAATGGTGCCACAATAAGAATAATAAATAATATTTAATGTGAAACTTCAGCTGCCACAAGAGATCAATGCAACCAACCACAAAATCCAGCTCCCATTCAAAAAGATCTTCTGTTGTACTCCATACATCCTCTAACTTTTTATTGAGATCAGTAAGAGCAGGGAGAAGAAGCACGGGTAACTAACTACATGTCCCAGGATGCCTTGCCAATGTATCACATATCCAGAGTTGCCTAAATGTCACGTAATAAAATTTATAGTCATATAGATAATTTCAAGTAATGACTTGGATAATGCCTTAGACATATAATAGGGCACAGGAGAGGCTTTAGTCTGTGCCTATCCAGCTATAGCTGGTGTAAGGAGACTCATAGGCCATGGATATTTGCTTATTTAAATTCCTAAAGAAGCATTGCATGGCCTATAAGTCTCCTTATGCTTGACACTTTCCACAAGGAGAAACGTTCTCTATTAGATACATAGGTTGCCATAGATGTAATAGGTTTCTCATGTAGCCAAATCAGACTTCCGATTTTTAGGAATGCTATGCCAAATAGGTGGCACTAGAGTTTTAGTCCTCTTCCTCTCTGAAGAGGCAATTTGCATATTTAAATTCCCATAGGAGCATTGAATAGCCTATAAGTCTCCTTAGCTAACTTGGCATCATCCACTAAGAGAAATTTTGCCCCTTTTAAACCCCTTTCAGAGGCCTCTCACCTAGTCAAATCAGACTTATTCCTGCTTAGCATTGAAGAGGGGCAAACATCTGAAACATGTGGCTGCAAATGGAGTATCTGGTTTGTTTCTCTGGTTTTTTATCATGTGTCAATATTCATTAAGGGGTCCATAGCGACTTTTAGGATTGCTATCTCTAATAGGTGGCACTAGAGTTCAAGTCCTCTAACTCTGATGAGGCTCTGTGCATATGCAGCTGTGTTCCAAGGCAGTGTGCAATCTCCAGTCTATGACAGAGAGAAAAAAAAATTAGTTGACAGTAGAGTTGAGCGAAACAGGTCGGTCTAATTAAAAAAACACCGACTTTCGCCAATAGCGTGAGGTCGGCCCTGCGTTTGGAGACCCGAGCGCCAAAGTCGGTTTTCCCATAATGCTTGCAGGCACCTTTTCTCAGACAATGATCAAGGACGCACACTGTGGGCAACGGAATGACATGCGCAGCAGCCACCACCATCTTAGAGAAGGGCATTGCAGTGATTAGCTTGCTTTGTGTGGCGTCACAGTGCCTATAAAAGCCCTCACCGCCGACCGCCATTTTACTTCTGCCGATCTTAGCATAGGGAGAGGTTGCTGAAGCTGTTTCTTAGTAGGGAGAGAGTTAGGCAGGAAAAAAAAAGTTATTCTGTGCTTGTGCTGATAGCGATTAGCTGTACAGCAGTGACAGGGGAGGATTTTGTTGTGTGCAGCAGCGCTGGTTATTAGGCTACCTGCCAGTGACAGGGGAGGAATTTCTTGTGTGGAGCAGCAGAGCTGATTATTAGGCTGCCTTCTAACTGTATTGCTGTGAGTACACTGCTGTGCAGACTGCTTTTTACACAGCACCTACACAGCACTAATACTTTTATTCTTTTTTTCTGCACAGATACCGAGCGTTCATTTTTCCCCACACCGTATAGAGCTGTATGCTCCTCACACACTACCATGTACCGGCTGGTATCACAGACAAATACATGTTGACTATCTGTGTGTGACCTGGAAATATATATGGAGATTAAAATTTTCCCCAAAACCGTATACAGCTGGTATCTTCTGATACAGTACCGTTTTTCTGCCTTCTGTATTACGGTCAAATCCATACTGAGAGACCGTCTGTGTGTGACTCCGGAAATATATACGGAGATTTAATTTTTCACCAAAACAGTATACAGCTGGTATCTTCTGATACAGTACACTTTTTCTGCTTTTCATATTCTGGTCTACTCCATACTGAGAGAGCGTCTGTCTGTTACTCCGTAAATGTATACGGAGATTTAAAATTACCCCAACACTGTATACAGCTGTACGCTACTGATACAGTACACTTTTTCTGCTTTTCATATTCTGGTCTACTCCATACTGAGAGAGCGTCTGTCTGTTACTCCGGAAATATATACGGAGATTTAAAATTACCACAACACTGTATAGGAAAGATGTATATCTTCGTACATCACTGTATACAGTTGTACGCTACTGATACAGTACACGTTTTCTGCTTTTCATATTCTGGTCTACTGTATACTGAGAGAGCGTCTGTCTGTTACTCCTGAAATATATATGGAGATTTAAAATTACCCCAACACTGTATGCAGCTGTACACTACTGATACAGTTCTCTTTTTATGCTTTTCATATTCTGGTCTACTCCATAATGAGCCTGTGAGCGTCTGTGTGTTACTCCTTAAACATATACGGAGATCTAAAATTTCCCCATCACTGTATACGGCTGTACGCTTCTGATACAGTACACTTTTTTGCTTTTTATATTCTGGTGTAATCCATACTGAGCCTATGAGCGTCTGTGTTTGACTCTGGAAATACATACGGAAAATTAAAATTACCCCAGCACTGTAATACGGCTGTACCCTTCTGATACAGTACACTTTTTTGCTTTTTATATTCTGGTGTAATCCATACTGAGACTGAGAGAGTCTGTGTCTGACTCTGGAAATATATACGGAGATTTAAAATTACCCCAATGCTGTATACAGCTGTACGCTTCTGATACATTACCCATTTTTGACTTTTTATATTCTGGTCTAATCCATGCTGAGTCTGTGTCTGTTGCTCCGCAAATATATATGGAGATTTTAATTTTTCACCTTCACCGTATACAGCTGTACGCTTCTGATACAGTACCATATATCTGCTGGTATTTTGGGTACATTTTCACAAACATGAGGAAGTATGGTGGAAGAGGCCGTGGACGTGGGCGGGGGGGCCAGCTAGTACTGATGGTAGTGGTGGTGCATCTGCTGGTAGTGCCAAAAGCACAATAGCACCTAAGGCAGGAGGTGTTGAGCCTGCGTCATCGTTTGGCTCCAGAAGGCCTGGAAGGCTCCCTTTTCTGGGAGTAGGTAAACAGGGTTTTAAGCCAGAGCATCAGGAACATGTTTTGGCTTTCATTGCCGAAACAGCCTCCAGCTCTATCGCCTCCTCTTCTGAAGTTTCTAAAACTCCATGCACTGAGTCGTCAGTGCAGGCTTCTGGTCAGAAACAACCCCTTTCCTTATGTCCTTCACCTCCACCAAAAGAGAAGGATGCGGCAGGCCACACTTCAGATTACGCCATGGAGCTCTTTTCACATACCATGCCTGGGTTATCAAGTCAAATCCTGAATTCCCCAGTCCAAGATGAATATGACATGTAGTACACTGATGCACAGCCACTGCTATATGATTCTGCTGGTACATTCACCCAGAGCACTACATTGCCCTCGTAGTCTACTGAGCCAGAATCTGACCCTGATGAAACTCAGGCGCCCCTTCCTGCATACTATACAACCTTACACTGTGACACAGAGGAAGGTGCAGATGAAATTGAAGGGGAGGTGATAGATGACCCAGTTGTTGACCTGGATTGGCATCCATTGGGTGAAGAGGGTGCCACTGGCAATAACTCAGAAGATGAGGACGATCCGCAGCAGGTATCGAAATCAAAGCTGGGGTTATCTGGCAGGCCCGTAGCAGTCCAAAAACGTATTAAAAAAACAAAAAGAGTTGCAGGACAGCTTGGCCAGACGGTCAAATTAGCACAGCGTGCAAGCCCTGAAAATTTATACCATAGTAGGAAGAGTGCAGTATGGCACTTTTTTGACCAAAATCCTATTGATGAGGCAAAAGTTATCTGTAAGAAGTGCGGAAGGACCTTTAGCCGAGGGAAAAATCTCTGAAATTTGAATACCAGTTGCATGCTTAGACATTTAATGAACATGCACTTGCAAGCGTGGACGGACTACAAAACCTCAGGTAGCACATGTGCACCTGCTCCGATTGAAGTTATCCAGCAACGCTCCATCACTTCCCCCACTGTAAGCCCACCGGCTAGCACACCACCAGCAAGAAATGTTAAGGTGTTGTCGCAAGGCCAAAGCAGTCAGGGAATCACAATGTTTTTGCTACGAAAGAGTGAATCTAGGCCATCACCACCACCACCACCATCACCGTCACCAACCCCCTCTCAGTCTGTCATGTCCACCGCTAGTTCCCCCATATGCAGCTCTCAAGTCCAGCTCACCCTACCATCACTGTGAGTAGGACAAGAAATTACTCATCCTCTCATCCGCGTACACTGGCTTTGAATGCCTATATTGCCAAACTGATCTCATTCGAGATGATGCCCTTCCGTTTGGTTGAAAGCGCAGCGTTCAGGGAGCTCATGGTCTACGCTGTCCCACGCTATGACCTACCCAGTAGGCACTTCATTTCTCGAAAATCCATCCCTGCCCTCCACCTGCATGTGAAAGACTGCATTGTCCATGCACTCAAACAATCAATGAGTGTAAAGGTGCACCTCACAACAGATGCAAGGGCCAGTAGACATGGCCAGGGCCGTTACGTGTCCATCACTGCGCACTGGGTTAATGTGGTGGATGCAGGGTCCACAGGGGACAGCGGCAGTGGGACAGTGCTGCCTAGCCCACGGTATAGGCAACAGTTGGCTGTAGGCGTTCGACCCACCTCCTCCCCCAGAAGCGAAAGCATGTCGACAGAGCGCAGTCACACGGGCACTCCATCCGCAGCTGCCAGTGTTGCACACGAGATGTCCCACTATCGAACAGCTAGTAGTAAGCATCAGCAGGCTGTTTTAAAAATGATGTCTTTGGGCGACAACAGACACACCACGGAGGTATTGGCCGACTACTTGCAGCGAGAAACTGAGTCATGGCTGGGCAGTCTCCATCTTGAGCCAGGCAAGGTAGTCAGTGATGACTGCCGTATTTTTGTGGCAGCCATAGCCCTGGAAAAACTCAGACACATACCTTGCCTGGCTCACACCTTGAACTGGTGGTGCAGTGCTTCTTAAATAATTATCCGGAGTTAACAGCCCAGCTCCATAAAGTGTGAAGACTGTGCTCGCACATCCGTCGCTCGCCCGTAGACTCCAGTCGTATGCAGAGGCTGCAGCGATCGCTCCATCTCCCCAAGCACCGCTGATCATAGACGTTGCAACAAGGTGTAACTCCACCATACACATGGTTGAGAGGCTGTGTGAACAGAGGCAGGCTGTAATTCATTTGTGGGATGATACATGAGCAGGCAGTTTGAGGGCAGACATGGAGTTGTCGGGTGTGCACTGGTCAAAGCTGAAAGACCTCTGTAAAGTCCTTCATTGTTTTGAGGAATGCACACGGCTGGTAAGCGCAGACGACGCCATCATAAGCATGAGCATCCTATATATGCGTCTGCTCATGCAAACTTTGACGCACATTAAGGATCAGACTTCTGCAACGGAGGAGGAAGAGAAGGAGGGAAGCCTTGATGACAGTCAGCCATTGTCTGCTCAGGGAACTGTCCCTGGACGAGGTGGAGGAAGAAGAGGAGGAGGAGGATGAGTGGGATGATTATTTTGGGGAGGAGGATGCTTCTCAGGGGGCAAGAGAAAATGTTGGCTTGCCAAGGTCAGGTACAGGGTTTGTGCGTGACTGGAGTGATGTGGAATTGGCAGAAAGTGCTCCTCCACCCACCACTGGCAGTGCATCATTGACACCTGGAACATTGGCCCACATGTGTGATTATGCCTTGCGGATCCAAATAAGGGACCCCCGCATTGCCAAAATTATGAATGATGACGAGTACTGATTGGCCAGCATCCTCGATCCACGCTATAAAGGCAAATTAAAGAACATCATGCCACAAGATAACCTAGAGCTAATATTGGCGAACAAACAAGCAACTCTGGTAAACCATTTGTTAGAGGCATTCCCAGCACACAGCAGCGGTGCAGGTTGTACCACGAGCCGTACTGGGCCAAATGGAAGAGGTGTTTGTGGTGCACACAGCCGAAGTGGCGTTGGAGACAGCGGTTTCATGACCATGTTGTGGACTGATTTCTCGAGTACCACTCATATGACTGGTAATACTGAATCGATTGCAACAGACAGGAGACAGCAGTTGTCAACTATGGTTAAAAATTACTTCTCCTCCCCTATCGATGTTCTCCCTCACAGGTCATTCCCCTTTGACTACTGGCACTGTAAACTCGACATCTGGCCCGAATTGGCACAATATGCCTTACAGGAGCTCGCTTGCCCTGCTGGTAGCGTGTTATCAGAAAGAGTCTTCAGTGCTGCTGGATCAATCCTGACAGAATGAAGGACCCGTCTGTCGATCCAAAATGTTGATGATCTAACCTTCATTAAAATGAACCATGCATGGTGTTAGGCGTTGGACGTCTGCTGGATTTGAAATGGGATCTGAGTCATCAGTGGATTCTGTGGTTTCCCATTCTGGTCCAGCCAGGGCAGACGCTGCTCAGCTTTGCTGTCGGTCCCAACGCCTAGCTAATACACAAGCTGTCTCTAGGGTCTTTGTATCTAGTAGATTTAAACATAGGTTACAGAAGGGAACAAGGCTGTCATAGCCTAAGTCCAGGATTTCCTGCACTGAGCATGCCCGTGACTTAGCGAACCGTGATTGGTGATTTGGTGTCAGCTGATCCAGTGACCTGGCAAAGCCTGATTGGCCACGGGTGACGTCACCACTGTATACAGCTGTACTCTTCTGATACATTACCCTTTTTCTACTTTTTATATTCAGGTGTGATCCATACTGAGCCTGTGAGAGTCTGTGTCTAACTCTTGAAAAATATAAGGATATTTAAAAATACCCCAACACTGTATACAGCTGTACGCTTCTAATACATTACCCTTTTTCTGCTTTTTATATTCTTGTCTAATCCATAGTGAGCCTGTGAGCGTCTTTGTCTGACTCTTGAAATACGGAGATTTACAATATTTTCACTATACTATATATACCTGGTATCTGGTGAAACAGTACCCTTTTTCAGCTTTTTATATTCTTGTCTAATCCATACTGAGCCTGTGAACGTCTGTGTGTTAATCCAAAAATATATACAGAGATTTACAATTACCCCTAGACTATATACAGCTGTACGCTTGTGATACAGTACCCATTTTGGCAGAAAGTCCTCCTACACCCACCACTCTAAGTGCATCATTGACACCTGGGCCATTGGCCCACATGTCTGATTATGTCTTGCGTATGCTAAAAAGGGACCCCCGCATTGCCAAAATTATGAAGGATGACGACTACTGGTTAGCCAGCATACTCGATCCACGCTATAAAGGCAAATTACAGAACATCATGCCACAAGAGAACTTAGAGCTAATATTGGCGAACAAACAAGCAACTCTGGCAAACCGTTTGTTACAGCCATTCCAAGCACACAGCAGCGGTGCAGGTTCTACCACAAGCCGTACTGGGCCAAGTGGAAGAGGTGTTCGTGGTGCACACAGCCGAAGTGGAGTTGGAGACAGGGGTTTCATGACCATGTTGTGGTCTGATTTCTCGATTACTGCTCACACGACTGGTAATACTGAATCGATTGCAACAGACAGGAGACAGCAGTTATCAACTATGGTTCAAAATTACCTCTCCTCCCCTATCGAGATTCTACCTCACAGTTCATTCCCCTTTGTCTACTGGGCCTGTAAACTGGACACCTGGCCTGAATTGGCACAATAGGCTTTACAGGAGCTCGCTTGCCCTGCTGGTAGTGTGCTATCAGAAAGAGAGTTCAGTGCAGCTGGATCTATCCTGACAGAAGGAAGGACCCGGCTGTCGACCCAAAATGTTGATGATCGCATCTTCATTAAAATGAACCATGCCTGGGTTTCAAAGGATTTTGTACCACCTTCCCCTGATGACACATAGGTTGCCAGCAAAATGGTTCGCTTTGTCCTCCTCTTCCTCCGACTACTCCAATTCCTCCATTTGCAGCAGCTGAACGTCCAGCCTACACCTCAACATATGACATCTTTTCCACCTCCCTAACTGGGCTGTACCCCCCCAGGCCGGCGTCAGCACCTGGTGCACCCGTGCAAGTGCCGGTTCCCTGAGCAGGTGGGGGGCCAACTTGTGGGCGACGGCACTGGCACAGGGCCCCTTATAGTACGCAAAAGTGTCTCTGACGATGGGGGGGCCCATTAGCCATCAGACACACCAGGGCCCTGTGCCAGTGCCGTCGCCCACGAGTGGGCCCCCCTGCTTGCTCAGGGCCACAGCTCTTGCACTACTTACCTCTCCCTGCTCCAACGCTGTGATGTCTTCCTCGTTTCCTGACAGTGACATTCAGGTCAGAGAGTGCGATGACATCACGTCTGTATGCCCTTTGACTAAACAGTCCAAGTGCAGAGAGCTGGAAGATGGCAACGCTAAGGAGTCCAGAGTAGAGCAATGCCCAGCGAGGAGAGGTATTTAATTTTTTTTAATATTGGGAGCAATATCTGAGGAGCATTAAACACTGGATAATGATATATGGGGCCCATCATAGACTGGAGCACCATCCATTAGGCCCTTCATATACTGGAGCATTCCAAATGGGGGACATCAGACACTGGAGCAGCATTTACGGGGCCCATTATACACTGGAGCATTATAAATGTGGCCCATTATACATGGACCATTATATTGGCCCATCATACACTGGAGCATCATCCATGGGGCCCATCATATACTGGAACATTCTAAATGGGGCAGATCAGACACTGAAGCAGCATCTGTGGGGCTCATTATACACTGGAGCATTATAAATGGGGCCCATTATATATGGAGCATTATTTTGGCCCATAAGACACTAGAGCATCATCCATGGGGCCCATCATATACTGGAGCATTCTAAATGGGGCAGATCAGACACTGGAGCAGCATCTGTGGGACCCATTATACACTGGAGCATTATTTTGGCCCATAAGACACTGGAGCATCATCCATGGGGCCCATTACACACTGGAGCATTATAAATGAGGCCCATTATATATGGAGCATTATTTTGGTCCATAAGATACTGGAGCATCATCCATGGTTCCCTTCTTATACTGGAGCATTCTAAATGGGGCAGATCAGACACTGGAGCAGCATCTATGGGGCCCATTATACACTGGAGCATTTTAAATGGGGCCCATTATATATGGAGCATTATTTTGGCCCATAAGACACTGGAGCATCATCCATGGGGCCCATCATATACTGAAGCAATCTAAATGGGGCTTATCAGACACTGGAGCAGCATCTGTGGGGCCCATTATACACTGGAGCATTATTTTGGCCCATAAGACACTGGAGCATCATCCATGGGGCCCATCATAAACTGCAGCATCATATGAGGCCCATTATATATGGAGCATTATTTTGGTCCATAAGACAGTGGCGCATCATCCATGGGGCCCATCATATATTGGAGCATCATATGGGGTTCATTATTTTTTGGGCATTATATAGGGTATGGAGCATCATATGGAGCACATATGGGGCCTATTTTGTATGGAGCATTATATGGAGCCCATTCTGTATAGAGCAATATATGGGGCCCATCATATACTGTATGGAGCTTTATATGCGACTCATTATACTGTATGGAGCAATATATGGGGCTCATTCTACTCTATGGGAACCGTCCTATACTGTATGGCACATTACATGGGGACCATCATATACTGGAGCATTATGTGGAGCTCATCATATACTGTATGGAACATTATATGGGACCAATTATGTATGGAGCAATATATGGGGCTCATTATTCTGTATGGCGCACTATGTGGTGGCCATAATACTGTATGCAGGAATATACTGTCCCGTTTTTGAGCTATTGTAGATTTTAAAATAAATATCAGTCATGTCATGTAAGAAGTGAAGTTTTTGTCATTGTACTATACCTATATTTCTGTGCTGTATCGGAGCATCATGAATTGTGGTATGTGTTAAAGGGGCCTACTGAGACTCTTTGGCCCGGGGCACACGAAAACTTGGAGCCAGCCCTACCCCCCACAACTTTAGCCAAATAACCCACAGTTTTCAATGCGTAACTATTAGTATAAACTTAATTAAGATTGCTAAGCTTAAGGAATAAGAATTGATGTCGTGGGCATTGAAATGGGCACTGTAGGTGTGTTTACTGTCCTCCACTCCCTGCTGACTTTGCTTCCCCATTGACTTGCATTGAGTTTCGTGTTTCAGTCGACTTTTTCCGATAGTCGGCCGATTTCGTTCAACTTGACTTTTGAGAAAGTCGTATTTCATGAAACCCGACTTGACCCTAAAAAAGGCAAAGTCGCTCATCTCTAGTTCACAGCAACCTTAAATCATCCACAAAAAGCAGCTTGAATAAAATGTAATGGCAATGGCAAAAGTCACAGGGTTAAGAAAATTAGAAAATTTTTACCAAGCACATTTTTATTATTATTATTACAGCAGCCTGGTCATATTTAACTGATATTTAATTATTCCATAACCTACAGTACAATTGACAGCAGTGATATTAGCCATAATAATTTATTTTTGCTATGGCCTTGTTTTTAATAATTACAGGTAAGAAATACTATAGGGAACTTTGTGTTGGAAGGCTTTTTAATTTGACATACATAATTATTAAGACATATACAAGAGGTTATGTAATAACTTTCCTTAAAATATATACCATATTTTTCGGATTATAAGACTCTCCAGATTATAAGACGCACCCCAACTTTTGAGAAGAAAAATAGGAAAAAAAATTTTTTTAATAAAATGGTGGTGCTTCTTATAATCCATGAGTCTTATTACTTGACAGGGTGGTGGCTGCGGTAATGCGAGGTCCCAGGGTCGCTGCTGGAGTAGGCAGAAGTGGGGAGATGCTGCAGACCGCAGGCTGGGATGAGGGCGTGTTTCGATGTGCGGCGCGCCGCTGCGGGTGTCCAGTGCTGCTGCGGGTGTCCGGTGCTGCTTCTGTTGTCCAGAGGTGCTGCGGTGGTGTCTAGCGGTGTGTCGGGGTGTCCGATGCTGCTGCGGATGTCCCCGGAGCTGCGGGGGCTCTGCCGACATTTTGAGAAAGGCCAGAGCCCCCACAGTTCCATGGTTTCCTATGTGGTGGACTGTGGGAAAATGGCTGCCTGAGGCGGCGCATGCACAGATAGAGATCATTTTCACCAAGATCTCAGGAGATGAGATCTCAGAGCAAAGATCTCCATCTGTGAATGCGCCGCCCCTAGCAGCCATTTTCTCAAAGTCCACCGCATAGGAAGCCATGGAACTGTGGGGGGCTCTGGCCTTTCATAAAATGTCGGCAGAGCCCCCACAGCATGGGAGACACCTGAAGCAGCACCGGACACCCCCGAAGCACCATCGGGCACCCGCAGCACCGCTACACACCCCCTCATCCCAGCCTGCGGCCTTCAGCAACGGTATATCCGCATTATAAGACGCACCCCCATTTTTCCCCCAAATTTGGGGGAAAAAAGTGTGTCTTATAATCCGAAAAATACGGTAATTTGCAAACAATACTTTTCATGACAATTAATTTTCAGTATATACAGGGGGTATAGAAATCCAATGTGCAGATAAACAGTAGTGAATTAGATTCCTATTTTTCTGTCTACTTCTTATAAGTGGGCTGACACTGGGCACCATTCATGAGAGTTGATTCCTTATTGTAGAATTGATGCCTTTTTTACCCATTCTCTGAGAATTGCTAAGGCATATAATTACTAACAAGCACTTAGGGCATAGTGTATAGATATTAAGTAACCAATAGAGAACCCATCAAAATAGCAACTCCGAAGTAGAAAGGGACACAATTACATTTAATTTCCTCATGTGTAATTCTAATGATGATGGTCATTAGTAAAGGACCCTTGAGGGATATATTAAGAGATCTGTATTATGTACATCTTAGAGTTGCAATGTTATTGATCTCAACTATTGACCTAATTCATAGCAGTTCTTTTTTATCTCCATTTGAAGTCTGCTTGCCACATAGCTATTAATTTGCTTTCAATTAGCAGCAAATCTTTTAGTAACCACTTTGCACCTTGCCATTTACTTAATAAGCTATACAAATTTTGCTTATACACATGTGCATCTGTAAATTAATGTCTACATGCTTTTCTCGATACAAAAAAATATGACATTTATCAAGCTAAAGTTGGAAGCTATTGTGCCCTATACTCAACACTTATTTTGTCGTTAACAGAGAATATTACCATAATCTGATACAAGTATTTCCCTTTAACGTTGAGACATAAGGAGAAGCAATTAAAGCCGTATTAGCTGCAAGGATTTTAATATATTAGAATAAGTTAGGCTTGGTTTTTCTATGTGCCATTATTTACATATACAGGTCCTTCTCAAAAAATTAGCATATAGTGCTAAATTTCATTATTTTCCATAATGTAATGATTACAATTAAACTTTCATATATTTTAGATTCATTACACACCAACTGAAATTTGTCAGGTCTTTTATTGTTTTAATACTGATGATTTTGGCATACAACTCCTGAAAACCCAAAAAACCTGTCTCAAAAAATTAACATATTTCAACCATCCAATAAAATAAAAGTGTTTTTTAAAAACAAACAAAAAAAAACATCAAATAATAAAGTTCAGTTATGCACTCAATACTTGGTCGGGATCCTTTTGCAGAAATGACTGTTTCAATGCGGCGTGGCATGGAGGCAATCAGCCTGTGACACTGCTGAGGTGTTATGAAGGCCCAGGATGCTTCGATAGCGGCCTTATGCTCATCCAGAGTGTTGGGTCTTGCGTCTCTCAACTTTCTCTTCACAATATCCCACATATTCTCTATGGGGTTCAGGTCAGGAGAGTTGGCAGGCCAATTGAGCACAGTAATACCATGGTCAGTAAACCATTTACCAGTGGTTTTGGCACTGTGAGCAGGTGCCAGGTCGTGCTGAAAAATGAAATCTTCATCTCCATAAAGCATTTCAGCCGATGGAAGCATGAAGTGCTCCAAAATCTCCTGATAGCTAGCTGCATTGACCCTGCCCTTGATGAAACACAGTGGACCAACACCAGCAGCTGACATGGCACCCCACACCATCACTGACTGTGGGTACTTGACACTGGACTTCAGGCATTTTGGCATTTCCTTCTCCCCAGTCTTCCTCCAGACTCTGGCACCTTGATTTCCGAATGACATGCAAAATTTGCTTTCATCAGAAAAAAGTACTTGGGACCACTTAGCAACAGTCCAGTGCTGCTTCTCTGTAGCCCAGGTCAGGCGCTTCTGCCGCTGTTTATGGTTCAAAAGTGGCTTTACCTGGGGAATGCGGCACCTGTAGCCCATTTCCTGCACACGCCTGTGCACGGTGGCTCTGGATGTTTCTACACCAGACTCAGTCCACTGCTTCCTCAGGTCCCCCAAGGTCTGGAATCGGTCCTTCTCCACAATCTTCCTCAGGGTCCGGTCACCTCTTCTCGTTGTACAGCGTTTTCTGCCACATTGTTTCCTTCCAACAGACTTCCCATTGAGGTACCTTGATACAGCACTCTGGGAACAGCCTATTTGTTGAGAAATTTCTTTCTGGGTCTTACCCTCTTGCTTGAGGGTGTCAATGATGGCCTTCTTGACATCAGTCAGGTCGCTAGTCTTACCCATGATGGGGGTTTTGAGTAATGAACCAGGCAGGGAGTTTTTAAAAGCCTCAGGAATCTTTTGCATGTATTTAGAGTTAATTAGTTGATTCAGAAGATTAGGGTAATAGGTCGTTTAGAGAACCTTTTCTTGATATGCTAATTTTTTGAGACAGGTTTTTTGGGTTATCAGGAGTTGTATGCCAAAATCATCAGTATTAAAAGAATAAAAGACCTGACAAATTTCAGTTGGTGTGTAATGAATCTAAAATATATGAAAGTTTAATTGTAATCATTACATTATGGAAAATAATGAAATTTAGCACTATATGCTAATTTTTTGAGAAGGACCTGTAGCTGTCTGTGTCTTGAATGCATAGGTTACTATACAAAAAGGAGGAACGCAAAATTTTTTGGCTTCATTAGTTCATATATCCTGAGGATAACATGCGGTAAATGCATTTCCCCTGATGTTGCTCCTTAGTCGTGAACCATTCGTGAAAAGTATAATGAAAAGTCTAAAATTGTAGTTTTATGAAAAAAATGAAAATAAAGCTAAGAAGTCAACAGGTCAACTGATTTCAGATATTAAATATAATCACAATCAGTTTGGATGGCACATCCCAATTGTGGCCCAAATCCATCTGTCCTTCTCACCTCTGAAATAATATGCATAACCATGCCTAGAAATCTGTGCACATTTTTTTCCATTAAAATTCCTATTTGGCTCCTAATGTAACACTAGTTTTCATGTTACGTATTATTTGTCTTAAAGGAGTTGTACGGCCACCTTAATTAAAAAAAGTGCTTATAATGTTTTAAAGTGATGAGATAAAGTCACTTTGTCATTTTTTCTGGTATTATTGATCTCCTTTTCAATCTTGTTCCTACACCACGCTGGTGTCTGTTCAACCTATTTGTATATTGATGTGTCAACATGATATTTAGGGCTTGAGCACCCATTGCAAATTTGGTGCGTTTTTGCCTTGTAGCTTTGCTAGCAAAACCTGAAGCAATCCTGATGCCAGCGAAGTGTATGAGAAACCTGAAACGTCATGCACACGTTGCTTATTTTTGAATTCAAAATGGCACAATTTCATTTCAGGTCAAGTACATTCAACATAAGTGGTGATCTTGATATTAAAGCTTAAGAGTTAGTTAAACAATGTAGACACTTTCATTTCCATATCATCGACAATGTGAGCATGACCATTGGAGGTGACCAAGTCAACTTCAGACAGGAAAATTTATAAATCCTGATCATTGCCTAAATGTAAATTAGGTACATGGGTTTCAACACATCTCCTATTTATAATTGGAGCTATTTTATATTATTTATATGGACAGATTTTTCATATCATGAAAGCAGAGCACATTCAGTCAAGCATTACATTAACCATGAATTCGAATTTCCAAAATTTGAAAATTGCAAATAATATTCAGATGCATTGTATTTATAGATTTTGAAAACACAATTTAGGATACTAGCTTATGCTGTTTTGCACAATGGAAATTACCATTCAATGGAATTACCATTCAGACATTCAAAACATTCAAAACTTCAAATCTGAGAAGGATAGAAAAGTCTGGGAATATAAACTTATGATAACCTTTGACACTCTTAGTGCTGGGATGAATATATCCCAGAGTTTTATGTCTTTCTACAACAATTAAGGAATCTGCTTCCCTGACCTTTTAGGGTCATCACAACACAATACCAGACCCCAATCAGAGGGTAATAAAACTTTCACTCCTTATCTATGAACTAGTCATATTTATGTTCATCCCTCTGCCATAATGACAGTTCTGCTTCACGTCACTTGTCTTACCTATTGCATTATTCCTGTGTCCTCTTGTGTATATAAATATGTGATTCTTCAGCTTTTGTTTTAGTCTTTGCCTGATGAAGAGACCTGCGTAGTCTCGAAAGCTTGCAATTTGTTACCATCTTTTCAGTTAGCCATTAAAAGGTATCAACCACTGAGGACTCTCAAGTCTAAATATTTTTCTATCTACTGGCTAACACGGTACGAAGATACACATATTTCCTATATCAAAATGGAGGATACCAGAATGTACCGCATCTTTATGGAACTGAAACCACTTCTGAAGAAACGTGCACAAATGGACAGCGACATTTTTTTCTTATCTAAATGCAAAAAGGAGAATCTAATTCCCAAAGGACTCTGGATTACAAACCCAATTCTTCACACCTACAATACCCATTATGCACAAAACCTTTGTCACAGGACTTCTGAAAGACTAAGGAACCATCTTTTGCATGTCTGCTACAGCATAAGGAGTAAAGTCCAAGGACAATTTGAAACTCTGAGGAAAACACTTACAGAAAGCACAGAGCAAAAATTACAACAATACTATAACAAACTACGGACCTTTCTGATTCAAAACAAGGAAAAGAAACTACACAGATTCCGGACTCTATACAAACAGATACAAAACAAAACCAAAACCTGACAACTCTGACAACCACTCCATTCCAGACACAAAAGCATCTAACTGTGTCATCAATCTCTCAGATTACAAACCCAACAAAGTGGAGCTTGCCGTGCTTTCTAGAGGACTCTCATTTTGTCCTACTAAGGCCCTGGATAAAACCGAACTCTGCAGTGATATGGAACATTTTTTCAGGAGACTGCGCCTGAGGGAATACTTCAATGATACAGAAGATTCAGAAAACACTCGGACTGAAGGAAGAGGGATCCCAACAACCAAGAAGAGGTCAGATTGGACACCTCCACCTGGACGTAACCCTCATTTGGATAAATATATAGACTCATTCAGACATTTGATAAAATCCACCATCATAGCCACCAACAAGAGACAAGCCTCCAACATCAGTGCCCAGGAGAGAAAGGCCATACAGTCTCTGAAAACCAACAAAGAAATCATCATTAAACCTGCTGACAAGGGAGGTGCAAAAGTCATGATGAACACATCAGACTATATGAAGGAAGCAAACAGACAACTTACGGACACACGCTACTACAGAGAACTGGAGTCGGACCCTACACAGGACTATTACAAGGAACTAAGCAAGTTGGTATCTTGTCTGTCTGACAAATCCATAAGAGCTGATGACCTGATACCAGAAAGTCCAAGAACAGGGACATTCTACATGCTTCCCAAAATCCACAAAGCCGGAAATCCAGGGAGGCCGATTATTTCATGTGTGGACACCCTTACTGAGCAGGTATCTGGATGGGTAGAGGGTGTTCTTAAACCCCTGGTAAAGGATACACCCAGCTACATTCAGGACACAACTGACCTACTGAATAAACTAGCAGCAATAGGTTCTCTACCAGAAGAAACCATCCTGGCCACCATGGATGTGGAATCTTTGTACTCTAATATCCCACACCAGGATGGATTAAATGCCTGCAAAGTCTTCATGGGAAACACCGGGAATGATGCTGATTCTGTGGTGAAACTCACAAAATTCATCCTCACCCACAATTACTTTGAATTTGACAAGATCTATCTTCAGGAGACTGGCACAGCTATGGGAAGTAAAATGGCTCCACAGTATGCAAATCTTTTCATGGCCAAGCTTGAAAGCAAATTTTTGTCCTCATGCCCCATCAGGCCTTGGGCCTACTACCGCTACATTGATGACATTTTAATCATCTGGACGGAGTCTGAACAACAGCTAAAGACGTTCCATGAACAGTTCAATCAATTTCATCCCACCATCAACTTAACACTTAACTACTCCAGCACTGAAATTAACTTTTTAGACACCACCATTAAGCTAAAGAACAATGAAATAGAGACATCCCTGTATCAGAAGCCAATCGACCATCCAACATACCTTAAATGGGACAGTTTCCATCCAAAACACATAAAAAACTCTATTGTCTACAGCCAAGCCATCAGATACAATCGTATATGTTCCAACCCCATGGATAGAGATGAACACCTTGGTCGCCTCAGAAAGACTTTTTTGAACCAGGGCTACCATCCAAGAACAATTGAAAATCAAATTACAAGAGCCACCAGAATATCAAGGAATCACCTGCTACATTACAAAGCTAAAGAAGAAAATAACCGGGTGCCTCTAGTGGTCACCTACAATCCAAGTCTGGAGATGCTAAGGGGAGCTGCATGGAAACTACAACCTTTACTACAAAAAGATGCCCAATTACAATCCATATTTCCAGACCCCCCACTACTATGTTTTAGGCAGCCCCCAAATCTAAGAAGCATCATTGTCAGAAGCTCCCTGTCCTCCCCAACAGCTGCAGGTACCTTTCCTTGCAAACAAAAGAAATGCAAAACCTGTCCATTTATAATGACCACGGACAGGATAAAGATCCCCAACTCCCATCAGGACTACAAGATACCAGGTACTTTCAGCTGCATCACATCTAATGTGGTGTACCTAATTATATGTACTAAATGTCCAACTGGGGTCTGTATGTGGGGGAGACCGGGCAAAAACTGAGAACAAGGATGAATTCTCATCGCCACACAATAAGAGAAAAAGAATGGATTTACCTGTGGCAAAACACTTTTGTATGCCCGGTCATAGCATGACGGATATGGAATTACTTGTATTAAAATCTAACTTCAAATCTGAGAAGGATAGAAAAGTCTGGGAATATAAACTTATGATGACCTTTGACACTCTTAGTGCTGGGATGAATATATCCCAGAGTTTTATGTCTTTCTACAACAATTAAGGAATCTGCTTCCCTGACCTTTTAGGGTCATCACAACACAATACCAGACCCCAATCAGAGGGTAATAAAACTTTCACTCCTTATCTATGAACTAGTCATATTTATGTTCATCCCTCTGCCATAATGACAGTTCTGCTTCACGTCACTTGTCTTACCTATTGCATTATTCCTGTGTCCTCTTGTGTATATAAATATGTGATTCTTCAGCTTTTGTTTTAGTCTTTGCCTGATGAAGAGACCTGCGTAGTCTCGAAAGCTTGCAATTTGTTACCATCTTTTCAGTTAGCCATTAAAAGGTATCAACCACTGAGGACTCTCAAGTCTAAATATTTTTCTATCTACTGGCTAACACGGTACGAAGATACACATATTTCCTACATTCAGACATTAGTGATTTCTCTCATGCGTAAAAACATGCTGATTTTGGATCAGATTTTCATCAGTGTTCTGGCCATGTGTCAGTTTATGACATCAGTGTGTCATCGGCAATTTTCTCAAATAAAAATAATAAATTGTAAATCTGTTACTGTATACTACAATAGTAACTGACGTGATGTCAGTGATTTTTTCTCACTCAACGGTTTCTCTCTTCAATTTTGCTCTTTCTTGGTTCAAAATTGTATATGCTTCTGTGATTTTTTTGTGCACACATTGTAAGCGAAAAACACAGCCATGCAAAAAGCCTCATAGATAAAGGGCACGAGTTTGATCAATGAAAGACACATATAGAATATGTATATTAAAAATGGACATCTGAATAAGGTCTACTATTGCATTATGGAGGAGAGGACATATCTACCAGGAGGCATGAGTGAGGAAAATAAAAGAATTCTACAATACCCTTGCATAGGTTTTTGATACTTTCATATAACACGAATGGGCCACTTATGCCAGCTATTTCAATTTTCCAAGTGAGCTAACCCATATTTTTTTCTGAACTTGCTTAATGACTTCAGTTTCTCATAAAAGAAGCTCAAACCAATATTACATTATGCTACCATAATCCCTATCAGGTTTTGATTCACGTCACAAGCACTAGTTGATCAGACATACATGTAGGATAAATATCTGGTCATCTCACACCACATATCTTGCTATATCTTGAGCCAAGAGTAGATAGCAAGGGGGAAAAATACATAAATTAATCGGAAAAGTTATAATTAGGCCTCATTCAGATTTTTTATGCAACATCCAGACCAACTGTGAATCTCTGGAGCCCAACATATACCACCATCAGGACTTAAGGAGCTGTAAATTTGGTTTCGTAAAGCTGTTGCAGATCTGGTTGTTACATCCAAACTTTGGAATGCTGGACACAGGTACCATACACCTCTGTGAATTTGGCCAAGTACCATTACTAACATTTGTCTAATATTCTTACAATGGAATATGTTGACGAGATTAGCTCTTCCAAATTGTTTAAAGAATGCAGAACAATTGTGATATTAATCCATAAAAGGCAAATTTTAAAATACCTTCTTATCAAATAATTTCATTCAAGCTATATTTTATAATTATATTAATTCCATATGTTAGATATACATATGCATTAACCTAATTGTATAATAGTGTAAATATATATGAAAAAAGTCTATATTTTTCTAGTTTTTTTTCTGGTGAGTATGGGAGCCTGAATGTGAGGTTGTACAGTTCATAGCATAAGTAGAATTGGCCAATAACAGTATTTCATGCATTTACTCTTAGTTAAAAAGCTGCTTTCAGACTTCTTAGCTGTCATAAGTCATCAATCTTGACATTCTTACTGCACTCGTTTTTTAAAAAAAACCTACTAGAGATGAGCCGATTTATTGAAATAGAATTGAATTTTACTTGAATATACAAAAAAATCTGCATTTTTTGAGAATACAGATTTTGATTAATTTGCTTTGCTGAACTGTAAATGGTCAATAAAATGTTAGAAAAGAAAACCCCATTCACTCACCTTGCCCCTCCGCTGCTCACTGCTCGCCTGCCAGTTCTCAGAACTGCCTCTTCTTTTTCCCATTCAGGAACCTTTTTTTTTTTGGCCTGTTCACTCCAGACCTCGGAGGTCACTGCGAGTCGCACGTCATTAGTGTCGGACTGTGATGCCAATGGCCCACCAGTAACATCAACACCAGGGCCCCACTTTTCAGATACTTGCAGATGTGACATTATACTCAAATTTATACGACAAGGGACTGTGTAGATTGTTAACTGAATAAGATGCTGCCTTTGTCTGCACATAGTAATTCATGTATCTTGTGCCAAGTACTGCTCATATAAGAGGGTGGTGGCCCACCAGAGGATTCTCCTCTTTTGCTGTGGGACAGTCCAATCCTGCACATCATGATGACACAGACATGAGATGCACTGTGGCCTATGAGGCTTGGCTGCAGCCGGAAGTCAATAGGTCAAAAATGCAATAGCGGAAAGAAAAGGACAAGAGTAGGCATTGTTTTATTCCAGGTGTCAAACATGAAGGATGATAATGATTAAGTGAAAGTTAAAATATTTAAAGGAGTTGTGCTCTTTGAACAAGTAAACGTTTTTTTCCTTTAACAGTGGTCAACTATGATATACCAGGAATCCTTGTAACAAGTGTTCAATCCTTCTGCAAAACTACAAGAGAAATAAAGCAGAACTCTGTTTCCATTACATTTACTTATTTATTTTACTTACATGGCGTCATAATATTCCACAGAACTTACAGACATTTTAATCACTGTCCCCACTGGTGCTAAAATCTTTTTTGCAATCAGTAAATAGGGAAATATCAGTATGTACAGTAGTATAGGAGGAAACCCACACAAACCCAGGTGAATATACCATACAAACTCCTTGTAGATTTTCTGGAGGAATCTGAACCCCCAGACTCCAGCGCTGTAAAGCAACAGTACTAACAGTACTGAGCCATCTTTTATTAAATTTTCAATGTAAATTTGAATTCTTGCACTATTCTGAAAATTATTAAACTTTTGGGGTAAACTGAGTGACAGACTCAAACATCCCACATTTCTTTATGGTTGCAAATTTGGGTAAATATGCTGTTTAGGATTCTGTATCTTTTCAATTAAAACCATTTGGAACCTGTAATAGTGGACAATAGAATGAAACACCTGAAATATTTTTACTAAACAAGATAAGTAATGTTTTTAGAACTGTTCTATGTACTTCTTCAATAGCATCCGTTGTAGGAGCACCATATCGAACAATGCCATCATTATGTGGCTGGAATTTGCTTGACTTTTGTTTCATCTGAGCCCATTTTATCTCTTTAGACAAATTCTTCATCTCCTTGTTGGATAACAATTTAGTTTCCCTCAAAAGTAGTAAAAGTACAGATGTGGACGCCACCAAAAGAACCAACACACCAGGCTAATGTATTAATTTAGCATCTACATTATTTCCATAGGATGGCCGTCCATATACTTTGTCTTACGCCATGTTCATATGTTCAATAATTGGTCAGTAACTTACCTCAGTATTTGTAAGCCAAAACCAGGAGTGGGACAATCAGAGAAAAAGTATGATAGAAACACGTCACCACTTCTGTATTTATCACCCACTCCTGGTTATGGCTTACAAATACTGATAGCATGTACTAACCAAATACTTAATGTGTGAATGGGACCTTAAACTGACCTTGCTACAAAAATTCATAGACCTGCATTGCACACTATATTTCATTTGCTATTTCAGTGCTTACCACCAAGCAGTAAGGGGGATAGCATTTCTCTTCATTAGGCCTATAGGAGCCTCATGGGACATCTCAAAGGGCTGCTTGCCTTTATTTTGAAGGGAAACAGCTGTGTCACGTGAAAAGCCGCACAGCTAATGCGATCCGCTGTGGAAACTTGTATATGAAACAGTTGTTTCCCTACAAGATTAAGCGATTGTGCAGGGAAAGCAATATAAAGACACCAGCGGTACAGGACTGTAGCAGATAAAAGCCGCAAAATGACCACAATGTGTGAACACAGTTTTAAGTATTTCTTTATATGAAAAGTGCAAGTTTTTATACATTTCTTCTATTAGGTAAAAAAAAAAAACACTTATGCAACAATGGAAGATCCTGTCCACTCTCAGCTAAAATAAATTGACATCAAATTTCTAAAACAAAAACATTTTTGGGAATCTCTCATTACATTAGGCACATTCATGCAAAGTGGAGATTGTCCTCAGATTAAAGAATATCTTGAATGGCCATCATTTATTGTGCAGTAATTGACCATTATTATACAGTACTTTCACAGAACTGTCCACAATAAACCCTACAAATATTTCTTTTTACGGTGTGTGTCCATACATTGGTATTTACTCCGACTCTTCCATTGTCAACCAAAGCTTAGCAGAGCAGTGAACAGTGAGATCCCAAGAGCTGAATGTGCTGGTAGGAATAGCAATCATTTGCATTCAGTAATTATCTTGTTACTGTTCCACTATCCTCTAGAAGTCCCTGGCAGAGACTTTCAGATTCGGCTTTTGACTAAAGAGTAAATGCTCCTCTTCAACAAAGGGCTTAATCTTCGACATCAAACAATGATAAACAAACTAATATCTTTCTTCGCTTTTGTTAATTTTTCTGGAGTATTTTGTATGAACCAACTTTGTTTTAAGACTGAAATAATAAAGGGTTATTAAATATATAAATTGAGCCAACTCTGCCTGCCATTGTTTGCTTTTTGTGTTTGTTTTCTTTTTTCTTTTGCCTTTCTCACTGAGTACTGGTTTATTTAAAGTGCCCGGAGGAAAGCATTAATTAGCATATTTGGCAATTATGAAGCAATTAGCACTTTATGGTCTGGCAATAAGAAAGTTAATGTGCTAGTGATTTATTAAAGCCCATGCAAGCTGCAAGGGAATAGTTGGGCTCATTTAAGGAATAAACATACAAAAGAAGAACTTTTTACATGTGAGTAGAAAAACGTTTCTTACTTTTCTGTGTTCCCAATCTTATTTTGTCAACTGCATCATTGGGCACAATGTATTTTAAAGACTTTTATTTGATGCTTCAATCTTTATGTCACTCTTACTCATACGTACAGACTTTCTGTGATCAAAATGTTTAGTGATCACAATACTCAGACCCATTGTATGCAGCTTACTGAATAAAAGAGCTACATACACTGGGCTTATTCATATAGCTCTATCTTCTATCTATCTATCTTATCATCTATCTATCTATCTATCTATTACTATCTATCCATCACTATCTATCTACATTATCTATCTATCCTATCTATCTATCTATCTATCTATCTATCTATCTATCTTTCTATCTATCATCTATCTATCTATCTATCTATCTATCTATCTATCTATCTATCTATCTAATATCTATGTAAAATAATAATAATAATAATAATCTTTATTTATATAGCGCCATCATATTCCGCAGCACTTTACAGTTCAACAGTTTCAAAACACAAGTCATAAGTAACAACGTTAACAATACAATAATTAAAGCAAAATAAGCCGCCCCTGCTCGTGAGAGCTTACAATCTACAATGAGGTGGGGAGATACAAAGTACAGGTGTGTATATACAATGGTGCATTTACAATGATGGTCCAGCCATCTTGGGGAGTGAGGGATGGACAGAAATAGTGATATCTATCTATCTATCTAAGTGAAAAAAACTGGAACAGCACAATATATTAAATAGGGGGTGCCAGGCCTCCAGGCAAAAATGTCCATAGTATGCCCAAAATGCAATAAAGAAAACAAAAGAGGCAGCACTCCAAATTTCTAGTAGTAGAAAAAAAGTGGTTTTATACAGACCCACATGTCTGGGCTCAAGCAGTGGGTGTTACACCAATATGTGTTCTTATAGACAAATGCCATCAAGTGCTCACAATCATGAATTTATTAATTATACATATAGTTAAAATCTTTAATCAAAGTGTATAACGTCATCATCATTATCTGTGAATATACCACAATACCGATATACATGTGCTAAAGTGCCCAGTGCATAGAATTCATTGCTGCTGAAGCTTATCATTTCATTCTTAACATGTCATAATGATAGACATAATTAGATATCAGCTGTGCACATAACAAATAATCTCTTACCCCTTCAGGTATACACAAAACCTCATGGAGGACGCCATTATTGCTATTTTCAGCGTTAGATTATGACTACTGCGCATGTCCAAAGCGCTTCACTGAGAAACTCAGAGGTTGTGGTCAATCATGTAGTATGTGTGGCAATTTTCAGCCCACACATGCGCACTAATGCAATCCGGACACATCAGCGCCATCTTAGGTGTGGAACATTGTGCATTGCGATCCATTGACACAATGTATAGCGCTACCAGCGTGTGCGTACTTCCAACACCATAGCGCCATATCGTGCAGCCAATATATGTGTCTTCTTTCTGAACACACATTCTCATAACTATTTTGTGGTTAGCGCATTTTTATAAATAGCGCATATACAATAAACACCACCTTAATAAAATAATATAAGATCCCATCATCACCAAGATGTACTGACTATCACCTTCTTCAGGTAACATCAGAACATCCACGTAGAGCCCAAGGTGGGCACCCAGTCTGTCAGAACCAGGAAACCCATCTAAGGGATACTAGGTGAAAGAATATCCAGCACTGAAAAATAGGTGGTAGCTTCCGCAATTAAATAGTTAGCCAACAATCTCTTCTTTATCAGTGAAATAATTTATTCTTACAAAAATAAAGATACTCAAACAGTAACATTCTTTTTATAAGAAAAATTCTATCCTCTGGGAATCATAAAGTGACCAGTGACTGTTGTCCGAAAAGTGACGTATCTAAAAAAATAACATAAATAAAAAATAAAATTAGAATGTATTGAATACAACACATTCCTAAAATAACATCGCTACACAGTGAAGCACGATAAACAGCGTAAAGAGGGAGTTTTAAATAACAGTATGAATTTTGAAATCTACATTTAGACCTCTAGGTCTTAGCGTATTCAATTCGTGAATCCAACCGGTATAGCATCTATAATTCTAAACCTAAGCTCTTTTTCAGTATGTTTCTGTTCAATAAAATGTTTAGAAACCGGCAAATTCAGTCTCTTTTTTTCTAATGGTATACCGGTGATGATTAAAACGAGACTTAAAATCACATGTAGTCTCTCCGATATACCATAGCTTGCAGGGACATTCCAACAAATACACAACATAATCAGAGTTACACGTTAAAAATTGATTAATGGTATATACCTTGTGAGTGACTGGATGTTCAAAAGCAGACCCTTTATTCATTTGGACACAATTTACACATGAAAGGCAAGGGAAACAACCCTTCCTATTAACCCCCGTAAGAGTAATTTGGTGGCTTTTTTTCAAAGAGCCCAAATCTGATCTTACTGCAAAGTCTCCAACATTTCGATTTTTTCGTTATGAAAGGAGAGGCGAACTTTGAATTCATCTATATTAGGCAGACATCTCCCCAACATACTCCAATGTTTTTTTAATTATATTAGCTATTTCCCCACTTTCCTCAGCGAATGTTGTCACAAAAGGAATCCTAGACAAAAAATTTTTAACAGGTTTCCTCTTTAATAATTCCATCCTATTTTGTTCTAATACTTTTGTCTTAGATACTTCCAAAAGTTTTTTCGGATAACCTCTATGTAGGAATTTATTAATGAGAGAATCCATAGCCTCATTCACCTCTCCTACTTCACTTACTATCCTTCTTACTCTGAGAAGTTGGCTCAGGGGAATTAATTTCACCATATTACGTGGAAGGTGACTATCATACACTAACAGATTGTTCCTATCTGTATTTTTTACAAAGACGTTGTTAGGGTTCAAATTCCCGCTGCTGCACAAGGGGAGTCTCGAAACAGTCCCGCTGTGGTCCCCCATCCATCTCCGGCCACAGTGGAGCCTGCTCAGCTAAGACGTCGGTCCCAGCATCACCCCCTCCCTTGATGGGTATGTGGTGAGTGGCTGTTTATCTAGTATTTTGCACCTGTGTAGCTAACATCTCGCTTTATGAGCTGGCTGCATCCTGTAGTGCATTTGTTCTAAGAACTGGGCAGGTGAGTTTTGCTGCCTTTTTGCTTGCTGTTTCAATTGGATTTTTGGAGACGTTGAGTCTTTTTTTAGTGGTCTTTGCTGAATAGTTTAGTATAGGTACTCGTAAGCGTGAGGACCTTTGGCGCAGGTTACGAGCTTACGTATTTTGGCCAAAATATCAACTAATACCTCACAAAAAACTTTTTGTGTTTTTTGCACTTTTTTTCAGGGTGCAGCCAAGCCCAAACACGTCTGGTCTCACATGAGCGGTGTGGCTAACATTACCCAGATAAACCAATTTCAACACGGCCTGTTGATGTTTGGCCATGCAGTGCTGAAATCGGTTGTTGTGGTACGTCTGGGTGCAGGCGAGTCTGACGAGGAGTATGAGGAGGAGTCAATTTGTACGGAGGAGAGGCCTGCAATCCGTGGAGTTGGCAGGACCTGCGCACTTGCACTGTCTTCTTCAGTTCCAGGCTCAACTACATTTACCCAATGGGTGGTGGTGGAAATGTAGCGCCCCTGGCCATGCTGACTGGTCCACGCGTCGGTGGTCAGGTGGACCTTGCTACTAACTGCATTTTGTAGCGCATGCTTAATTTTACACTCCGCATGCTGTTGCAGGGCGGGGACGGCTTACCTGCTGAAGTAGAAGCGGCTGGGAACGCTGTATTGTGGGATTGCAAACCCCAACATATCCATAAAGGCTGACTTGCTCACCAGCCAGAATGGTAGCATTTCCACTGCAAGCAGTTTGGCAATGCGAGAATTCATGCCCTGTGCTCATGGGTGGTTTGCCGAGTACGGGCGCCTTTTCTCCCACACCTGTGTGACAGATGGCTGCACACTGGATTGGGAGTGTGAGGATGCCAGCGATTGGGATGCTGATGCTGACGAAGTACAGACAGTGTGCCGCCGTACAACACTGCCTGCAGATGCACCCTGGCATTCTGGTGAGGAAGCGGGAGCAGCTGTTTGCGAGCTGGAGGAAGAGGTGGCTGAAGAGATGGAAGGTGGGGGACCAGCTGCAGGTGGCGAATCATCTTGGGTGTGATGAAGCCACACTACAGGGTGCCTCTTCCTGACATGCATCCACATATTGGTGGTATTAAGGTTGCTGACGTTCTTCCCTCTCCGCACAGTTTGTCGACAAAGCTTGCATCTGACTACTGTAACGTCATCTGCAACTTGGTCGAAAAAGGCCCATGCACCACAACTCTTGGGCGCACATAACACAAGAAAATTGGAGCAAAACACCATAGAATAATATATAAATATTTATTAATATCCAATGATATACATCTTAATAATTATAAGAATCAATATACATAAATATGCTGCTCAAAAAGTGGTTTGAAATGGCATACGTGTTGTTGCTAGATGTAAAGTGTATCTGTGGCACATGTAACAGCAGGGTGAAGAAAGCACATATAATATAGGTATATAGTCAAATCAACATCAAAATAATGTGCATCACTAAAATTCCAGAAATGCTATAAGTAGCAAAAACTCTCCCCAGAAAAAAACATCTTGTACTAGATGCAAGTGCATATAGAGTCAGGATCCGGATCCCCAAACTCAGAGAGCGTTACTACAATTCAATGCAGCTGTGATAGTGAAATTACAACTCACCCATGCTGGCACTGTGACCCAGAGACGCGCCCCGACGCACGTTTCGCAATAGCTTCCTCGGGGGCTTGTAGCTAGTAAACCTCTCATGTCCGCTTGTTAAATACCCACCAACGGATTAGAAAAAGAGTAGCACATGTGGACAACGTGTCCATAAACATCCGGCGGCGCTGTCGGGTCGACGCTCTCCACGGGTGCACCCTTATGACGTCAGTGGAACGCAAACTGACCCAGGGATGCCGCAGGAGGAAATGGAGGCGGAGTCAAAAAAGAGATATGCGCAAAAGAGCTGGATAACAATCGGGACATCGTAGATAAGGGCAAAAACTGCCAATAGCAGCGTTCAATGTAAAAACACATAGTTACAATATAGCACGATTTCAATGAAAGAGAACGTTCATATCCTCCCGAAAAGCCAGAATGTTATCAAACCGTAGATGACAAAAGTTAGGTCATAATATAATAATGCCAAATGAACAATACACCTATATATATATATCTCTGGACATAGTTAATTGGCCAAGAATACGGGTAAGATACAGAGCATTAATATAGAATGACACACTGCAATATGATGTCACGGACTTGATATAAAGCCTCATTGGGTTTCATAGCCATTACAACATTATTGCACAGTCCCAAAATCAAGTAAATGAAGGCAGAGCTAAATCCAGCACAGAGTCGAAGTAGAATCATGTGGATCTTCAAATGTGGTACATAGTACCTATGTATTCCAATTCCTCCAAGGGGGGAAAAGAGCAAGCGGTCGTTAAACAGACACATTTCATTCCCAGTGATTCAATTACTAAACAGAGAGAAAAAAGATATTAAATAAATATGCGGAGACACACTAGAGATATGAAGCAAAACTCAATTGTTCATTAAGGCCCATAGGTATCATCGTATTAAGTGTCACAATCCAACGACACTCTTTTTGCGCCAGAATATGGCTGCTGTCACCACCACGAATACCGAGGCTAACATGATCAATGCCTTTAATTTTAAGATAGGAAAGATGTGTATCTTCGTACCGTGTTAGCCAGTAGATAGAAAAATATTTAGACTTGAGAGTCCTCAGTGGTTGATACCTTTTAATGGCTAACTGAAAAGATTAATTTTAAGGTCGCCAGACCTGCAGTTATGTTTAAGTCGAAAGTGTCGTGGGATCGTTTTGAGTGACTCCACGTCCTCCACTTCACGGCGGCCTCAATATCTCTGATGTGTTAGCGTGTTCTAACACGCAGCTCGCGAGTAGTCAAACCCACATAAATTAGGTCACACGTACACCTAGCGTAGTATATCACGTGTTGTAGAACATGTGATATAATCTCTAATTTCAAAGTCCTTGATGCCATCCGATGACGTAAAGGACGTAGCCCTCACATGGTTGCGACATGCCCGGCATCTCCCGCATGGATAGAATCCAGTAACCCTATCCCTCACATTGAATAGGGACTGGGATTTCGCCACATAGTGACTGGATACTAGTGTATCCTTAAGATTTCTACTTCTTTTAGCCGTCATTTGTGGAAAAAGAGGAAGATGTAGTTTAAGCTGAGGGTCGGTCATAAGTATTGGCCAATGTTTGGTAAGTATATTACGCATTGTATCCCATTGTTGATTAAACAAAGAGATATGATAAATCTTATGACCCCCTCAGTTTTTTTTCGTTTTTTTATGATAAGTACCGAGAAGATCATTTCTCTTAGTATTCTTAGCTCTCAAGTAACCCCTTTTGATGCAACGGTTACTGTAGCCCCGATCCCTAAACCTCTGCCCAAGATCCTTGGCCTGTTTATCAAATAATGCATCCGTGGCACAGATCCTCGAGCCCGAAGGAATTGGCCTGTGGGTATCGCCCTGATGGTGGAGGCTGGATGTGATGATGATGCATGCAACAAAGAATTAACAATGTAGACTTGCGATATAAATCTGTTTCAAAAAATCCATCAACACCCACTTTGATTTCAAGATCCAAAAAAGTGACCCTGAATTTGTCATAGGAGTAAGTAAGTCTGATATTGAGGTCGTTGCGGTTCAGACCCACCATGAAATCATCTAACTCATTTGTGGAGCCCTGCCACAAGAAAAAAATATAATCTATATAGCGGTACCACCCTAGAATCTGAGGGGCGGCCTCCGCGCAGTCCAACAGCAAACCCCTCTCCCAAAAGCCGAAAAAGAGGTTTGCATAGGAGGGCGCACAGGCCGCCCCCATGGCGGTACCGCGTCTCTGTAAATAAAACCGATTCTTAAAAGTAAAAAAGTTGTAGATGAGAATGAACCGCAACAAATCCAAGACCAACTCATGTAAATCTGGTTCCAGATTGCTGGCTTCCAGATAAAATTGTACAGCTTCAAGGCCATATACATGATGGATACACGTATATAAAGATTCTACATCTGCCACCACCATCAGGGTATTAGGTTCCATATAGAGGCCATCCAACCGTCTCAGGACGTCCGTCGTGTCTCTGACAAAGGAGGGGAGCGTTTCCACCTGTGGTTGCAAGTAATGTTCAATAAAAGTGCAAATTGGGTCACATAGCCCTCCAATGCCAGAGACAATAGGACGTCCCGAGGCGACACAGGATCCTTGTGGACCTTGGGCAGAAGGTAAAAAGTCGGGACTACAGGTCATCAATTCACTTTTAAAAGACGTAAGAGGATTACAAGGGAGCTGAGTATAAGTATCTACATCTTTAAGCTGTGTGAAGGCCTCACCCTCGTACTCTGTCACAGGCCACACAACCACATCCCCCCCCTTGATGGCTTGTTTAAACACGACATTGTCTAATTTTTTCAGATCTTGTAACGCCTTACGTTGTGTAATCGTTAAATTGTCTTTATGCTCCTGATTTTGAATACATCTAAAATCCTCCATCACCAATTTTTTGAATATCTCAATTTGAGGACATAAAGACAAGGGGAGAAAGTGGTGGACTTAGACAGAATAGGTGGACGTGAGGTACTTTCATGCTCAGAATTAGCTTCCTGTTCCAATTCTTCTAATATAGCGATGGCCTCCTGTTCAGCTATAGCGGCATTATCATAACCGGGTCTGGTTTTAGAATGTAACTTATGTAGGAACAGTTTCCGGGAAAAGAGGTGGAGATCTTTTAATGCTGAAAAGAAATTAAAGTTATTAGTTGGAGATAATGTAAGTCCTAAACTTAAAACTTCCATTTGTGCAATTGTGAGGGAATGTGTGGACAAGTTAATCACCTCCAATGTATTAGTACGTGGTTTCTTGTCCACTGGGGATGAAGTAAGAAAATTTGCGTTTTGCATTTTTGGTACCGCCCCATTTAGGTCTATGCATTCTCATATACTCCCTTCTATCCCATGGATTCTTAGGAACCTCCGAGCCATGACTCTTGTCTTCAACAGATGACATAGAAGACATTGAGGTGGAACGGCGTGGAAGGAAGGTTGAGGGTGCCCAATTCTTTTTTGTTTCCATCTATAGACATGGCCATTTTGGAAATCACTTTGATCCCTCTGAAACTTCCGAGATTTCGTCTCCAATATCTCTTTTTCCCATTTGGCTTGTTCAACATCAATATCGGCTTTAAGTTGCGTCACCTTATCTACCGACAGTTGTTTGTTAATATTCTCCTCTACATCTTTAAGTTCTACATCAATCTCCTTAATGGTCATCTAATTTAATTGAATCAACAGCTCCAAAAAAGTTTTGGAGCATGTTGAGGCCGCACCCTCCCACGCTTTAGTGAAATCTTCATTTTCAATAGGAAAAGAGGGAAAAACCTGGATTCTTAAACCATGCGGGATAAACCCATTGGCGATGTACTTTTCAAGAAAAGACTTGTTCCACCAGACACGTGCGCGTCTTTGGAGTAATGCCTTATATTTATTGACAATCTCAGTATTGTCTCCGCATCTGTGACTACTGGATGAGCACAAACCAGATTCAAACACACTCTTAAGCTTTTGCTGCCATGTTTTTTCTCTTTCACGGAAATCCATTTGGCCTAAGATAGAAACTGTGAAAACACAGAAATGAAAGAGAATGAAAAACATAATCTCAGACTAAACACTCAAATGCTGCACATGGCAAATATGTGGTCTAAGGAAGGACCTACAAAAAAAGGGCAATTGCCCAATGGCGCTCCTCTAAATACCCATAACACAAGAAAATTGGAGCAAAACACCATAGAATAATATATAAATATTTATTAATATCCAATGATATACATCTTAATAATTATAAGAATCAATATACATAAATATGCTGCTCAGAAAGTGGTTGAAATGGCATACGTGTTGTTGCTAGATGTAAAGCGTATCTGTGGCACATGTAACAGCAGGGTGAAGAAAGCACATATAATATAGGTATATAGTCAAATCAACATCAAAATAATGTGCATCACTAAAATTCCAGAAATGCTATAAGTAGCAAAAACTCTCCCCAGAAAAAAACATCTTGTACTAGATGCAAGTGCATATAGAGTCAGGATCCGGATCCCCAAACTCAGAGAGAATTACTACAATTCAATGCAGCTGCGTTATTGAAATTACAACTCACCCATGCTGGCTTGTGACCCAGAGAGCGCCCCGACGTGCGTTTCGCAATAGCTTCCTCGGGGGGCTTGTAGCTAGTAAACCTCTCATGACCGCTTGTTAAATACCCACCAACGGATTAGAAAAAGAGTAGCACATGTGGACAACGTGTCCATAAACATCCGGCGGCGCTGCCAGGATCAACGCGCTCCACGGGTGCACCCTTATGACGTCAGTGGAACGCAAACCGACCCAGGGACGACGCAGGAGGAAATGGAGCGGAGTCAAAAAAGAGACATGCGCAAAGAGCTGGATACCAATCGGGACATCGTAGATAAGGGCAAAAACTGCCAATAGCAGCGTTCAATGTAAAAACACATAGTTACAATATAGCGTGACTTCAATGAAAGAGAAGTTCATATCCTCCCGAAAAGCCAAAATGTTATCAAACCGTAGATGACAAAAATTAGGTCATAATATAATAATGCCAAATGAACAATACACCTATATATATATATATTCTGGACATAGTTAATTGGCCTGAATACGGGTAAGATACAGAGCATTAATATAGAATGACACACTGCAATATGATGTCACGGACTTGATATAAAGCCTCATTGTGTTTCATAGCCATTACAACATTATTGCACAGTCCCAATATCAAGTAAATGAAGGCAGAGCTAAATCCAGCGCAGAGTCGAAGTAGAATGATGTGGATCTTCAAATGTGGTACATAGTACCTATGTATTCCAATTCCTCCAAGGGGGAAAAAGAGCAAGCGGTCGTTAAACAGACACATTTCATTCCCAGTGATTCAATTACTAAACAGAGAGAAAAAAGATATTAAATAAATATAAAATAAAAACAATAAGATAAAAAAGTCACGGATGCGGAGACACACTAGAGATATGAAGCAAAACTCAATTGTTAATTAAGGCCCATAGGTATCATCGTATTAAGTGTCACAATCCAACGACACTCTCTTTGCGCCAGAATACGGCAGCTGTCACCACCACGAATACCGAGGCTAACATGATCAATGCCTTTAATTTTAAGGTCGCCAGACCTGCAGTCATGTTTAAGTCGAAAGTGTCGTGGGATCGTTTTGAGTGACTCCACGTCCTCCACTTCACGGGCGGCCTCAATATCTCTGATGTGCTTGCGTGTTCTAACACGCAGCTCACGAGTAGTTAAACCCACATAAATTAGGTCACACGTACACCTAGCGTAGTATATCACATGTGTTGTAGAACATGTAATATAATCTCTAATTTCAAAGTCCTTGAGGCCATCCGATGACGTAAAGGACGTAGCCCTCACATGGTTGAGACATGCCCGGCATCTCCCGCATGGATAGAATCCAGTAACCCTATCCCTCACATTGAATAGGGATTGGGATTTCGCCACATAGTGACTGGATACTAGTGTATCCTTAACCCCTCTCTGCCATCCGACGTACTATTCCGTCCATGTGACCCTGGACCTCATTCCCATGGACGGAATAGTACATCACATGCGATCAGCTGCGATCCCGGGGGAGCGCAGCTGATCGTGGCCGGGTGTCAGCTGTTTATCACAGCTGACACCCAGCACTATGTGTCAGGAGCGGTCACGGACCGCTCCCAGCACATCATCCCCTGGCACACCGCAATCAAACATGATCGCGGTGTACCGGGGCACAGGGGAGGATCGTTCAGGGAGGGGGCTCCCTGCGCGCTCCCCTGAGACCCTCAGAACAGCACGATGTGTCGCGCTGTTCCGAGGGTCCGTCCTCCCTCCAGGTCCCCGATCCAAGATGGCGCCGGGGTCCTGCAGGGAGGCGGCTTCCTCAGCGCCTGCTGAGAGCAGGCGCTGAGGAAGCCTGCAGCGATGCCAGAGCGATCACTGGTGAAAAGAGTGCTGTGCACACTGTCACACTAGCGATCTGCTAAAATACTGTGATGTCCCACCCTGGGACAAAGTAAAAAAGTAAAAAAAATAAAAATAAAAAGTGGTAAAAAAAAATCATAAAAAAAAAAAAATATTCCCCAATAAATTCATTTCTTCCTGTAAATAAAAAAAAACAAAACAATAAAAGTACACATATTTGGTATCGCCGCGTCCGTAACGACCCCCCCTATAAAACTGTCCCACTAGTTATCCCTTTTAGTGAACCCCTTAAAAAAAAAAAGCTAAGCAAAAAATCAATGCTTTATCATCATACCGCCGAACAAAAAGTGGAATAAAACTGCGAGCAAAAAGAGCAATATAAATAAACATGGTACCGCTGAAAACGTCATCTTGTCCTGCAAAAAACGAGCCATCAAACAGCATCATGAGCGAAAAAATAAAAAAGTTATAGCTCGCAAAATAAAGCGATGCAAAAATAATAATTTTTTATATAAAATTGTTTTTATTCTATAAAAGAGCCAAAACATAAAAAAATGATATAAATGAGGTATCGCCGTAATCGTACTGACCCGAAGAATAAAACTGCTTTATCAATTTTACCACACGCGGAACGGTATAAACGCGTCCCCCAAAAGAAATTCATGAATTGCTGATTTTTGTTCATTCTAACCTTCCAAAAATCGAAATAAAAAGCGATCAAAAAATGTCACGTGATCATAAATGGAAACAATAAAAACTTCACCTCGTCCCGCAAAAAATAAGACCTCAAATAACTCTGTGGGCCAAAATATGCAAAAATTATAGCTCTCAAAATGTGTTGATGCAAAAAACTATTTTTTTGCAATAAAAAGCATCTTTTAGAATGACAGCTGCCAATCATAAAAACCGCTATAAATAGTAAATCAAACCCACCTTTATTACCCCTTAGTTAGGGAAAAATAATAAAATTAAAAAACTGTATTTATTTCCATTTTCCCATTAGGGTTAGGGTTCGGCTAAAGTTAGGGTTAGGGTTGGCACTAACGTTAGGATTAGGGTTAGGGTTGGGATTAGGGTTAGGGGTGTGTTAGGGTTAGGTTTGTGATTAGGGTTGGGACTAGGTTAGGGGTGTGTTGGGGTTAGGTTGGAGTTAGAATTGGGGGGTTTCTGCTGTTTAGGCACATCAGGGGCTCTCCAAATGTGACATGGCGTCTGATCTCAATTCCAACCAATTCTTCGTTGAAAAAGTCAAACGGTGCTCCTTCACTTCTGAGCTCTGCCATGCGCCCAAACAGTAGTTTACCCCCACATATGGGTATCAGCATACTCTGGACCACAAGAGTTATTGTGCAATTTGTCCTATTTCTTCTGTTACCCTTGGGAAAATAAAAAACTGGGGCGACAAAATCATTTTTGTAAAAAAAAAAGATTTTTTTGTTTTTACGGCTGTATGTTATAAAACTTCTGTGAAGCACTTGGGGCTTCATAGCGCTCACCACACATCTAGATAAGTTCCTTGTGGGGTCTATTTTCCAAAATGGGGTCAATTGTAGGGGGTTTTCACTGTTTAGGCACATCAGGGGCTCTCCAAATGCGACATGATGCCCCCAGACCATTCCATCAAAGTCTGCAATCCAAAACATCACTACTTCCCTTCCGAGCCCAGACGTGCACCCATACAGTTGTTTTCTCCCACATATTGGTATCAGCGTACCCAGGACAAATTGGACAACAACTTTTGGGGTCCAATTTCTCCTGTTACCCTTGTGCAAATAAAATATTGGGGCGAAAAAATCATTTTTGTAAAAAAAAAAAAAAAAAGATTTTTTTATTTTACGGCTGTACTTATAAACTTCTGTGAAGCACTTCGGGTTCAAAGTGCTCACCACACATCTAGATAAGTTCCTTGAGGGGTCTAGTTTCCAAAATGATGTCATTTATGGGGGGTTTCCACTGTTTAGGCAGATCAGGAGCTCTCCAAACACGACATGGCATCCAGCCAATTCCGCGTTGAAAAGTCAAACGGCGCTCCTTCCCTTCCAAACTCTGCCATGCACCCAAACAGTGGTTTACCCCCACATATGGGGTATCAGCGTACTCAGGACAAATTGCACAATAACTTTTGGAGTCTTGTTACCCTTGGGAAAATAAAAATTGGGGTGAAAAGATCAATTTTGTGGAAAAAATTGATTTTTTAATTTTACGGCTCTACTTTATAAACTTGTGTGAAGCACTTGGGGGTTCAAATTGCTCACCAAAGTTCTAGATAAGTTCCTTAGGGGGTCTAGTTTCCCAAATGCGGTCACTTGTGGGGGGTTTCTACTGTTTAGGCACATCAGGGGCTCTCCAAATGCAACATGGCGTCCAATCTCAATTCCAGCCAATTTTGGTTGGAAAAAGTCAAATGGTGATCCTTCCATTCCGAGCTCTGCCATGCACCCAAACAGTGGTTCCATCCCACATATGGGGTATCAGCGTACTCAGGACAAATTGGACAACAACTTTTGTGGTCCAATTTCTCCTGTTACCCTTGGGAAAATAAAAAAATAGTGACTAAAAGATAATTTTTGTGGGAAAAAAATAGGATTTTTTATTTTCATGCCCAGGCATTATAAACTTGTATGAAGCACTTGGGGGTTGAAAGTGCTCACCAAAGATCTAGATAAGTTCCTTAGGGGGTCTAGCTTCCAAAATGGGGTCACTTGTGGGGGGTTTCCACTGTTTAAGCTCATCTGGGGTACTACAAACGGAACATGACCCCCATCAATGTTTGCATTCCAAAACGTTACTGCTTCCCTTTCCAAGCCCTGCCATGCGCCCAAACAGTTTCTCCCCCAATATGTGGTATCAGCGTACTCAGGACAAATTGGACAACAACTTTTGGGGTCAAATTTCCTTGGGAAAAATGAAAAATTTGGGACAAAAAATCATTTTTGTGGAAAATTGTTTTTTTTTTTTTCACACCCAGGCATTATAAACTTTTGTCAAACACTTTGGGGTTCAAAGTGCTCGCAACAGATCTAGATACGTTTCTTAGGGGGTCTAGTTTCCAAAATGGTGTCACTTGTGGGGGGTTTCCACTGTTTAGGAGCATCAGGGGTCTCCAAACGCGACATGGCATCCAATCTCAACTCCAGCCAATTTTAGTTTGAAAAAGTCAAACGGCGCTCCTTGCTTACAGCTCTGCGGTGTGCCCAACAGTGTTTTTTCCCCACATATTGGGTATTGGCGTACTCAGGAGAAATTGCACAACAACTTATCTGCCCTTTTCTCCTTTTACCCTTGTGAAAATAAAAAAAAGTTTGTAAAAGATCATATTTGTGGCTAAAAAGTTAAATATTCATTTTTTACTTCCACGTTGCTTCAGCTCCTGTGAAGCACCTGATGGGTTAATAAACTTCTTGAATGTGGTTTTGAGTACCTTGAGGGGTGCAGTTTTTTAGAATGGTGTCACTTTTGGGTATTTTCTGCTATATAGACCCCTCAAAATGACTTCAAATATGAGGTGGTCCCCAAAAAAAATGGCTTTGTAAATTTTGTTGTAGAAAAGATAAATCGCGTGGTCAACTTTTAACCCTTATAATTTCTAACAAAAAAAATTTTGGTTCCAAAATTATGCTGATGTAAAGTAACATGTGGGAAATGTTATTACTTAACTATTTTGTGTGACATATTTCTCTGTTTTAAGGGAAAAAAATTCAAAGTTTGAAAATTGCAAAATTTTCAAAATTTTCGCCATATTGCGTTTTTTTCAAAATAAACGCAAGGTATATGGAAGAAATTTTACCACTAACGTGAAGTACAATATATAAAAAAAACCCCGTTTGGGAGAGAAGAATAGACAAATCGCGGCGCCCTAAGTGCGTAAAAAACAATATTATAGTCTTTAGAGTGTGCACAATTTTATGCACTCACCTGATAGAAGACTAATATGGCTTTAGATGATGTATCCTCAAAAATCCTTCTGGGATACTTTTCAATAGACAGGCTTGCAGCTTGCCTCGGGTGGATCCAAGTGAAAGAGCCAGATTCAGGCTCACACAGGATGAGTAAATCAAGAAAGGCACATCCAGCCCATGAATGGCAGCGCTTCCAGGACTCACATCCAAAGATGATCTTTAATATTTTTTTTATTTAATAAGTTAAAATGGATGCGATACCTGATGAAGGATATATACTGTATCCGAAACGCGTTGTATCGCCTCCATTTTAACTTATTAAATAAAAAAATATGAAATAACATCTTTGGATGTGAGTCCTGGGAAGCGCTGCCATTCATGGGCTGGATGTGCCTTACGTGAAGTACAATATGTCACGAGAAAAAGTCTCAGAATCGTGAAGATCCGTTGAAGCGTTCCAGAGTTATAACCTCATAAAGAGACAGTGGTCAGAATTGTAAAAATTGGCCCGGTCATTAACTGCAAACCACCTTGGGTTGAAGGGTTAAGATTAGCGGTACCAAAAATGCAAAACGCAAATTTCCTACTTCATCCCCAGTGGCAAGAAACCACGTACTAATACATTGGAGGTGATTAACTTGTCCACCATTCCCTCAAATTGCACAAAAGGAAGTTTTAAGTTTAGACTTAACAAATTTTCTCCAACTAATAACTTTA
>JARQOD010000002.1:373702297-373778261 GCA_033576555.1 Oophaga sylvatica
AAAAATTAGTTTCCCCCAAAACCCGGGGTCTTTCAGAGGGAAAACCAAAAACCCCCACTCTTCAGGAAACCCGCAGCCTCAATAACTATTTCGCCTGCCGCCACCACCCGCTTCTGCCTCGCCGTCACCACCTTAGCTGCCGACTCGCCGCCACACCAGAGCTGCCGCCACACCCCCACACAAAGCTGCCGCCTCGCCGCCACCACCACAATAGCTGCCGAAACCCGACCTTCTGTTTTTCCCCATTATCCCATAAATGTAAGTCCGCAAGGACAGGTCCTCTCCCCAAAGGGTTTACCATCTGTCATTGAAAATTTTTTACTGTAACAATATCTATAAACTTTGTATGTAACCTCTTCGCATGTACACACCATGGAAATTTGATGGGGCTATAAAAATAAAAAATTTAATAAAAATAATAATAGTAAATGAGGCCCATTACACACTGGTATCATATGGGCCCATTACATATGGAACATTAAATAGCCCATCATACACGGGAGCATCATCCATGTGGCCCAAAAATATACTAGAGCATCATATGGGGGTTCTTTTTTATGGGGTATAATAAGGGTAGGGGAGCATCATATGGAGCACATATGGCCTTTTCTGTATGGAGCATTTAGGACCCTTCGTTGGACAATTTGGGCCCACATAACTTAGGGACTTTATATGCGATCTAACTGTAGGAGCAATAGTGGGCCTTCTACTCTACAAGACCGTCCCCTGTAGAATTTAGGGACCATCATAACTGGAGCATAGTGGAGCTCACATATACTGTATGAACAAAATTTGGACCAATTATTTATGGAGCAATATATGGGGCTCATTATTCTGTATGGCGCACTATGTGGTGGCCATAATACTGTATGGAGGAATATACTGTCCGGTTTTTGAGCTATTGTAGAATTTAAAATAGATATCACTCATGTAATGTAAGAAGTGAAGTATTTGGCATTGTACTATACTTATATTTCTGTGCCGTATTGGAGAATCATGAATTGTGGTATGTGTTAAAGGGGCCACTGACACTCTTTGGCCCGGGGTCCACGAAAACCTGGAGCCAGCCCTGCCCCCACACACAACTTTAGCCAAATAACCCCCAGTTTTCAATGTGTAACTATTATTATAAAGTAAATGAAGGTTGACAAGCTTAAGTAATAAGAATTGATGTCGTTGGCATTGAAATGGGCACTGTAGGTGTGTTTACTGTCCTCCACTCCCTGACGACTTTTCTTCCCCATTGACTTGCATTGGGTTTCCTTTTTCAGTCGGACCTTCGACTTTTGCCGATAGTCGGCCGATTTCGATCGACTCGACTTTTGTGAAAGTTGGGTGGTCCAAAACCCGACTCGACCCTCCCAGAGGCAAGTCGCTCATTTCTACTGCTCGCTCATCACTACTTATCATATATTGTTCCTGAATAAAGAAGCTCTGTTGTCACACGTTTGGAGAGTATCCTGAATATTCCGCTGCCAACAGCTTTCCACATGTATAATGATGGCAAATTCATAATTGAGAATGTTTATTAGAATCACATTCCTGTCATTAATACAACTATAATATAAATAAAGTTACTACAGTAAAATGCCATGAATGACAAAAGTGGTAATTCACAAATTACACAAATACAGTTTTTACAATATAAAACCTTTTGTTTTCGAATTATTGATCACCCCATTATTCAGTACTTGGATTGCTATTATCTTATTTGGTAAGCATGTAGAAGATTGAATTTATAACACTCTTTCTTTTTTGCATTTTTACAGCATAACAAGGAGGCAGGTGCAGACATATCACTGGTGCAACCAGTACGGCCACACAGGAGCCCAAGAGGCCCATTTCTACCTGCAAAGCAGACAAAACCCAAGAAAAAAAAACACAAAATGAGCATATACCCTACAGAAAGTAAATAAATACTAATATGACATGAAAATAACATAGGGTATTTTTTTAACGCTGTTTTGAGAAAAATGTCATAAAATCCATGACAAGGTTTTCCCATCAGGATGGTTCTAACCTGTCTCTAGTATTAAAACCTTACCATGTGCCAAACAACATCAACGTGAATAAGAGCAGAGCAGGACAGGATCTCGACTGAGACACTGCGCTTGGGAAGCTCTGCAGATGAAACATGTAGCTCTGAAAGGATGGGCTATGTCACTTGTTTGTACAAAATACTTGAAACTACAGCAAAAACCAAAGAAATTAGCTGGATTATAAGCTGGTATGAAAAAGTGTAATAGAACGTTCACACTGTGGACATTTTGCAGCCAAAACCCAAGAAAAAAACCCAAAAAAACAGAACAAGAATATGCCCTACAGCAACAAAATAAGAAAATTGTAATAGTACATGTAAATAATATAGGGTACTTAGTTACTCAAGGAGGTATAAAAGCCATCCCACCATGACAAGGTGTTCCCATTGGGATGGTCCTAACCTGTCTCTAGTATTAAAATCTTACCATGTGTTAAATGACATCAATGTGAATAAGGGCAGATCAGGACTGAGTCCTGACTGAGGCATCCATTTCACCTCAAAAGCAGATGAAATTGGTGACATTGTGCATTATGATGAACTACTGTATTTGGCAGTAAAGGGTCCATGTATGGTTCTTGCCCAGGGGCCCTCTTCTGTCTATGTCCACCAGTGTAAGGGGAAGTATAATCGACAAGTCAGTTGTAGAGAAAGATCTGGGTGAAATTTTAGATTGTTTAGTACATGTCATATTGGAAATATTTTTTTTCCAATACAGAGCAGATTGACTAATTGCTTATGGATCAATAGAATTTATATATTAACATTTTCTTGTGTTCCCTTGTTGAATGTGATGGACCTATGTATTTTTTCAAGTCTATTATGTAATACATTTATAGAGGTTTTCCAGCCATGGACATTTTATATGCTAGAATAGGATACCTTATCTCAAATCAGTAGGGGTAGTAGACATTTAAGACTGATTCTAATGATACTCTATAAACGCCAGTACTCAGTACAACCAAGTACATTATTGAGTGAGCTTACCACATTCGGTAACAATATAGGTCCAACAGTCTCATATAGGTAGTTGCCAAGCACAGCAGGTGATAAAAAAACATGACAAGCACTTTTATACAATAAAAAGAAAGGATACTGATTACATGGACAGTTTAGTGCATTCACTCCTTCCTATAGTTTGTAATTTAATAAAATCAAACAAGTGATGAAAAAGTACTTACCCGTATTAAATCAAGATCCTATTCCCAGGAATATCACTAAGGCTGGGATCACACATGCGAGGAAATCTTCCGATGCTCGCATGTGAAATCCCAGCTCTGGCACCGGCACTCGGGAGTGGAGTGTGCGGCTGCATGTAGTTATATGCAGCCGCTCACTCCACTCCCGAGTGCCGGTGCCAGAGCTGGGATTTCACATGCGAGCATTGGACGATTTCCTCGCATGTGTGATCCCGGCCTTACAATGGATGCACAAGTGTGGCCAAAAGAGGCCATTCCCCTGGCAATATTTTACCACTGCGTTTGCGCTCAAGTCTCTTAGTAAGACATAGCTATCACAAATTGGTCCTTAGACTGGCTTCACATTGCCGTCGATTCTCTCATCAGGCTGATTATGCTAATGTCACGCAGATCAAACTCTGTCAGAGTTTGATCTGAGTGGCACCTTAATGTGATCAGATTCTAGCATGAGAGAATCGCAGCACAGGGGTGGAAAATGTTTAGACCTTAATTTCTCCATCTTCTCCATTGTCTATGTCCGCGGATGTCGGACTGCACATTCAAGTGCAGTCCGATGTTTCACACGCACCCATAGACTTGTATGGGTGTGTGTAATCCGGTTACCAGTGACTTACATTTTTTCATTGCATTTTTTATGCTTTTTTACAATGTAGAATATCAAGCATGTAATGTCGGTGATTTTGTGGGAGTTTTTAAGAGGATTTAACCGGCAACATAAACTAATGTTGAGAGAGGCTTTTTGAAACCTTATATTAAATACAAAATGGAATAGAAGGTATGAATTATAAAAATTATTTGATATTATCTTTTTATTATTTTTTTCTAGTCTGTAAAATTTTGGGCTCAATGTAATAATTAAGTTAAGCAGTATATTCACAAATTATTAGTTTGTATTTCTATAATGCTGTGTATTAAACTACTACTAAGGGAACTCTGTGCACCAGAGCAATCAGGCCCCATTTTCAAATGGATTTTTTTAGGGGAATAGCAGGAGAACCTCAATCATATTTATTATATACACAATACATATACGATTATGCTGCAGAGCAGGTGCTACGGCAGACGCCTGCCTGCAGAACATTTTTTTTTCAATATGTATATATGTTTGTTATATAAACTAGAGGTCACATCAGTGAGGGATCAGTGACCTGTCAGCAGTATTCATTGTTTATTTTTCACACATAAATGTATTTATTGGATTAATTTTTTTTGTTGTTTATTTGGGTATTTTTTAAATAATGTACAATTTTTAATAACTTATTTTTTACTTTTTTACATTGTCCCACTATAGGACATTATCTTTACACTCACAGATTGCTGATCTTTACATTTGTCTTATGATCATGTTTTTTTTTGCACTTTTTGTTCAGCGGTATGATGATAAAGTACAGTTTTTTGCCTCAATTTTTATTTATGTTTTTACAGTGTTCACTGAAAGGGTTAACTAGTGTAACAGTTTTATAGGTTGGGTCATTCAAGACGTGGCAATACCAAATATGGGTATTTTTTTTAACATAAATAAATGTATTTAGTGGATTAATATTTTTTTTCACTTTTTGGTTTTTTTTAAGGGATTTTTAAAATATTTTTGCAATTTTAAAGTTTTTTTTACATTATCCCCACTATGGGACAACATACAGTACAGACCAAAAGTTTGGATGCACCTTCTCATTTAAAGATGTTTCTGTATTTACATGACTATGAAAATTGTAAATTCACACTGAAGGCATCAAAACTATGAATTAACACATGTGGAAGTACTGTATATACTTAACAAATAAGTGTGAAACAACTGAAAATATTTCTTATATTCTAGGTTCTTCAAAGTAGACACCTTTTTGCTTGATGAGCTTCAAGAGGTCACTTCCGGTGACTACCTCTTGAAGCTCATCAAGAGAATGCCAAGACTGTGCAAAGCAGTCATCAAAGCAAAATGTAATAATAATAATAATGTAGCGTGTGCACTGCTAGGTATAAAAGGTGCCAGATTAGGTTCCTAAGCCAGTAAATAGTATAATGAAATCAGGCACTCAACTTGTATATTTAGTGACAACCATACGTTTTATTGTGGTCAGGATATGGTTTTCATGAGGGTTGAACAATAGCAAAACGTTTCGGCAGTCACCCTGCCTTTATCAATTGCTTGTTATACAAATAGAAAACCTTCAATACAAAAATTGACAAAATGAAAAAAATAAAGTATATACAACAATAAAGAATTTCTTTGAATTCTTTATTGTTGTATATACTTTATTTTTTTCATTTTGTCAATTTTTGTATTGAAGGTTTTCTATTTGTATAAAAGCAATTGATAAAGGCAGGGTGACTGCCGAAACGTTTTGCTATTGTTCAACCCTCATGAAAACCATATCCTGACCACAATAAAACGTATGGTTGTCACTAAATATACAAGTTGAGTGCCTGATTTCATTATACTATCAAAGCAAAAGGTGTCTGCTTTGAAGAACCTAGAATATAAGAAATATTTTCATTTGTTTCACACTTTTTTTGTTAAGTATATTCTCTAATTTCCCATGTGTTAATTCATAGTTTTGATGCCTTCAGTGTGGATGTACAATTTTCATTTTCATGAAAATACAGAAACATCTTTAAATGAGAAGGTGTGTCCAAACTTTTGGTCTGTACTGTACTTACTGTACACTCACAGATCACTGATCTGATACTCTGCAATGCTTATATATATATATACAGTGGGTACGGAAAGTATTCGGACCCTGTTAAATCTTTCACTCTTTGTTTCATTGCAGCCATTTGGTAAATTCAAAAAAGTTCATTTTTTTCTCATTAATGTACACTCTGCACCCCATCTTGACTGAAAAAAGCAGAAATGTAGAAATTTTTGCAAATTTGTTAAAAAAGAAAAACTGAATTATCACATGGGCATAACTATTCAGACCCTTTGCTCAGACACTTATATTTGAGTCACATGCTGTCCATTTCCTTGTGATCCTCCTTGAGATGGTTCTACTCCTTCATTGGACCCCAGCTGTGGTTAATTAAATTGATAGGACTTGATTTGTAAAGGCACACACCTGTCTATATAAGACCTCACAGCTCACAGTGCATGTCAGACCAAATGGGAATCATGAGGTCAAAGGAACTGGCTAAGGAGCTCAGAGACAGAATTGTGGCAAGGCACACATCTGGCCATGGTTATAAAAGAATTTCTGCAGTAATCAAGGTTCCGAAGAGCACCATGGCCTCCATAATCCTTAAATGGAAGAAGTTTGGGACCACCAGAAGTCTTCCTAGACCTGACAGTCCAGCCAAACTGAGCTTTCGTGGGAGAAGAGCCTTGGTGAGAGAGGTAAAGAAGAACCCCGAAGTCACTGTGGCTGAGCTCCACAGATGCAATAGGGAGATGAGAGAAAGTTCCACAAAGTCAACTATCACTGCACCCCTCCTCCAGTTGTGCCTTTATGGCCAAACAGAAGCATCTCCTCAGTGCAAGACATATGAAAGCCTGCATAGAGTTTGCTAAAAAACACATGAAGGACTCCCAGACTATGAGAAATAAGATTCTCTGGTCTGCTGAAATGAACATAGAACTTTTGGTGATAATTCTAAGCAGTATGTGTTGAGAAAACCAAGCACTGCTCATCATCTACCCAATACAATCACAACAGTGAAACATGATGGTGGCAGCATCATGCTATGGGGCTGTTTTTCAGCTGCAGGGACAGGACGACTGGTTGCAATTGAAGTAAGCATGAATGCGGCCAATTACAGAGATATCCTGGATGAAAACTTCTTCCAGAGTGCTCTGGACCTCAGACTTGGCTGAAGGTTCACCTTCCAACAAGACAATGACCCCAAGCACACAGCTAAAATAAAAAAAGGAGTGGCTTCAGAACAACTCTGTGACCATTCTTAACTAGCCCAGCCAGAGACATGACCTAAACCCAATTAAGCATCTCTGGAGAGACCTGAAAATGGCTGTCCACCAATGTTCACCTTCAAACCTGACGGAACTGGAGAGGATCTACAAGGAAGAATTGCAGAGGATTCCCAAATCCAGGTGTGAAAAACTTGTTGCATCATTCCCAAGATGACTCATGGCTATACTAGCTCAAAAAGGTGCTTCTACTCAACACTGAGCAAAGGGTCTGAATACTTATGACCATGTGATATTTCAGTTTTTCTTTCTTAATAAATTTGCAAAAATTTCTACATTTCTGTTTTTTTCAGTAAAGATGAGATGCAGAGTGTACATTAATGAAAAAAAATGAACTTTTTTGAATTCAACACAATGAAACAAAGAGTGAAAAATTTAAAGGCGTCTGAATACTTTCCATACCCATTGTGTGTATATATATATATATATATATATATTATACACACACAGTACAGACCAAAAGTTTGGACACACCTTCTCATTTAAAGATTTTTCTGTATTTTCATGACTATGAAAATTGTAAATTCACACTGAAGGCATCAAAATTATGAATTAACACATGTGGAATTATATACTTGACAAAAAAAGTGTGTAACAACTGAAAATATGGCTTATATTCTAGGTTCTTTAAAGTAGCCACCTTTTGCTTTGATGACTGCTTTGCACACTCTTGGCATTCTCTTGATGAGCTTCAAGAGGTAGTCACCGGAAATTTTTTCACTTCACAGGTGTGCCCTATCAGGTTTAATAAGTGGGATTTCTGGCCTTATAAATGGGGTTTGGACCATTAGTTGTGTTGTGCAGAAGTCTGGTGGATACACAGCTGATAGTCCTACTGAATAGACTGTTATAATGTGTATTATGGCAAGAAAAAAGCAGCTAAGTATGTTATGGTTCGAGTTCCCGCTGCTGCAAAGGGGAGTCTCGAACCAGTCCCGCTGCGGTCCCCCATTCATCTCCGGCCGCAGTGGAGCCTGCTCAGCAAAGAAGTGGAGACGTGCAGAGACTTGCTGCTGCCTCTTCAGGTTCTGCTATTGTAGCCACTACTGGTCAGTGGCGAGCAGACGTCTTTAGGTCTAAGTCCTTTGTTGCTTCATCTGAGCATGCCCAGGGCAAGATCTCCCATTGGACATCAGGGGTCACATGCTCAGATACAGCTGCCACTCCTATTGGTCCTTCAGGAAGGTCCTCCGGCTGTTGATGTTCTGAAGCAGCTTCCCATTGGTCCTTCCTTCTCATTGGTCTTTTCTCGTGGCTGCTATAAAAGGCTGTCCTTACCGCACGGCCATGCGCTAGGATCAATTGCATTATGTGCTTTGCGCCAGTGTGATCATGCACGCATGTTTTTAGGGCTCGGCTGAAATAAGCCCCTAGAATACCGGCACCTCCGGTGAGGAGATTTGAGTGCACGTGGTTAGGGCTTGGCTGAAATAAGCCCCTAGAATACTGGCTTCTCCGGTGAGGAGATTGTTTGATTGCGTTGCTGTCTGCATGATCACGGACTGCTATCCGCACAGCAGTTATCTGGTATCCCTGTGGTGTGAACAGGACACAGTATCTATCTCTGAATCTTTACCTCAGCGACTCTGTGGTGTAAGAGTTCGCTTATATCGCTATAAAGCACTGCGGCATTCCTGCTAGAGGCTCTGTGGATTAACAGAGTTCGCACTATCTGCCACAGCACGATACGGCCTTTATTTTAGCTACTCTGCGGGATAACAGAGTTCGCTACTTACTCCATCTTACTAGCAGCAGGCTCTGCCTGCACGGTGGACCCCGGGCTGCGAACACAACTCTCTACATTATTTATTAGGTGCGTTCCGCAGACCCTAACAAAGTAAAGAAAAACGAGTGGCCATCATTACTTTAAGAAATGAAGGTCAGTCAGTCTGAAAAATTGGGAAAACTTTGAAAGTGTCCCCAAGTGCAGTTGCAAAAACCATCAAGTGCTACAAACAAACTGGCTCACATGAGAACCTCCCCAGGAAAGGAAGACCAAGAGTCACCTCTGCTTCTGAGGATTAGTTTATCCGAGTCACCAGCCTCAGAAATCGCAGGTTTACAGCAGCTCAGATTAGAGACCAGGTCAATGCCACACAGAGTTCTAGCAGCAGACACATCTGTACAACAACTGTTAGGCCGGCGTCACACTCACCGTAGAAAAATACGGACCGTATTGAATAAGCGTAATACACCAAAATGTTGCCGGCACAACAATCCGTATTTCATCTGTTGTCAGGGTGCGGCTGCATATTTTGCGCATATAAGCATCCGTATGCAATCTGTATGGCATCCGTACAGCGTATTTTTCTTGCCGCCTTGCAAAATGGACATTTAATGGTTTTTAGGCCTGAAACTCATTCAAATCATCATCAGCAATGCTATTTATTGGCTCTGCATCAGTTTGCAACCCCCAATCTTGCCATTTCTGTGGTGTGCTTGTGTTGCAGTACTGCTGCTTGCTTGTCAACATGTCTGACAGTCTTCAGTTCACCCCAACGGATCGAGTGTTGTACCACTGGGTTTTGTCCTGCCGCTTTGGGCAGCCTTACCCAGTGATCGTTGATCGGCGGAGGAGGAGGCGAATGTGGGTGCATCCGCATTTGAGGCAACGCCTCGATAAAGGCCATTTTCACCGGCTGTATGCATCTCTGCGGACTCTTCTACACAAGTGTTTTCTGTTTCTTGGATGACCATTCCCACATTTGATGTTTGTTGGACATTGTGCGCCCTAGGATCACCTACCAGGATAGCAGGATGCGCAAAGCTACTTCTCCTTATGCTACAGTATGTATTCCTCACCTATATAATGTCTGTTGATGATGTGTTTTCCCACTATTTCCCCTTACACCTTATGGCTGTAGCAGAAATATCTTCATAATATAGCTCATATATCACCTTGAAGTACCTGAACAATGATGTGTATGTTTAAATGATTGAAAATGTATACTTGGACTAAATTTAAGTTATGATTGTTTGGACATAAAATCATGTTATGGTTATGTATAGTGCATTTGTTAAAATTTTGTGCATGTGTATTGATTGTTCTCTGTACATTTGGTTACTTGTAGGCTCCTGTTGTGAACGTTTTGGAGATGACTTCGGAGCTGAAGCTCCCTGTTGTGGTTGCTAAGGGTATTGAACCTATGTTGAATACCAAGAGTCCTACACCTGCAGATAACGAGTAGTTGTCAGGTGGTACTGACTGGTCTGATATAAGTGAGCTGACCTCCCATGATCCTCGCCGGTGATCAATTGTGCTTCCTGGTCTAGTTTGGAATTCAGCTTGCTTTCCTGCTGTCTCCTGCTTGCTTTCAGATAAGTCTCTTTCAGTTTTTTTACTGTGGTTTGAATTCCTTGCTTTTTGCTGCATTGCTTTTTGTGTTCAGCCCGGTTCCCTTTGGGTGGCTTTGGCTGGTCTCCGTTCGTTTTTTGTATTTGTTCATTTGCTCAGTTCTTGTACTATTTTACTGCTGGGTAGCTACGTGTCCACACCAGAGATCTGATATAGGTACGCTCCACGACTGCTTCCAGTTGTGCGGTTAGTTTATTGGTCTGCAACCTATTCGTTTCCAACCTCTCTGATGTTAGACTGCCTATGAATTTTTTTGCTCCTGCCTCATCAGCTACCAAAACATAACAGGTTCCTAACTACTGCCATATCCTATGCCGCACTTCATCTGGAGTTTTTGATTGGGAGGTCCACCATCTCTAGCATTCTGGTTAATACCTTCTCACAATTCTGGGACAGACTGCATCAAGTGGTCATGCCTGAGCCAAAGATGGAAGACTGGAAGACGATTGCCAGGGGATTTTAGGAGCAATGCCACTTCCCAAATTGTCATTGTCTCTGTCTGGTGTTAATGGTCCTAACAGATGTGTTGGTGTTTGAGTACAAACAACTTATGAAAAATGACTCCAAACAATTTATAAAAATAGATATTTATATATGCAAACTGACACTTGAGGTACTGACTACCATATTTGCTTCATATTGTATATGTATTTACAGAACAATAGTGTAAGTGTGCATTCTTACACACGTACCAAAATAAGACATGACCAAATTATAAATTTTTCTATGCATAATAGTATGTAAACAAAAAAACCAATATTCAATATGGGTATTGCTGATCATATGTGACCCATATGTTGGATTGGTGACATTAGGCAAGTGCAAAGATGCATTTGACAACTGTGAGTGAAATGAAATGTAAAAAAATTACCAACGTTCTCTTTGTATAGTGAACACCATATGTTACCCATATGTTTGTTTCAGAAGATTACACTACTGCAAATATGCAATAGACAACATGGAGTCAAATGAAATATCAAAACATTACAAACGTTTCCATAAATAATACTAAATAATCCAAAAAAACAAACTTTCTCTCTCACTAGTGAGCACCATATGGTTGGGTTCTAAGACTAGACTAATGCAATGATGCATTAACCAACAACGTTTAAAATGGTTGGGGCAAAAATAACAAACATTGGTATAAATGATAAGATATAAAGAAACAAAAAATGTTCACCTAGCCGATATACCACCAGCTAAGTACCATCTGCTGTTTGTAGCCATTCAGATGAGTGCAAATATACTTTACACAACATGGTGTAAAAATAAATATCAAAAATTTATAAATTTTTGCTTAAATCATAATCATAATGGAAAGAACTAACGTTGAGTATGGCTAGTCAAGAGCATATCGGTACCTTATGTTTCCTACATGCATCTAGATTAATGCACATTTCTTTTGCACAACATGAGTGTAAAGTAAATTTTAGAAAATTAAAAACTGCTTTTTAAATCATGACATATAACTAAAATAAATAAAGACAGCTGGTGGTATGTGGGGGGTGGGGTTGGCAGGTTCCCAGCTTCTCTGTGTGTTTGGCTTGGATGACCAACATGACCATTACCCTGTTGGGGAGGATTTTATGGGCCCCGAGCTAACATCTGCCCACGGTCAGGTTGTGTGTGGGCACATTGTCATACAGATAAGGGAGATTATATTCCTGTATAAGATGATACCCACAAGAATTATACCCCCCAATATGACCATGTTGAGCAGATCCAGGTTGAGACCAGTCTCCAACACTGCATCTGTACAAGTGGCCATATTGGGAAGTCGGATTATAGCCAGCCATTTGACCATGTTGTTGCCAAAGTTGGTTCGGTGGGGGAATGGGTTGAGGTGTAGGCACCCGTGCAGAAAGATCCTCAGATCTGTTGGGAAATGAATGGGGATTAGAACATGTAGGAGAGGTGAGCCTAAACTGCATATGTGTTATGTGGTGTGATGTATGTACTTACACTCTGAGATCCAAAATAGGTGCAAGAAACCCCAGCCTGTCAAAGTAAACATATTTTCGCTTTCTGGGTGCTGCTGACCCGCTCTTGGCACTCTGCTGCCGTTCCCGCCAGTATTGATCCCGGATACTTCTCCATCTGCTCATAGCATCATCCACTCCAATGACACATATAATGTAATCAATTAGCCAGCTGCACAAAGGCTAAATCTTCGACATACACGTAATATAGTCATGGGGGCCTAGTAGGATGTGACTATACTAACATTTTTTGCGCCAAAAAAATAAATATTTTTTTTGACCAAATTATGAGCTAGAACTATGCTTTGACCGTTAAGAAGTTTGGAAAAAAAATCAAGTAACTTACTGATTCGCTGCTGCTCCTCGCGTGGGCTCTCACCAAAGTGGGGAAACATCTGCCCACAGATGCGCCTCCATGCCGCCTCTTTCCTTGCAGGGTCCGCATAATGTGCATCTGTTTGATCCCAAATTTCAGGCCTCTCCTGCACCAACACAATCAACATCGCCACATTGATGAGGGTGGACATCATGGCCGACTCCGTGGAGGCATTCTTCCGGGATGTCTGGAGCTCTTTTTGAGCTAATTTGCATGTGTCAGCTTCATCCTGCATGTGTTGCACCATTTCCTGTGAGCTGCAGAAGTCTTGCGTATTTCTCGCAAGTCACACGTGTGGTCCGTTATTTTCTCGCACCCACAGACTTTCATTGGCGTACAACTGGCATAATGCGCGTACAATCGCAGCATGCTGTGGGTGTCTCGCACCGTAACATACGGCCGAGAAAAATACACATGATCAGAGCTGCCCCATAGAGAAGAATTGGTCCGTGTGTAATGCGTGGTTTTCACACCTCTCACTCATCTGTATTCCACCTTAGTGTGATGCCGGCCTTAAGAGGAGACTTTGTGCAGCAGGCCTTCATGGTAAAATAGCTGCTAGGAAACCACTGCTAAGGATGGGCAACAAGCAGAAGAGACTTGTTTGGGCTAAAGAACACAAGGAATGGACATTAGACCAGTGGAAATCTGTGCTTTGGTCTGATGAGTCCAAATTTGAGATCCTTGGTTCCAACCACCGTGTCTTTGTGCGACGCAGAAAAGGTGAATGGATGGACTCTACATGCCTGGTTCCCACCGTGAAGCATGGAGGAGGTATGATGGTGTGGGGGACACTGTTGAGGATTTATTCAAAATTGAAGGCATACTGAACCAGCATGGCTACCACAGCATCTTGCAGCGGCATGCTATTCCATCCGGTTTGTGTTTAGTTGGACCATCATTTATTTTTCAACAGGACAATGACCCCAAGCACACCTCCAGGCTGTGTAAGGGCTATTTGACCAAGAAGGAGAGTGATGGGGTGCTACACCAGATGACCTGGCCTCCACAGTCAGCAGACCTGAACCCAATCGAGATGGTTTGGGGTGAGCTGGACCGCAGAGTGAAGGCAAAAGGGCCAACAAGTGCTAAGCATCTCTGGGAACTCCTTCAAGATTGTTGGAAGACCATTTCATGTGACTACTTCTTGAAGCTCATCAAGAGAATGCCAAGAGGGTGCAAAGCAGTCATCAAAGCAAAAGGTGGCTACTTTGAAGAACCTAGAATATAAGACATATTTTCAGTTGTTTCACACTTTTTTGTTAAGTATATAATTCCACATGTGTTAGTTCATAGTTTTGATGCCTTCAGTGTGAATGTACAATTTTCATAGTCATGAAAATACGGAAAAATCTTTAAATGAGAAGGTGTGTCCAAACTTTTGGTATGTACTGTATATATATAAATATTGTGAAGGAAACCGGTTCCGCCCACATCACCAATGTGACGTAACTACACAGTCACAGCTCTCCGGCGTCCCCTTCGTCTCTCATGTCAGCAAGGGAACTGCACAGAGAGCAAATGGCCGCCGGGGAGGATCTCCTGTAACCCACTGAGTATTTGGGTATGCAAATTCATAATCAGAGTAAAAGCATCAGCCCAAAATTAATTTTATGGTTTAATTGCCTTAAGGGCGCACTAGATAATTACAGAAATATACAGTAAGATATACAACGAATTACAGTGGATTTGCAGTCGGAGTAAAATATAACAATAATGGTATAAGGCTTAGAGATATTAAGCTGGAGATCAATTTTACCAGGTTGTAGGTTGCATGTGGATGCCGGGAGCTCTGCAGTCCACAGGTATAAGAATCTTAGTTGACTGTTCCCAAAGCGCGTGCCGCTGCTCCCTTGGCAGATCTGTCTCCTGTTCCTTCTTAGATCATCATCGTCTTGTTCTTCTGTGTGCGTGAGCGTCTCTGCCATGGGCTCTCAGTTCTTAAACATGCTGGGTTCCTCCCCCCGGTGTCAGAGGTGGGCTAATAATCTTCACCCTTCAGCTCCCTGCAGAATATATTCTCAATATCTAAGAAAGGGGGTAACTTACTCCAGGATGATCGGATCAGGACACGAGAAGTACCAGTGAATGTGGTTTGTTTTGCCTGCCGTGTGGAGAGCAAACATGGCCCCATTGGGTCGCTGTGGAGGGCCAATCTCTATATCTCAGGTCCCAGAGCCCTCACTGACTCGGGAGTCGCACTGTTAGATGTGCGATTTCCGCAGGGTCACGTGGATATTTTTTAGGAGTCTGTACCTTAAAAGGTGTACTCATAATAATAATCTTATAATAATAATCTTTATTTTTATATAGCGCTAACATATTCCGCAGCGCTTTACAGTTTGCACACATTATTGTCACTGTCCCGATGGGGCTCACAATCTAGATTCCCTATCAGTATGTTTTTGGAGTGTGGGAGGAAACCGGAGTACCCGGAGGAAACCCACGCAAACACAGGAGAACATACAAACTCCTTGCAGATGTTGTCCTAGGTGGGATTCGAACCCAGGACTCCAGCGCTGCAAGGCTGTAGTGCTCTCCACTGAGCCACCGTGCCGCCTCATAATCTCTAATCCTAGGATGGAGTCGGAGTGGCTGGGAGAGACAATGGATGTGTATTTCTGTGTCCAGCAGACAGTTATGATCTTATTGAAACCCCCAGTCACCTACAGGCCCCATGCTGGCGTGGCTCCTTACTCAAGCTTTGAAGTCCTGTATTGTCCTTAACTCCTTATCATACTAAAAGACCTTGCTATTCAACATTGGAGCACTAAATCCTAGTTTCTTCAATATACTTACAGGGATGGTGGGTAGGAGCAGTTAGCTGCCTGTGACTCTGAACTCAGACAAAATGGCACCTGGGACAGGCCAAGCTCAGACATGAGGTGAGCGTTATGCCCCATATCCAAGATGGCGGCTATTCCTTCATCACACCTCCCTGCTTTAGAGGGCGGTAGGGGGTATCACATTCCTGTGTTCCCCCATGCACCCTTACGCACCCTCTTCATGCCGGGACAACCCATCAGTGTTACCATGGTCCCTGCCTCTTTTGTGGTGAATTGTAAAGTGATACTGCTGGAGAGCGAGGCTACAGCGTAGCAACCTCCCATTCGTCCCATAGACCATGTGAAACCATCTGAGGGGGTTGTGGTCTGTTTCCATGGTGAATTGGCGTTCCTACAAGAATGGCTGCAGACGCTGCAGGGCCCACACAATTGCCAGACATTTCTTCTCCATCGTGGAATAGGCCACTGTTATGAATGTGCTAGAGATGGTTTCTGAGCAGAGGCTCCCTCTGGTGGTTACAGACAGTACTGAACCTTTCAGCGAGGAGTGGCAATCTGGGATCACGGATTGGTCTGATATAAGGGAGGTTTCCTCCCTTGATGGTTGCCGGTGATCAATTGTTCTTGTCTCAATTGTGATTCCTGGTTCATTTGGAAGTTTGCTGGAGCCTTCCCTGCATCTCCTGCTTTCAGATAAGATATTTTTTGCTTTTCTTTTGGTGCTTCCTTTTTGCATTGTTTTCTGCACTTTTGTGGAGGTCAGCCAGGTCCCCTCCTGGGACCTGAGCTCCTCACAGTTTATCTGCAGCCACTGTTATTTGCTCATTTGCTTTTTCCTGTTTTTTCAGCGGCTGCGGCTTGGTTTTTATTCACACTGAGATCTGATATAGTGGGTGGCGAGATCGTGTGATCTCAGTATTTTTGTAATCAGAATAGTTGGATTTTTGTAGGGTTTTCTGGGTTGCAGAAAGTAATCTCTCCTGTCCTATCCTATTTAGTCAGCTTGTGGTCCCAGCGTTTGCTCAGTCTATTTTCTGCCTATGTTTGTATTTTCATCTTGTCTAACCGCCATTATATGTTTGGGGGCTTACTATTTTCTTTGGGGATCTGCTCCGGGGTGTTATGAATGTTTTAGAAATGAATTCTGAGCAGAAGCTCCCTCTGGTGGTTACAAACTGTACTGAACCATTCAATGAGGATTGGCAATCAGGAATCACAGACTGGCTGGATATAAGGGAGGTTTCCCCCCATCATGGTTGCCGGTGATCAATTGTTCTTGTCTCAACGTTGTTTCCTGGTTCACTTGGAAGCTTGCTGAGTCTTGCCTCTTCTCCTGCTCTCAGATATTTTCTGTTTTTGTTTTTGTGCTTGCCATTTGCAATTTTCTCTGCATTTCTGTGAAGTTGGCCAGGTTCCCTCCTCGGGGGCTTGGGTGCCTCTAGGTTCCTCTGTAGCCACTGTTGTTTGTTCATTTGCCTTTTCCAGTTTTTTCTGTGGCTGCGGCTTAGTTTTGTTACACCAGAGAACTAATTTAGGTGGTAGAGGTTGTGTGATCTCAGGTGTTTTTGCAATTAGTAGCGTTGGCTTTTTTTAGGGTTTTTTTGGATTGCAGTAAGTATCCTTCCTATCCTTTTCTGTCCAGGCAGATTGGGCCCCAGCGTTTGCTCATACTATTTTCTGTCTGTGTCTGTATTTTCTCTTGTCTAACCGCCATTACATGTTTGGGGGCTTCCTAAGTTCTTTGGGGATCTGCTCCGGGGCAGATAGTTTTCCTCTTTCTATCTTTAGGTGTAGTTAGCCTCTCAGGCTGTGACGAGGCATCTAGGACCAATGTAGGAACGCTCCATGGCTGCCTTTAGTTGTGGTGGTTAGTCAGGGTACTCCAATCCAGTAGATCCCAACCTCTATGGTGTATTGCCTTTTTTGCCTGCTCTCCTCAGCTACCAAAACATAACACCGGGGCAGATAGCTTTCATCTTTCTGCCTTTAGGTGTAGTTATCTCTCAGGCTGTGACGAGGCGTCTAGGACCAACGTAGGAACGCTCCATGGCTGCCTTTAGTTGTGGTGGTTAGTCAGGGTACTCCAATCCAGTAGATCCCAACCTCTCTGGTGTATTGCCTTTTTTGCCTGCTCTCCTCAGCTACCAAAACATAACACCGGGGCAGATAGCTTTCATCTTTCTGCCTTTAGGTGTAGTTATCTCTCAGGCTGTGACGAGGCGTCTAGGATCAACGTAGGAACGCTCCACAGCTACCTCTAGTTGTGTCGCTAGTTTAGGAATCTGCAACCCATCAGTTACCAACATCTCAGGTGTTCGGCTGCCCTGCTGTTGTTCCTGTCCTCCTCAGCTACCAAAACATAACAGGCCACTTCCCTCGGCAGGAGCTTCCAGCTCAGATACAAAACGGGGTGTTCATGGCTAATAGTGTCGACCTGGCTGAGCACAGCACCGAGGCCGAAGTCGCTGGCGTCGGTCTGCACTACAAACGGCCGCGTGAAGTCGGCTGCCTGTAGTACAGGAGAGCTAGAAAGGGCGGTCTTGAGTGCCTGGAAAGCTGTCTCGCAGGCGACTGTCCAGTCGACTGCGACGAGCAGCTTCTTCTTGGTGAGGTCCGTCAGGGGCTTGGCCAGGGCACTATAGTGTGGAACAAACCTCCTATAGTACCCGGCAGTCCCCAAGAAGGACATCACCTGCTTCTTAGTCCTGGGGGTGGGCCAGGATGAGATGGCATCCACTTTCCCAGGCTCTAGCTTCAGAGCTCCCCCACCTACCCGGTGTCCCAGTTAGTGGACCTCACTCATACCCAGCTGGCATTTTTCCGGCTTAATGGGCAAGCCTGCTCGCTTTATCCGCCCGAGCACCTGTGCTAGGTGCTCTAGGTGATCCTCCCAGGTGGGACTGAAGATGGCAATGTCATCCAGGTACGCAGTCACATACCCTTCAAGTCCCTCGAGCAGCGTGTTGACCATCCGCTGAAAAGTGGCAGGGGCATTCTTCATGCCGAAGGGCATCACTGTGGACTCGTACAGTCCGAATGGGGTGATAAAGGCAGAGCGCTCCCGTGCTCCAGGGGTCATGGGAATCTACCAATACCCCCTGCTCAGATCCATGATGGCCAGGTACTTGGCCCCGGCCAGCTGATCGAGCAGGTCATCGATGCGCGGCATTGGGTATGCATCGGAGACCGTCACAGCGTTGAGCCCCCGGTAGTCCATGCAAAACCATGTAGTTTGGTCCTTCTTAGGGACGAGGACTACAGGCGAAGCCCATGCGCTGTTGGACGCTTGGATCACCCCCAGCTTCAGCATCTCGTCTATCTCTTGGCGCATGTGCTACTGCACCTCAAGAGAGACCCGATATGCTGAATGCCAGATCGGGGGGTGATTGCCGGTGTTCACGTCATGGACGGCTGTCTCAGTCCTTCCGGGCAGGCTGCTGAACAGCTCCCGAAAGGGGTTGAGGGTGACCCCCAGCTGGGAACGTTGGTCCTCCGAGAGCTGGTGGCCAACCCCCACATCCTCGATGGATCCACCCGCCATGGCTTGGGTGAGCAGATCAAGGAGGGTTTCTGCCTCTCCTTCCTCGGGAAGGTTGCACACTGGGTGGGCACAAGCCTCCAGCTCATGATGGGCCTTCATCATATTCACATGGAAGGCCTTCCTCCTTCCACGGGCGTGGTCCAGGGTGACCATATAGGTGACGGCATTGAGCTGCTCGTGCACGAGGTATGGACCCTCCCAGGCCGCTTGAAGCTTGTTTTGAGGTACGGGGACCAGCACCCACACCTTTTGACCCATCTGGTAGGTCCGCTTACAAGCATTCTGGTCATACCACCGCTTCTGGTCTGCCTCGGCTTGGGCCATATTGTCATGCACCAGCCGTGTCAAGGCCATCATTCGGTCCAGGAAGCGCACGACATACTCAATGACCGACACTCCAGGGGTGGCCAAATCCCCTTCCCATGCTTCCTTCACCAGAGCAAGGGGCCCCCATACATGTCGCTCGTACAGGAGCTCAAAGGGGGAGGTCTCCATTGAAACCTGTGGGACCGCCGGTAGGAAAACAGCAGATTTGGGAGATACCGCTCCCAGTCTCTCCTGTGGGAGTCAACCAACATCTTCAGCATCTGCTTTAAGGTGCCATTGAACCGCTCACACAGGCCATTGGTCTGTGGGTGATACAGGCTGGCTACCAGATGTTGCACCTGTAACAGCTTACAGAGAGACTCCATCAGCTGCGACATGAACTGGGTCCCTCGGTCGATGAGCATTTCCTGGGGAAACCCCACTCTGGAGAAATTCTCCAGTAAGGCAGTGGCCACTTTGTCGGCCCGAATGGACGACAAAGCTACTGCCTCCGGGTACCAGGTGGCGTAGTCCACTACCGTTAGTGTGAAGCATTTCCTGGAGCGGCTGGGAGTGGACAGAGGTCCAATGAGATCCACAGCCACCCTTGAGAAAGGCTCTTCGATGATGGGCAGAATTACCAGTGGGTCTTTGGGGCGCCGCCCTGCCTTCCCCACCCTCTGACAGGTGTCACATGAACGGCAGTAGGCTGTCACCTCGGTCCTCATTCCAGGCCAGTAGAAATGCTGAGCTAGCCTGGCCCTGGTTTTAGCGATCCCTAGGTATCCGGCCATGGGAATCTCATGTGCGATCTGCAACAATTCCGCCCTGAACGGATAGGATACCACTAACTGTCGGTTCCGGGGCCAAACCTCCGGTGAACCCTGCTAGACCGTTGCCCGGTAAAGCCGTTCCTGGTCCCAGACCATTTGCTCACGGTCGGACTCCAGGGGAGGCTGTGCCGCCTGCTCTTTGAGAGTTTTCAGGCTAACGTCAAATTCCAATGCTGCCTAAAATCCCTGACTCGATGTGTCAAGGATTGACGAAACTGCCACATCCTCTGTCAGCTCCCCAGGATCTGTCCCCTGGCAGCTGTCTGACTCGGCAGCCATTTGGTCAGAGAGGGGGAAACCATCGGACCTCAGCGAGACTCCTTGGGCTCCGGCGCTCCCACTCCTGGTAACAGTGGCCACGACCGCTGAGACCACAGGTAGCACCTACTGCCCCTCGGCCCCTGACCAAGTCATAGAATCATTGAATGGTAGAGTTGGAAGGGACCTCCTGGGCCATCTGGTCCAACCCCCTGCTCAAAGCAGGATTCTCTAAAACATTCCAGACAGATGTCTGTCAAGCCTCTGTTTGAAGACTTCCATTGAAGGAGAACTCACCACCTCTCGTGGCAGCCTGTTCCACTCATTGATCACCCTAACTGTCAAAAAGTTTTTCCTAATATCTAATCTGTGTCTCCTCCCATTCAGTTTCATCCCATTGCTTCTAGTCTTTCCTTGTGCAAATGAGAATAAAGATGATCCTTCTACAATGTGACAGCCCTTGAGATATTTGTAGACAGCTATTAAGTCTCCTCTCAGTCTTCTTTTTTGCAAGCTAAACATTCCCAAATCCTGCAACCGTTCCTCATAGTACATGGTTTGCAGACGCGTCACAATTCTGGTGGCTCTTCTCTGAACTTGCTCCAGTTTGTTGATGTCCTTTTAAAACGTGGTGCCCAAAACTGGACACAGTATTCCAGATGAGGTCTGACCAAAGCGGAGTAGAGGGCAATAATGACTTCACGTGATCTGGACTGTATGCTTCTGTTGATACATCCTAGAATTGTATTTGCCTTTTTTGCTGCTGCATCACACTGTTGACTCATGTTCAGTCTGTGATCTATTACTATACCCAAGTCTTTTTCACATGTGCTGTTACTTAGCCCTATTCCTCCCATTTTGTATATGCTTTTTTCATATTTATTGCCCAGATGTAGTACTTTGCATTTTTCCCTGTTAAAAATCATTCTGTTAGTTGCTGCCCACTGCTCTAGTTTATTTATATCTTTTTGAATCCTCTCTCTCTCTTCTCTAGTATTAGCTACCCCTCCTAGCTTTGTGTCATCAGCAAATTTGATCAGTTTACTATCAATTCCTTCATCAAAATCATTGATAAATTGAACAATACAGGGCCTAAATCAGAGCCCTGTGGTACCCCACTTGAGACATACTTCCAACTGGATGTGCAGCCATTTACAACCACTCTTTGGGTCCGATCACTAAGCCAGTTATGAATCCACCTAAGAGTTGCCTTGTCCATTCCATACTTAGTCATTTTTTTCAATAAGGATTGTGTGAGATACTTTGTCAAATGCTTTGTGGAAGTCAAGATATACTATATCTACAGCATTTCCCTGATCCACCCAGTCAGTGATTCTGTCATGGAAGGAAATTAAGTTAGTCTGACATGACTTATTAGTTACAAACCCATGCTGACTGTTTAATCACTTCATTCTTATCCAGGTACTTACATATATGTTCTTTAATAATTTGTTCAAAGATCTTTCCTGGTATAGAAGTCAGACTCACTGGCCTGTAGTTCCCTGGGGACACCTTCTTTCCCTTTTTGAAGATAGGAACAACATTTGCTCTTCTCCAGTCTTCTGGAACTTCTCCTGTTCTCCAAGAATTTTCAAAGATTATGGACAGTGGTTCAAGAATTTCTTCTGCTATCTCCTTCAGTACTCTGGGGTGTAATTCATCTGGGCCTGGAGACTTGAATTAATTTAGGTTAGCTAAGTGTTTCCTCACTGTCTTTCTGTTTATAGATATCCTGGATTCTTCTATTCCTTTAATAGGACAGTGAAGATTAGTTGATGTTACATTTCCTTTCTGAGAGAAAACAGATGCAAAATAGGAATTTAAAAGTTCAGCCTTCTCAACATCCTGTCTTACCATTTAATCATTTTCACCCTGTAAAAATCCTATAGCATCTTTGACTTTTCTTTGACTTTTGACGTATCCCCCAAATCCTTTTTTGTTGCTTTTGATGTCTCTTGCAAGCCAGGTCAGGCAGACTTCCCTGGCCTCCTGACATCCCAGATGTGGGGAACTCCTGCCCTGGGTTCTCACCTGGTGGCTCCTCTTCTGCGACGTCCCCTACCCCCCATGGCCTGTTCCTCTTTCTGCAGAGGCCCTAGACTCAGCAGGCTGGATTCCGTTAGGGGCCCTACACTGCCCATAGCAGCCCCTCCCTCCACCTCTGAGCTCTCCTCCGCAGTCTCATCACCTGTCCTCACTGTGAGCCCTGTGTGTGTAGTGTCAGTGCATGGCTTACCATCAGATTTTACTCCCTCCTCCACTGTTGGAGGCACATTCAACACATTAACATTAGCATTCACAGTAGAGTCATGATATTCTTGGGGAGCTGAACTTGGGGGTTCAGTGGCCACATACTGAGACACTAGCCACCCCAAATCGGTCCCAAGCAACACATTGGCAGGAATATTTGGCGTTACTCCCACCTCCCGCATTCCCCTCCCGACGCCCCAGTCCAAAAACACCTTGACGACAGGCAGCGCCAGTTCAACGCCTCCAATTCCGGAGATGGAAAGGGTTTTCCCAGGTACCAAGTCTTGAGGGGACACCACCTCAGGACATACAAGGGTTCGTTCAGCGCCTTTGTCACGCAGTCCCATGACCGCTGAGCGGCCGATGGTGATGGGTTGGTAATTGTCCAGGGACCACCCACCACCCCCTCCCACACACAAAACAGTGGACGGTTTCTGGGACAGGGATGGGGCCTTATGGCGCTGGGGACATGCAGCCTTAAAGTGTCCCGGCTGCTTGCAATGATGACAACGCCTGGGTTCTGTTCTGTTCACCCCTTGCACTCTGGGGGCTGGGGGGACCGGGGCAGGATTGGGCTTACCCCCTCTCCAGGTGCTGCTGGTAGGCTTCTTTGGCTCAGGCATCCTGTTGTTGGCATACTCGTCTGCCAGGGTGGCTGTAGCAGAAGCCCCCTTTGGTTTCCGGTCACGGAGGAACTGCCGGAGGTCCTCTGGGCAGCTCCACAAGAACTGCTCCGTGATGAATAGTTCTTGGACCTCCTGGCGGGTGGTGAGCTCTAGACCCGAGGTCCAGTGCTCCGCAGCTCTCAGCAGGTCCAGCATGTGGTCGGTCCAGGTGTCCTTTGAGCCCCGCTGCAGGCTCCGGAACTTCCTGCAGTATGATTCCGGGGTGAGGTTGTAGTGCTGGATCAGGGCCCGCTTGATGATGTTGTAGTCCTGCTCCACCCCGACAAGTAAGTCCCTCAAAACTTCCATGGACTTACTCTTCAAATGGGGGTCAGGTACCTTGCCCACTGATCCAGGGCCAGATGGTGTTGGAGACAGGTTCTCTCAAAGGCCAGCAGAATGGAATCAAGGTCTCCATCCTTTTCAAGCAAGGGAAAGTCCTCCACCCGGACCTTGGAAGCCTTGGTCTCCTTTGGGGCTGGAGCGTCCAGCGGGAGCCCGTGCTGAGCCATCTCCAGTCGGTGTCGACGCTCTGCAGCTTCACGGCATTCTGCATCCTGCAGCACACGTTCTTCATGCTCACGCTCTGCTGCTTTCTCTGCCGCCACCAGGAGTCTGTCATGGGTGGCGTCGTTACCAACCTCGAGCTGTGCCATTGCCACTTGCAAATGGACCTCCGATCTGGACAGGCTGGGGCAGGCAGGTGATGGACAGCCCACTGCGGGACTGAGCACGGGGGTCTGGCTCCTTGGGAGGGCCTGGCTGAGCTCCCCCTCACCTTCATCGGTATCGACCTCCTCATAGACCATAGCATTGGCCTCCCCCTTTCTCTTACTCCTGGTGCCTTCCGCCATCTTGAGAACCTCTGGTTACTGACACAGCTGCAACCCTGACCTTGCACACAACTTATTATATTTACACTCTGACCGTCTAGTGCTGGGCTGACCTTAAGACCCCAGCAGAGAAAGTTACCGCTGGCAGTCTTTAGTGTCTGGGAGTAGGGGTCCCATACACACTATTACTCTGATCTCACTGATGCCAACAATGTGAAGGAAACCGGTTCCTCCCACGTCACCAATGAGATGTAACTGCACAGTCACAGCTCTCCGGCTCCCCCTTTGTCTCTCAGGTAAGCAAGGGAACTGCACCTAGAGCAAATGGCCGCCGGGGAGGATGTCCTGTTACCCACTGGGTATTTGGGTATGCTAAGATTCGTAATCAGAGTAAAAGCATCAGCCCAAAATTAATTTTATGGTTTAATTGCCTTAAGGGCACATTAGATAATTACAGAAATATACAGTAAGATATACAACGAATTACAGTGGATTTGCAGTCAGAGTAAAATATAACAATAATGGTACAAGGCTTGGAGATATGAAGCTGGAGGTCAATTTTACCAGGTTGTAGGTTGCATGTGGATGCCGGGAGCTCTGCAGTCCACAGGTATAAGAATCTTAGTTGCCGGACAGTTCCCAAAGCGTGTGCCGCTGCTTCCGTGGCAGATCTGTCCCCTGTTCCTTCTTAGATCATCATCGTCTTGTTCTTCTGTGTGAGTGAGCGTCTCTGCCATGGGCTCTCAGTTCTTAAACATGCTGGATTCCTCCCCACGGTGTCAGAGGGTGGGCTAATAATCTCCACCCATCAGCCCCCTGCAGAATTTATTCCCAATATTTAAGAAAGGAGGTAACTTTCTCCAGGATGATCGGATCAGGACACGAGAAGTACCAGTGAATCGGTTTGTTCTGCCTGTAGTGTGGAGAGCAAACATGGCCCCATTGGGTCGCTGTGGAGGGCCAATATCTATATCTCAGGTCCCAGAGCCCTCACCGACTCGGGAGTCGCACTGTTAGATGCGCGATTTCCGCAGGGTCATGCAGATATTATTTAGGAGTCTGTACCTCGAAAGGTGTGCTCATAAACCATAATCCTAGGATGGAGTCAGAGTGGCTGAGAGAGACAATGGATGTGTATTTCTGTGTCCAGCTGACAGGTATAATCTAATTGAAGCCCCCAGGCACCTCCAGGCCCCATGCTGGCATGGCTCTTTACTCAAGCTCTGAAGTCCTGTTTTGGTCTTATCTCCTTATCATACTAAAAGACCTTGCTATTCAACATTGGAGCACTAAATCCTGTTTTCTTCAATATGCTTACAGGGATGGGGGGTATGAGCAGTTAGCTGCCTGTGACTCTGTGAACTCAGATAAAATGGTACCTGGGACAGGCCAAGCTCAGACATGAGGCGAGCATTATGCCCCATATCCAAGATGATGGCTGTTCCTTCATCACATATATATATGTATATATATATATACACACGGCGGTTTGCGAGAACGCAGCTCCAGCGGCACCGTAGAAATCAGGCGCATGTTGGGAAGGGGTTAACAAATCTCATTGTGTAACTTATTTTTATTCCAAAATCTATTTATTAAAATGAACTTTCTTTGTGGGACAACCCCTTTAATATATTCATTATCATATTACACCTTATTACATTATCTTACTATTGCTGTCCCCATGTGAATGGGTCTGTACCAATTTTCTGCTAAAAATTATTTGAGATTTTTTAATATTATTACGGATTCATAAAAATTAAGAAGCATTGTTGTGCATGTATAAGAACTTTTCACATTTATTTTATAAGTGAATAGGACATTATAAAATGGAAAAAAAAATGACAGATGATGTAAAATATAGCAGTTAACCAAGGACATTTGGGGCATTACTTTGTATAATAATTGTGTAGATCACTGGTCATTGGGAAATACAGTATTGTGGAATGAAAATGAAGCCATTAGCTATCATGTATACTCATGGAGAATAATAGGATGCACAAAGAAGCATCTTGAAGAGAGACCACTTTAAAGACTAAAAAGAACAGAGGAAGATGCGGGAATAATAACAGATTGGAGAATAAAGAAAGAGATGCAGGTAGAACATTGTCTAAAGTTCACCAATGACAGCACTGACCCATAGAGAAGTGATCTAGAGGTACTACAGATCTAGACAGTGCAAGTTCATGGAGAAGCAGTCAAGGAGATAGTCACAAAGCTGAGATTAAAAGCGACACAGATAAAAAACCTCAGGGAAAAAGTGAGAACATAGATGCTAAGGTGGAAAATCAATGAGCATGAATAACAAAGGTTAGACAAAATGAAGTATTTTCTCTGCAACGCATTAGTACAATACGGGAGAGCTTTTAAAATGTCAAGAATATAAAAAAGGAAAGGAGGCGTCTGCATGTAGATACTCACCAGTACATTATTCCAAATCTGAACTTTTCAGATACTCTGCAGAAGGATATCAAGATACTTATTGCCAGCAAAATTATATTTATTTGCCTTAGATATGCCCTTTAATAATGGAGAGCTTGGACACTTTGTTCTGTAGAATCATCTTTCAGACTTATACTGCTGTAAAACATATATAACTTCAAGGCAAAGAAGTTGAAAATCACAAAGGCACAAATTCTTCTTTTTATACTTAAGTACTAAAGGATGAAAGTTAGAGCTTGTCTTCTTAGTCTAAGTCCTAATGGTACAATATGGTGTCTTGTTTATTACTGAGAATAAGTTAAAAAATAGAGGTGCAGTGAAATGGATATGTAGTGAGTATCTGTGGTGTCAAGGACATAGTATCATAGTTTTTAAGGTTGAAGACAGATTTAAGTCTATCGAGTTCAACCTATAATCTAACATAAGACCTATTATTCTAATAGCTAAAATAAATAGATATGACAACCAGCTATGGACTGAGAATAGCTCGTGATGTATTTATTAAGACTTACAAAATGATAATAAGTAATCAAATAAATATATTATAAAACTATAAGATACTCATCTAAACCAAATAACAATAATCTCCAATGACCAATTAAATCAAATTAGTCAGGACCAAAATATTGGTCCTACCCCACCCCACAAAAAGCATAACAGCCATTTCTCAATCGTGTTTATAAACCAAGATTGAAAATGTCCAGAACTACACTATGTTCCAAATTATTATGCAAATTGGTTTTAAGTGTAATAGCATTTTTTGTTTTTTTTTGTAAATGAAACCCATTGATGGTATTGTGTCTCAGGGTTCTTTGGATAACTGAAATCAATCTCAGATACCTGTGATAAGTAGTTTGCCATGTGAGCCCAATAAAAGGAACACTGGATGTTCCACAGTATTAAGCAGGCCAGAGTTTTCAAGTAACATGGGAAAGAAAAAGGATCTCTCTGCTGCTGAAAAGCATCAAATAGTGCAATACTTTGGTCAAGGGATGAAAACATTAGATATTTCCCGAAAACTTAAGCGTGATCATCATACTGTTAAGAGATTTGTGGCTGATTCTGAGCACAGACGTGTTCGTGCTGATAAAGGCAGAATGAGGAAGGTTTCTGCCAGGCAAGTTCATCGGATTAAGAGAGCAGCTACTACAAAGCCATTACAAACCAGCAAACAGATATTTGAAGCTGCTGGTGCCTCTGGGGTCCCTCGAACCTCAAGGTGTAGGATCCTTCTAAGGCTTGCTGTGGTGCATAAACCTACTATTCGGCCAAACCTAAACAGTGCTCACAAGCAGAAACGGTTGCAGTGGGCCCAGACATACATGAAGACAAATTTTCAGTCTTGTTTACTGATGAGTGTTGAGCAACCCTGGATGGAGTAGTGGATGGTTGGTGGCTGGCCACCATGTCCCAACAAGGCTGCTACGTTAGCAAGGAGGTGGAGGAGTCATGATTTGAGCCAAAATCATGGGGAAACAGCTGGTAGGGCCCTTTAAGGTTCCTGAAGGTGTGAAAATGACCTCTGCAAAGTATATAGAGTTTCTGACTGACAACTTTCTTTCATGGTATAAAAAGCAGAAACGTGTCTTCAGGAGAAAAATCATCTTAATTCATGACAATGCACCATCTCATCTTGCAAAGAATACCTTGGAGTCATTGGCTGCTATGGGCATAGAAGGAGATAAACTCCCCTGACCTCAATCCTATAGAGAACCTTTGAGTATCATCAAGCAAAATATCTGAGAGGGTGGGAGGCAGTTCACATCAAAACCGCAGCTCTGGGAGGCTATTCTGACTTCATGCAAAGAAATACAAGCAGAAACTCTCCAAAAACTCACAAGTTCAATTGATGCAAGAATTGTGAAGGTGATATCAAAGAAGGGTTCCTATGTTAACATGTAACTTGGTCTTTTAGGATTTTTTGGAGTTAAGTAGCTTTTTTGTTCAGTGAATGTGACCTCTAATGCTGCAAATTCCACAAATGAGCATTTTCAGTTCTTTAAAACAGATCAAATGTTCAGAAATTCTAATGTGCCTAATAATTTGGAACAGTGCATTTTGAGTTTTTTTCCATTTTGGAGATTATACTGTTATCATTGGGAGGTTTTTCAATAAAATTCGATGTATACTCTAACGGGTGATGACTATTATTAGACTGACTGTCATTTGCACCGACCACTTAGGAAAATCAGAGAAAAATATAATTTGCATATTAATTTGGAACATAGTGTATGTCTGACAGGTGAACCAGACCACTCCTAAAGATACCTGATGAAAAGCCTCCAGATCCAAATGCCCACAAGAAAAAACACCTAAACTTAACCCCTTTCTGCCATCGGACGTACTATCCCGTATCATCTTTGGACGAGATAGTACATCACATGCGATCGGACGCGCTCCCAGGGGGAGAGCGGCCGATGACTGCCGGGTGTCAGCTGATTATCACAGCTGACACCCGGCACTATGTGCCAGGAGCGGTCACGGATCACTCCCGGCACATTAACCCCTGGCACACTGCAATCAAACATGATTGCAGTGTACCGGGGGCACAGGGAAGCATCACGCAGGGAGGGAGCATCAAGGCTTCCCTCATCCTCCTCCTCTTCCTCCTCCGCTACAGACACCTGATCCTTAATGTGCGTCAAAGTTTGAATGAACTAACGCATAAGTGGGATGCTCATGCTTATGATGGTGTCGTCTGCGCTTACCAGCCATGTGCATTCCTCAAAACACTGAAGGATTTTACACTGAAGAATTGACCACTGCACACCTGACAGCTCCATGTCTGCCATAAAACCGCCTGCCCGTGTATCCTGCCACAAATGCATTACAGCCTGCCTCTGTTCGCACAGCCTCTCAACCATGTGCATGGTGGAGTTCCACCTTGTTGCAACGTCTATGATTAGGCGGTGCTTGGGGAGGTGGAGTGATCACTGCAGCCTCTGCATATAACTGGAGTCTACGGGCGAGCGACGGATGTGCGAGCACAGTCTTCGCACCTTATGGAGCAGGGCTGTTAACTCTGGATAATTATTTAAGAAGCACTGCACCACCAGGTTCAAGGTGTGAGCCAGGCAAGGAATGTGTCTGAGTTTTGCCAGTGCTATGGCCACCACAAAATTCCATCCGTTATCACTGACTACCTTGTCTGGCTCAAGATGTAGACTGCCCAGCCATGACTCAGTTTCTCGCTGCAAATAGTCGGCCAGTACCTCCGCGGTGTGTCTGTTGTCGCCCAAAACATCATCTTTAAAACAGCCTGCTAACGCTTACCACTAGCTGTTCGATAGTGGGACACCTCGTGTGCAACACTGGCAGCTGCGGATGGAGTGCTCATGCGACTGTGCTCTGTCGACGAGCTTTCGCTTCTGGAGGAGGAGGAGGGTCGAACGCCTACAGCCAACTGTTGCCTATACCATGGGCTAGGCAGCACTGTCCCACCGCCTCTGTCCCCTGTGGACCCTGTATCCACCACATTAACCCAGTGTGCAGTGATTGACACGTAGCGGCCCTGGCCATGCCTACTGGCCCATGCATCTACTGTGAGGTGCAACTCACTGATTGTTTGAGAGCCTGGATAATGCTGTCTTCACATGCAGGTGAAGGGCAGGGATGGCTTTTCTAGAAAAGAAGTGCCGACTGGGTAGGTCATAGCGTGGCACAGCGTAGGCCATGAGCTCTCGGAACGCTGCGCTTTCAACCAAACGGAAGGGCATCATCTCTAATGAGATCAGTTTGGCAATGTAGGCATTCAAAGCCAATGTACGCGGATGAGAGGATGAGTACTTTTTTGTCCTACTCAGAGTGTCTGCTAGAGTGAGCTGGATTTGAGAGCTGCAAATGGATGAACTAGGGGTGGACATGACGGACTGAGAGGGGGTTGGTTATGGTGATGGTGGTGGAGGTTTTGATGGCCTATATTCAGTCGTTCGTAGCAAAAACATTGTGATTCCCTGACTAATTTGGCCTTGCGACGACACCTCAACATTTCTTGCTGGTGGTGTGCTAACCGGTGGGCTTACAGTGGGGGAAGCGATGGAGCGTTGCTGGCTACCTTCAGTCGGAGCAAGTGCACATGTGCTGCCTGAGGCTTTGTAGTCCGCCCACGCTTGCAAGTGCTTGTTGAATAAATGTCTAAGCATGCAACTGGTATTCAAATTTCGGAGATTTTTCCCTCGGCTAAAGGTCCTTCCGCACTTCTTACACATAACCTTTGCCTCATCAATAGGATTTTGGTCAAAAAAGTGCCACACTGGACTCTTCCTACTAAGGTATATTGAGATGTTAGAGTAGGTACTGGCAAGTGTAAGGATCCGTGACGTGGGTTGCCAGCTTACATATTTTGGCCAGAATATCAACTAATACCTTACATATATTTATATGTCTTTTTGCACATTATACTTTTGCAATGTGCAGTTGGGCCCAAATGGTTCTGTACACTGTGGCCTCTGTTCACACTGGATGCATTATAGTTAGCACTGGGAAGCCCGCATAAGGCGTCATTAATAGGCTGTGAACCAGACGCTCTGCATTCCTAGTGTGAACATTGCCATATACAGATTGTACTTTTGTGCACTGGTGTGCCACACGGCCAATCCCTGATTGAAGACTGGCTGTTTAATTTGGTATTAATGCACCTGTGTAGTCGCCATTTTACTTGGGTCCGCTGCACTCTGTCAGTACATCAGTATTGAGGCCTTTTCAGACAGGTAAGCATCTCTGCCTGTTTTTGGTGGTGTTTTCAGTATAGATTAGACAAGTGTATAAATAGCTGAAAAAGGGCACTGTATCACAAGCATACAGCTGTATACAGTCTAGGGGTAATTATAAATCTCCGTATATATTTCAGGAGTCACACACAGACGCTCACAGGCACAGTATGGATTACACCAGAATATAAAAAGTAGAAAAAGGGTAATGTATTAGAAGCGTACAGATGTATACAGTGTTGTGGTAATTTTAAATCTCCGTATATATTTCCAGAGTCAGACACAGACTCTCACAGGCTCAGTATGGATCACACCAGAATACAAAATTAGTAAAAGGGTACTGTATCAGAAGCGTACAGATGTAAACAGTGTTGGCGTATTTGTAAATCTCTGTATATATTTCCGGAGTAACAACAGACACTCACAGGCTTAGTATGGACTAGACCACAATATGAAAAGCTGAAAAAGGGTACTGTATCACCAGATACCAGGTATATATAATGTAGTGAAAATATTGTAAATCTCAGTATATATTTCCGAGTAACAGACAGACGCTCACAGGCTCAGTATGGATTAGACCAGAATATAAAAAGCTGAAATAGGGTACTGTATCACCAGATACCAGGTATATATAGTAAAGTGAAAATATCGTAAATCTCCGTATATATTTCACAGACGCTCTCAGGCTCAGTATGGATTAGACAAGAACATAAAAAGCAGATCCGCAAGAAATAATCACAAATGTGGGCCAATGTTCCAGGTGTCAATGATACACTTACAGTGGTGGGTGGAGGAGGACTTTCTGCCAAAAAGGGTACTGTATCACAAGCGTATAACTGCGTACAGTCTAGGGGTAATTGTAAATCTCCGTTTATATTTCCCGAGTAACAGACAGACGCTCACAGGCTCAGTATGGATTAGACCAGAATATAAAAAGCTATAAAAAAAAGAGTACTATATCACCAGATACCAGGTATATATAGTATAGTGAAAATATTGTAAATCTCCGTATATATTTCAGGAGTCAGACACAGACGCTCACAGGCTCACTATGGATTAGTCAAGAATATAAAAAGCAGAAAAAGGGTAATGTATTAGAAGCGTACAGCTGTATACAGTGTTGGGGTAATTTTAAATATCCTAATATTTTTCCAGAGTTAGACACAGACTCTCACAGGCTCAGTATGGATCACACCTGAATATAAAAAGTAGAAAAAGGGTAATATATCAGAAGCGTACAGCTGTATACAGTGTTGGGGTAATCCTAAATCTTCATATATACAGTTATATGAAAAAGTTTGGCCACCCCTATTAATCTTAAGCTTAATGTTTATAAAAATTGGTGTTTTTGCAACAGCTATTTCAGTTTGATATATCTAATAACTATTGGACACAGTAATGTTTCTACCTTGAAATGAGGTTTATTGTACTTGCAGAAGATGTGCAATCTGCATTCAAACAAAATTTGACAGGTGCATAAGTATGGGCACCCTTATCATTTTCTTGTTTTTAAATACTCCTACCTACTTTTTACTGACTTACTAAAGCACTTTTTTTGGTTTTGTAACCTCATTGAGCTTTGAACTTCATAGCCAGGTGTATGCAATCATGAGAAAAGCTACTTAAAGTGGCCACTTGCAAGTTGTTCTCCTCTTTGAATCTCCTCTGAAGAGTGTCATCATGGGCTCCTCAAAACAACTGTCAAATGATCTGAAAACAAAGATTATTCAACATAGTTGTTCAGGGGAAGGATACAAAAAGCTGTCTCAGAGATTTAACCTGTCAGTTTCCACTGTGAGGAACATAGTAAGGAAATGGAAGAACACAGGGACAGTTCTTGTTAAGGCCAGAAGTGGCAAGCCAAGAAAAACATCAGAAAGGCAGAGAAGAAGAATGGTGAGATCAGTCAAGGACAATCCTCAGACCACCTCCAGAGAGCTGCAGCATCAACTTGCTGCAGATGGTGTCACTGTGCATCAGTCAACTATACAATGCACTTTGCACAAGGAGAAGCTGTATAGGAGAGTGATGCGAAAGAAGCCGTTTCTGCAAGCATGCCACAAACAGAGTTGGCTGAGGTAGGCAAAATCACAGTTGGAGAAGCCAATTTCTTTTTGGAAGAAGGTCCTGTGGACTGATGAAACCAAGATTGAGTTGTTTGGTCATACAAAAAGGCGTTATGCATGGCGTCAAAAAAACACAGCATTCTAAGAAAAACACTTGCTACCCACAGTAAAATTTGGTGGAGGTTCCATCATGCTTTGGGGCTGTGTGGCCAATGCCGGCACCGGGAATCTTGTTAAAGTTGAGGAACGCATGGATTCCACTCAGTATCAGCAGATTCTTGATAATAATGTTCATGAATCAATGACAAAGTTGAAGTTACGCAGGGTATGGATATTTCAGCAAGACAATGATCCAAAACACTGCTCCAAATCTACTCAGGCATTCATGCAGAGGAACAATTACAATGTTCTGGAATGGCCATCCCAGTCCCCAGACCTGAATTTCATTGAACATCTGTGGGATCATTTGAAGAGGGCTGTCCATGCTCGGCGACCATCAAACTTAACTGAACTGGAATTATTTTGAAAAGAGGAATGGTCAACAATACCTTCATCCAGGAACTCATTAAAAGCTACAGGAAGCGACTAGAGGCTGTTATTTTTGCAAAAGGAGGATCTACTAAATATTAATGTCAATTTTCTGGTGAGGTGCCCATACTTATGCACCTGTCAAATTTTGTTTGGATGCAGATTGCACATTTTCTGTTAGTACAATAAACCTCATTTCAAAGCAGAAACATTACTGTGTCCAATAGTTATTAGATATATCAAACTGAGATAGCTGTTGCAAAAACACCAATTTTTATAAAACATTAAGCTTAAGATTAATAGGGGTGCCCAAACTTTTTCATATAACTGTACTTCCGGAGTAACAGACTGACGCTCACAGGCTCAGTATGGATTGGACCAGAATATGATAAGCTGAAAAAGGGTACAGTGGTGGGTGGAGGAGGACTTTCTGCCAAAAAAGGTACTTTATCACAAGCGTACAACTGTATACAGTCTAGGGGTAATTGTAAATCTCTGCATATATTTCTGGAGTAACAGAAAGATGCTCACAGGCTCAGTATGGATTAGACCAGAATATGAAAAGCTTAAAAAGTGTACTGTATCACCAGAAACCAGGTATGTATAGTATAGTGAATTATTTTAAATCTCCGTATACATTTCAGGAGTAACAGACAGATTCTCACATGCTCAGTATGGATCACACGTGAATATAAAAAGTAGAAAAATGGTAATGTATCAGAAGCTTCATACAGTGTTGTGGTAATTTTTAAATCTCCGTATATATTTCCGGAGTAGCAGACGCTCACAGGCTCAGTATGGATTAGACCAGAATATGAAAAGCTGAAAAAGGGTACTGTATCACCAGATACCAGCTATATATAGTATAGTGAAAATATTGTAAATCTCTGTATATATTTCAGGAGTCAGACAAAGACGCTCACAGGCTCAGTATGGATTTGACAAGAATATAAAAAGTAGAAAAAGGGTAATGTGTTAGAAGCGTTCAGCTGTATACAGTGTTGGGGTAATTGTAAATCTTCGTATATATTTCCAGAATAACAGACAGACGCTCACAGGCTCAGTATGGATTAGACAACAACATGAAAAGCTGAAAAAGGGTATTGTATAACCAGATACCAGGTATTTATAGTATAGTGAAAATATTGTAAATCTCTGTATATATTTCAGGAGTCACACACAGACGCTGTTAAGGCTGGCGGAATGCACAAAATAATATAAATAATAAGTGCGTTCGCAGCCCGGGGTCCACCGTGCAGGCGAAGCCCGCTGCTGGCAAAAAGGCGTATGAAGCCAACTTTGTTATCCCGCAGAGCTGCCAACATAAACGCCGTAATGCGCTGTGGCAATGAGTGCGAACTCTGTTACTCCACAGAGTCGCTAGAAGAGGAGCCGCAACGCTATATGGCGATGTGTGCGCACTCACTAGACACAACTGAGTGGCAAAGAAAACACGCTAGGGCGCTGACTAGCATAGAAAGCGAACCCTGTTACGTCACAGGGCCGCTGAGAAAAGAACTGTGTCCTGTAAGGCTCCCAGATACACAGTTAAGTGCTAAGCGCACATAAAGCGTGATCATGCGCTAATGTCCTCGCGGGAGTCACACGCAATCTATGGCGTCTGAACGCCAGGCCCTGAATACGGCAATCAAACTCCTCACCGGTTATGCCGGTAATCTAGGGCATCTAGGACACTGACCCTGACCAGCTACCATACCAAACTCCTCACCGATTAAGTCGGTATTCTAGTGGCTTATTTCAGCCGGGTCCCTATCCACACATACACATGACCACACTGGCGCATAGCATACAATGATTGATATTAGCGCATGGCGGCCTAGCCATGCTACCCTTTTATAGCAACAGCTGCAGGACCTTCCAGGAACAAGGACCAATGAGAAGCTGTTACAAACAATCGTAGCTACATGACCTTCCTGGCGGACCAATAGGAGCCGCTGCAGCACCTGAACATGTGACCCTTGATCTCCAAAGAGAGATCTCACTCTGGGCATGCTCAGATGGGAAAACGCAGGACTTTGTCACAAAGACGACTGCTCCAGCACTGGCTATAATAGCAGATCCAGAAAGGCAGCAGCAATCATGCACAGTAGAGGAGTGGCAAGACGCCTGACCGACGTCTCTGCTGAGCAGTCCACTGCGCCGAGATGATGGAGACCGCAGCGGGAGGTTCGAGACTCCCTTGTGCAGCAGCGGAAATCGAACCCTAAGGTGAGTTTCCACGTCAGGAAACGCTGCGTTTGGCGCTGTGCGCTGGCGCAGCGCCAAACACGCAGCGTCCAGAGTTACAGCATGTGGAGGGATTTCAGAATCCGTCTCCACTATGCGTACATACGCAGGTGAACCTGCGTAACGGACATGCGCGCGCTTTCAGACCGCAGCAGTCCTCGCGTATGCGGCGACGGCGTCGCCGCAACATAATTAACACAGGTAGTAGCCCGCGCTCTTTCCGGAGGTGTCCGAGTGTCCTGAACACCTCCGAAAGAGCGCGCGTCAGAAGGGGGCGGGGCTTAGACGACGAATTTCCGCTCGTCAAAAGCTATGGTTCGACCGTGGAACATAGCCTAACAGACGCTCTCAGGATCAGTATGGATTAGATCAGAATATGAAAAGCAGATCCGCAAGAAATAATGACACGTGGGCCAATGTTCCAGGTGTCAATGATGCACTAACAGTGGTGGGTGGAGGAGGACTTTCTGCCAAAAAGGGTACTGTATCACAAGCGTACAGCTGTATACAGTCTAGGGGTAATTGTAAATCTCGGTATTATTTCTGGAGTTACAGACAGATGCTCACAGGCTCAGTATGGATTAGACAAGAATATAAAATGTAGAAAAAGGGTAATGCATTAGAAGCGTTCAGCTGTATACAGTGTTGGGGTAATTTTAAATCTCCGTATATATTTCCAGAGTCAGACACAGACTCTCACAGGCTCAGTATGAATTACACGGGAATATAAAAAGTAGATAAAGGGTACTGTAGCAGAAGCGTACAGATGTATACAGTGTTGGATTATTGTAAAATCTCCATATATATTTCCGGAGTAACAGACACTCACAGGCTCAGTATGGATTAGATCAGAATATGAAAAGCTGAAAAAGGGTACTGTATCACCAGATACCAGGTATATATAGTATGTTGAAAATATTGTAAAACTCAGTATATATTTCCGGAGTAACAGACAGAAGCTCACAGGCTCAGTATGGATTAGACCAGAATATAAAAAGCTAAAAAAGGGTACTGTATCACCAGATACCAGGTATATATAGTATAGTGAAAATATTGTAAATATCCGTATATATTACAGGAGTCACACACAGACGCTCTCAGGCTCAGTATGGATTAGAACAGAATATGAAAATCTTAAAAAGGGTACTGATCACCAGATACCAGGTATATATAGTATAGTGAAAATATTGTAAATATCCGTATATATTACAGGAGTCACACACAGACGCTCTCAGGCTCAGTATGGATTAGAACAGAATATGAAAATCTTAAAAAGGGTACTGATCACCAGATACCAGGTATATATAGTTTAGTGAAAATATTGTAAATCTCCGTATATATTTCAGGAGTCACACACAGACGCTCTCAGGCTCAGTATGGATTAGACCAGGATATAAAAAGCCAATCCACAAGAAATAATCACACATGTGGGCCAATGTTACAGTGGTGGATGGAGGAGGACTTTCTGCCAAACAAGGGAACTGTATCACAAGCGTACAGCTGTATACAGTCTAGGGGTAATTGAAAATCTCCGTATATATTTCAGGAGTCACACACAGAAGCTCACAGGCTCAGTATGGATTAGACCAGAATATAAAAAGCTAAAAAAGGGTACTGTATCACCAGATACCAGGTATATATAGTATAGTGAAAATATTTTAAATCTCCGTATTTATTTCAGGAGTAACAGACAGCCGCTCACAGGCTCAGTATGGATTAGAACAGAATATGAAAATCTTAAAAAGGGTACTGATCACCAGATACCAGGTATATATAGTATAGTGAAAATATTGTAAATCTCCGTATATATTTCAGGAGTCACACACAGACGCTCTCAGGCTCAGTATGGATTAGACCAGAATATAAAAAGCCGATCCACAAGAAATAATCACACATGTGGGCCAATGTTCCAGGTGTCAATGATGCACTTACAGTGGTGGGTGGAGGAGGACCAGAATCTGAAAAGCTGAAAAAGGGTACTGTGTCACCAGATACCAGGTATATATAGTATAGTGAAAATATTTTAAATCTCCGTATTTATTTCCAGAGTAACAGACAGACGCTCACAGGCTCAGTATGGATTAGACCAGAATATGAAAAGCTGAAAAAGGGTACTGTATCACCAGATACCAGGTATATATATTATAGTTAAAATATTGAGTCAGACACATACTCTCACAGGCTCAGTATGGATCACACCAGAATATAAAAAGTAGAAAAAGGGTAATGTATCAGAAGCGTACAGCTTTATACAGTGTTGGGTAATTATAAATCTCCGTATATATTTCCGGAGTAACACACAGACGCTCTCTCAGTATGGATTTGACCGTAATACAGAAGGCAGAAAAACGGTACTGTATCAGAAGATCCCAGCTGTATACGGTTTTGAGGAAAATTTATATCTCCGTATATATTTCCGGAGTCACACACAGACGCTCTCTCAGTATGGATTTGACCATAATACAAAAGGCAGAAAAAAGGGACTGTATCAGAAGATATCAGCTGTATACGGTTTAGGGGAAAATTTAAATCTCCATATATATTTCCGGAGTCACACACAGATAGTCAGCATGTATTTGTCCGTGATACCAGCCTGTACATGGTAGTGTGTGAGGAGCGTACAGCTCTATACGGTGTGGGAAAAAATGAACGCTCAGTAACTGTGCAGAAAAAAAGAATAAAAGTATTAGTGCTGTGTTGGTGCTGTGTTAAAAAGCACTCTGCACAGCAGTGTACACACAGCAATACAATAATAATAATAATAATCAGCTCTGCTGCTGCATACATGAAATTCCTCCCCTGTCACTGGCAGGCAGCCTAATAACCAGCACTACTGCACACAACAAAATCCTCCCGTGTCACTGCACACTAACTGTACAGCACAATCGCTATCAGCACAAGCACAGAATAACTTTTTTTTCCTGCCTAACTCTCTCCCTACTCATATACAGCATCAGCAACCTCTCCCTACACTAAGATCGGCAGAAGTAAAATGGCGGTCGGCGGTGAGGGCTTTTATAGCCACTGTGACGCCACACAAAGCAAGCCAATCACTGCAATGCCCTTCTCTAAGATGGTGGTTGCCGCTACCCTTGTCATCTCATTGCCCACAGTGTATGTCCTTGCACATTGGCTGAGAAAAGGAGCCGGCAAGCATTATGAGAAAACCAACTTCGGCGCTCGGGTCACCGACCGCATGGCTGACCTCACACTATGGTGGGGTTTCTCTCGGCGAAACCCGACTTTGGCGAAAGTCGGTGAGTTTTGAATCTGACCGACCTGTTTCGCTCAACTGTATTGAGAGCTACAAATATTTGGGGGTTCACCTTGACAGCAAACTTGGTTGGAGCTGCCATACAGAGAAGGTTCACTGTTGTGAATGGGTTTGAGATGAGTTCTGAGCAGAGGCTCCCTTACAAGCGGTACTAGTGAAGATTGTGAGGACTGGAATCAGGTGTTACTGACTGGTCTTATATAAGGGAGTCATTTTCCCATCAGGGTTGCCGGTGATCAATTGTTCTGGTCTGAATCCTTCATTCCAGTTTCCCTTGTAGCCTGCTGTGTCGTGTCTGCATCTCCTGCTACCAGGTAAGAATTTTTCTTCTTTTGTGTTGTTGCTATATTTTTGCATTTTGTCCTGCACTTCTTTGGGGGCCTTCTGGGTCCCCTCCGGGGGCTTCTGCCTTCTCAGTTTAGTTCAGCCACTGAGTTTTGTTCTTTTGCTTTTTCCAGTTTTTTCAGTGGCTGCTGTTTTGATTTTGTTACACCAGAGAACTAATTTAGGTGGTAGAGGTCGTGTGATCTCAGGTGATTTTGAAATTAGTAGAGTTGGTGTTTTTCAGGGTTTTCTGGGATTGCAGTAAGTACCCTTCCTGTCCTTTTCTATTTAGATAGTTTGGGCCCCAGCATTTGTTCATTCTATTTTCTTTCTGTGTCAGTATTTTCTCTTGTCTAACCGCCATTACATGTTTGGGGGCTTTCTATTATCTTTGGGGTTCTGCTCCGGGGCAGATAGCTTTCCTATTTCTATCTTTAGGTGTAGTTAGTTTCTCAGGCTGTGACGAGGCGTCTAGGACCAACGTAGGAACGCTCCACGGCTGCCTCTAGTTGTGGTGGTTAGTCAGGGTACTGCAATCCCATAGTTTCCAACTGCTCTGGTGTATTGCCTTTTTTTACCTGCACTCCTCAGCTACCGAAACATAACAGTTCACAAGAAGGGAAAGAGCAGACTACTTTCTGTGGAAGCACAGGTCGTTCAATGTATGCAGTAAAATGCAGGAAATGTTCTACCAGTCTGTTGTAGCAAGCGTAATCTTTTTTATTTTGCAATGATTTGCTGGGGCAGTAGTGTGCGAGTAGCTGACGCTAATAAGCTCAACAAACTTATCAAGAAGGCAAGTGAGGCTGTTGGCCTCCATCTTGACTCTTTTGAGGAGGTAGTGGAAGATAGGATTCAAAAGAAGTGCAGGGCTATAATGAACAATAATACATACCCACTATACGATCTGTTCTTGAATCAGAAGAGTACATTCAGCAACCGTTTAATCCTGCTAGTGTGCAATAAGGAGAAATTCAGGAAATCTGTTTGTGCCTACTGCTATGGGGAAGTATAACCATTCACTAAGGGTGAAAGATGGCTACGACCTAGGGCTGACTCACTAATGGAAATGATCAGAGATTTGTGTACCTTTGATTGTTACGTAATGTGGTTAGTAGAGATGAGCGACTTTGCCTTTTGGAGGGTCGAGTCGGGTTTCGTGAAACCCGACTTTCTCAAAAGTCGAGTCGAACGAAATCGGCCGACTATAGGGAAAAGACGGAGGTCCAACTGAAACACGAAACCCAATGCAAGTCAATGGGGATGCAAAGTCGGCAGGGAGTGGAGGACAGTAAACACACCTATAGTGCCCATTTCAATGCTAACGACATCAATTCTTATTACTTAAACTTGTCAACCTTCATTTACTTTATAATAATAGTTACGCATTAAAAACTGGGGGCTATTTGACTAAAGTTGTGGGGGGGTAGGGCTGGCTCCAGGTTTTCGTGTGCCTCAGGCGAAAGAGTGTCAGTGGGCCCCTTTAACACATACCACAATTCATGATGCTCCGATACGGCACAGAAATATAGGTATAGTACAATGACAAATACTTCACTTCTTACATTACATGACTGATATCTATTTTAAATTCTACAATACCTCATAAACCGGACAGAATTTCCTCCATACAGTATTATGGCCACCACATAGTGCGCCGTACAGAATAATGAGCCCCATATATTGCTCTATACAGAATCATTGGTCCCATATAATGTTCCATACAGTATATGATGAGCTCCACATAATGCTACAGTATATGATGGTCCCCATATAATGTGCCATACAGTATAGGACGGTCCCCATAGAGTAGAATGAGCCCCACATATTACTCCATACAGTATAATGAGTCGCATATAAAGCTCCATACAGTATATGATGGGCCCCATATATTGCTCCATACAGAATGGGCTCTAAAAAATGCTCCATACAGAATAGGCCCTATATGTGCTCCATATGATGCTCCATACCCTAAATGATGCCCCATAAATAATGAACCCCATATGATGCTCCACTATGTGATGGGCCCCATGGATGATGCTACAGTGTATGATTGGTCTATATAATGCACCATATATAATGGTCCCCATTTGATGCTGCAGTTTATGATGGGCCCCATGGATGATGCTCCAGTGTATGATGGGCCTATACACTGTGTGCAGAATTATTAGGCAAATGAGTATTTTGATCACATCATCCTTTTTATACATGTTGTCCTACTCCAAGCTGTATAGGCTTGAAAGCCTACTGCCAATTATGTAAATCAGGTGATTTGAATCTCTGTAATGAGGAGGGGTGTGGTGTAAAGACATCAACACCCTATATAAGGTGTGCTTAATTATTAGGTAAGTTCCCTTCCTTTGGCAAAATGGGTCATAAGAGAGATTTGACGGACTCTTAAAAGTCAAAAATTGTGAGATGTCTTGCAGAGGGAAGCAGCAGTCTTGAAATTGCCAAACATTTGAAGCGTGATCACGAAACAATCAAGCGTTTCATGGCAAATAGCCAACAGGGTCGCAAGAAGCGTGTTGATAAAAAAAAAGGCTCAAAATAACTGCCCATGAATTGATGAAAATCAAGCGTGAAGCTGCCAAGATGCCATTTGCCACCAGTTTTGCCATATTTCAAAGCAGCAACGTTACTAGAGAATCAAAAAGCACAAGGTGTGCCATACTCAGGGACATGGCCAAGGTAAGGAAGGTTGAAAAAACGACCACCTTTGAACAAGAAACATAAGATAAAACGTCAAGACTTGGCCAAGAAATATGTTAAGACTGATTTTTCTAAGGTTTTATGGACTGATGAAATGAGAGTGACTCTTGATGGGCCAGATGGATGGGCCCGAGGCTGGATCAGTAAAGGGCAGAGAGCTCCACTCCGACTCAGATGCAAGCAAGGTGGAGGTGGGGTACTGGTATTTGCTAGTATCATCAAAGATGAACTTGTGAGACCTTTTCGTGTTGAGGATGGAGTGAAGCTCAACTCCCAGACCTACTGCCAGTTTCTGGAAGACGCCTTCTTCAAGCAGTGGTACAGGAAGAAGTCGGTATCGTTCAAGAAAAACATGATTTTCATGCAGGACAATGCTCCATCACATGCATCCAAATTTTCCACAGCGTGGCTGCCCAGTAAAGGTCTAAAAGAAGAAAAAATAATGACATGGCCCCCTTGTTCACCTGATATGAACCCCATAGAGAACCTGTGGTCCCTCATAAAATTTGAGATCTACAGGGAGGGAAAACATTACTCCTCTCGGTACAGTGTCTGGGAGGCTGTGGTGGCTGCTGCACGCAATGTTGATTGTAAATAGATCAAGCAACTGACAGAATCTATGGATGGAAGGTTTTGAGTGTCATCGTAAATAAAGGTGGCTATGTTGGTCACTGGTTTTTTTTTTTTGGTTTTTGAATGTCAGAAATGTTTATTTCTAAATTTTGTGTTGTTATATTGCTTTAACTGGTGAAAATAAACAAGTGAGATGGGTATATATTTGGTTTTTATTAAGTTGCCAAATAATTCTGCACAGTAATAGTTACCTGCACAAACAGATATCCTCCTAAGATAGCCAAATGAAAAAAAAAACACTCCAACTTACAAGAATCTTAAGCTTTGATATTTATGAGTCCTTGGGGTCGATTGAGAATATAGCTGTTGTGCAATAATATAAAGAATCTACTCAAATACAACTTGCCTAATAATTATTCAAACAGTGTATAATGCTCCATATATAATGGGACCCATTTATAATGCTCCAGTGTATAATAGGCCCCGTATATGATGCTCCAGTGTATGATGGGCCACATTTATAATGCTCCAGTGTATGATGGGCCCCATGCATGATGCTCCATTGTATGATGGGCCTATATAATGCTCCATATATAATGGCCCCATTTGTAATGTTCAAGTGTATAATGGGCCCTATCTATGATGTTCAAGTGTTTGATGAGCCCCATATATAATTCTCCAGTGTATAATGCTCCCCATAAATTGCTCCAAACATTAAAAAAATGAAATACCTCTCCTCACTGGGCACTGCTCTACTCTGGACTCCTCAGTGTCCCCATCTTCCAGCTCTCTGCACTTGGACTGTTCAGGCAGAGAGCGTACAGACGTGACGTCATAGCGCTCTCTGACCTGAATGTCACTGTCAGGAAACGTGGAAGATGTCACAGCGGTGGAGCAGGAAGAGGTAAGTATTGCAAGTGCTGTGGCCCTGAGCAAGCAGGGGGCCCCTCCGTCAGAGACACCGGCGTACTATAAGGGGCCCTGTGCCAGTGCTGTCGCCCACGAGCGGGCCCCTCCACCTGCTCAGGGCACCGCCACTTGCCCGGGTGGCCCAGGTGTTTACCCCTGCCCTGGGGGGTGGTAAAGCCCTGTTATGGAGGTGGAAAAACTGGCATATGTTGAGGTGTAGGCTGGACGTTCAGCAGCTGCAAATGGAGGAATTGGAGAAGTCGGAGGAAGAGGAGGACAAAGCGAGCCATTTTGCTGGCAGCCTATATGTCATCAGGGGAAGGTGGGACAAAATCCTTTGAAACTCATGCATGGTTCATTTTAAAGAAGGTGAGATCACTAACGTTTTGTGTCAACAGACCGGTCCTTCTTTCTGTCAGGATTGATACAGCAGCACTGAAGACTCTTTCTGATAGCACACTACCAGCTGAGCAAGCGAGCTCCTGTAAGGCATATTGTGCCAATTCAGGCATGCTGTCCACTTTACAGACCAAGCAGTCAAAGGGGAATGAACTGTGAGGGAGAACATCGATAGGGGAGGAGAGGTAATTTTGAACCATAGTTGACAACTGCTGTCTCCTGTCTGTTGCAATCGATTCAGTATTACCAGTTGTGTGAGCGTTACTCGAGAATCAGTCCACAACATGGTCATGAAACCCCTGTCTCCAACGCCACTTCGGCTGTATGCACCAGGAACACCTCTTCCATTTGGTCTAGTATGACTCATGGCTAGAGTTGAGCGATACTTTCCGATATCCTAAAGTATCGGAATCGGAATGGTATCGCCGATATCACTAAAATATCGGCGATACCCGATACCGATACCGGAAGTCCCATGTAAGTCTATGGGAACAAAATATCGCAACTAAAAAAACCCCATTCTTTCCTTGTAAACACTAAATATACACACATAGAATACATATATATATATATATATACATGTCATTGTGACATATATATATATACATATATGTATAGTTTATACACTTCTACATAGTAAAATATCCTCTCTGATTCAATTGCCGGGTAAAGCCGGCTTCAGTGAAAAGACAGAAGCACCCGACATGAAATGACACTTGGTGTACATAGGGTTAACCATGTCTTTTCATGTCGTTTGCTATCTGATTTGCACAAACAATTAAATCAGTCTATGTGTGCAAAATTTCACACCTGTGGGGGTTAATTAAAGGTGTAAATTCGTTGTAAAAAAAACGGACTTTTTTGCTACGAATTTACACCTTTAATTAACCCCTACAGGTGTGAAATTTTGCACACATAGTCTGATTTAATTGTTTGTGCAAATTAGATAGCAAAGGACATGAAAAGACATGGTTAACCCTATGTACACCAAGTGTCATTTCATGTCGGGTCACCCGACATGAAATGACACTTGGTGTACATAGGGTTAACCATGTCTTTTCATGTCCTTTGCTATCTAATTTGCACAAACAATTAAATCAGTCTATGTGTGCAAAATTTCACACCTGTAGGGGTCAATTAAAGGTGTAAATTCGTTGTAAAAAAAACGGACTTTTTTGCTACGAATTTACACCTTTAATTAACCCCTACAGGTGTGAAATTTTGCACACATAGTCTGATTTAATTGTTTGTGCAAATTAGATAGCAAAGGACATGAAAAGACATGGTTAACCCTATGTACACCAAGTGTCATTTCATGTCGGGTTCTGCATTTTCACAAAAGCCGGCAATTGACCTAGCGGCTATTATACTATGTAGAAGTGTATGAACTACAAATATAAATATATATATATATATATTTGTCACAAATTCAATGACATGTATATATATATATGAGGTGTAAAATTGCTGAAAAAAAATGCGTGGGCTCCCGCCCTATTTTCGCAACCAGACAGACAAAGCCAGTGAGTGGGGGCAGATAATAATAGCCCAGAGAGGGACCATTATTTTTGCCCCCCCCTGGCTACTAACATCTGCCCCCAGACACCCCAGGAAAGACAAATCTATAATTAGATTCGCCCTTTCTGGCACTTTGCCCGTCTATTCCCATTGCCCTGTAGCGGTGGCGAATGGGTTAATATGGGGTTAAAGCCACCTTGCTATTGAAAGGTGACCTTAAGCCAGGTTAATAATTGAGAGCTGTCAATTAGACAACTATCAATTATTAATCCTATTGCATGAAATAAAAATAAAACACACACACTTTAATTAAAAATCATTTTAATGAAATAAAGACACATGTTTTTGACCATCTTTTATTTTACTGCAAAAACCATTTCCTGTAATAAAAATAAAATAAAAAAGCAAAATTATTCTTACCTATCCCATGCACAGTCAGGTCCCACGGTGTAATCCTTCAGAAAGGGTTAATGTTTACTGCAGGGACCTCAGCTAATGCTGCAGCCTCACAGTAAACCCCAAATGAATGAGTTCCTCTCCTGCCTGACAGGAGAGTAAAGGCTGGGTGTCACATAACGATACACCAGCGATCCCGAAAACGATATGCACTTGTCAGGATCGCTGGTGTATCGCTACATGATCGCTGCTGAGCTGCCAAACAGGCAGCTCAGGCAGCGATCTGGGACAGCGACACTGCGGGTAACATCGCTTAAGGGCCCGTCTCACATAGCGATATCGCTACCGAGATCGCTGCTGAGTCACAAGTTTTGTGACGCAGCAGCGAGCTCACCAGCGATATCGCTGTGTGTGACATTCAGCGACGATCAGCCCCCTGCCGGGTATCGCTGATCGTCGCAGAAATGTCAGGACCTTTTTTTGATCGCTGGTTTCCCTCTGACAGGCACGCATCGCTGCGTGTGACAGGCGGGAGACCAGCGATCCGCTGGTAACCAAGGTACACAGCGGGTTTCCAGGCACCGCGCAGCGCTTGGAAACCCGCTGTGTACCTTGGATACCAGCTCCCTGCATCAGGGCCCTGGTATCCAAGGTACACAGCGGGTTTCTAGGCACAGCCCCGCGCCTGGAAACCCGCTGTGTACCTTGGTTACCAGCGGATCGCTGGTCTCCCGCCTGTCACACGCAGCGATGCGTGCCTGTCAGCGGGAAACCAGCGATCAAAAAAAGGTCCTGACATTTCAGCGACGATCAGCGATACCCGGCAGGGGGGCTGATCGTCGCTGAATGTCACACACAGCGATATCGCTGGTGAGCTCGCTGCTGCGTCACAAAACTAGTGACTCAGCAGCGATCTCGGTAGCGATATCGCTATGTGAGACGGGCCCTTAAGTGGAAAGCTTAATTGATTGCTTTCCACTTTCACTTCAGGTCAGCCAGGGACACAATCAGTGACGTCAGAGGGAACTGATTAACAAAAATAGGGGTTCCCTTCGAAAAAAAAATGGCGTGGGGTCCCCCCTATTTTTGTTAACCAGCCAGATGAAGCAGACACCTGAGGCCTGGATTTTCAGGCTGTTAAGGAGCCAAGATCCATGGACCTTGCCAGCCTGATAATACCAGGCCACAGCAGTCTGCATATCTTGGCTGATTAACAAAATAGGGATCCCCTCGAAAAAAATTGGCGTGGGGTCCCCCCTATTTTTGTTAACCAGCCAGATGAAGCAGACCGCTGAGGCCTGGATTTTCAGGCTGTTAAGGAGCCAAGATCCATGGACCTTGCCAGCCTGATAATACCAGGCCACAGCAGTCTGCATATCTTGGCTGATTAACAAAAATAGGGGATCCCCTCGAAAAAAATTGGCATGGGGTCCCCCCTATTTTTGTTAACCAGCCAGATGAAGCAGACCGCTGAGGCCTGGTTTTTCAGGCTGGTAAGGATCCAATATCCATGGACCTTGCAAGCCTGATAATACCAGGCCACAGCAGTCTGCTTAGCTTGGCTGGTTAACAAAAATAGGGGATCCCCTCGAAAAAAAAACGGCGTGGGGATCCCCCCTATTTTTGTTAACCAGCCAAGTAAAATGCAGACTGCTGCGGCCTGGTATTAAAAGACTGTCAAGGCCCATGGATTTTGGCCCTCAACAGCCTGATAATACCAGGCTACAGCAGCCCCACATTTGGCGCATCAAAAGATGTGCCAATTGTGGCACTTTACCCGGCTCTTCCCACTTGCCCTGTAGCGGTGGCAAGCGGGGTAATAAGGGGTTAATGTCACCGTTGATTGCACGGTGACAATAAGCCCGGTTAATAATGGAGAGGTGTCAATAAGACACCGATCCATTATTAATCCCAAAGTTATTAAATGCATAAAAAAAAGACAAAGCAAGAAAAAAGTATTTTAATGAAATAAAAGAGACAACACAGTTTTCATTAATTTTATTGTACTCTCATTCCTGCGACGCCATCGATCTCCTGTAAAAAAAGAAAAAAAACAAACCAACAGTATACCACCTGTCCGACGCAGTCCATAACGACAGTCCCACGACGATCCAACTCTGCTACATCGCAATGACAGGCAGAGCCTGTCATCGCGACGCAGCACAGCTGATTACCTGCTTCCCCGGCGGTGACGTCATCGGACTGACTGCTTTACGGCCGGGATTACCCAGCAGTCACTGCAGTTATCGCGAGAAACTGCATGTGACCGCCGGGGAAAGAAGATTGCGGCCATCAAGCAGTCCAGGACGTGACCGCCGGAGATCTTCTGACAGGTAAGTGCCGCTGACTCCTGACAGACCCGACCGACGGACACTGACAGTGACAGTGACAATCCCGATTCCGGTATCCGATAAGACGAAAATATCGGAACTCGGAATCGGAATTCCGATACAGCCAATATCGGCCGATACCCGATATTTGCAGTATCGGAATGCTCAACCCTACTCATGGCAGAACCTGCACCGCTGCTGTTTGCTGGGAATGCCTCTAACAAACGGTTTACCAGAGTTGCTTATTTGTTCGCCAATATTAGCTCTAGGTTCTCTTGTGGCATGATGCTCTGTAATTTGCCTTTATAGAGTGGTTCGAGGATGCTGGCCAACCAGTAGTCGTCATCCTTCATAATTTTTGCAATGCGGGGGTCACTTTTTAGGTTCTGCAAGACATAATCACACATGTGGGCCAATGTTCCAGGTGCCAATGATGCACTGACAGTGGTGGGTGAAGGAGCACTTTCTACCAAATCCACATACGTCCAGTCATGCACAAACCCTGTACCTGACCTTGGCAAGCCAACATGTTCCCTTTCCCCCTGATAAGCACCCTCCTACTCCCTAAAATAATAATCCCCCTCATCCTCCTCCTCCTCTATCTCTTCTTCCTCCACCTCATCCAGGACAGTTCCCTGAGCAGACAATGCCTGACTATCATCAAGGCTTCCCTCCTCCTCTTCTTCCTCTGCTGCAGATGCCTGATCCTTAATGTGCATCAAAGTTTGCATGAGCAGACACATAAGTGGGATGCTCATGCTTATGATGGCATTGTCTGCGCATACCAGCCATGTGCATTCCTCAAAACACTGAAGGACTTTACAGAGGTCTTTCAGCTTTGAACATTGCACACCCGACAACTCCATGTCTGCCCTCAAACTGCCTGCCCGTGTATCCTCCCACAAATGCATTACAGTCTGCCTCTGTTCGCAGAGCCTCTCAGCCGTGTGCATGGTGGAGTTCCACCTTGTTGCAACGTCTATGATTAGTCGGTGCTTGTGGAGGTGGAGCGATCGCTGCAGCCTTTGCGTATGACTGGAGTCTACGGGCGAGCGACGGATGTGCGAGCACAGTCTTCGCACCTTATGGAGCAGGGCTGTTAACTCCGGATAATTATTTAGGAAGCTCTGCACCACCAGGTTCAAGGTGTGAGCCATGCAAGGTATGTGTGAGTTTTGCCAGTGCTATGGCCGCCACAAAATTACGTCCGTTATCACTGACTACCTTGCCTGGCGCAAGATGTATCCTGCCCAGCCATGACTCAGTTTCTCGCTGCAAGTAGTCGGCCAGTACCTCCACGGTGTGTCTGTTGTAGCCCAAAGACATCTTTAAAACAGCCTGCTGACGCTTACCACTAGCTGTTTGATATTGGGACACCACGGGTGCAACACTGGCAGCTGCGGATGGAGTGCTCGTGCGACTGCGCTCTGTCGACGAGTTTTCGCTTCTGGAGGAGGAAGGTCGAATGCCTACAGCCAACTGTTGCCTATACCATGGACTAGGCAGCACTGTCCTACCGCCTCTCTCCCCTGTGGACCCTGTATCCACCACATTAACCCAGTGCGCAGTGATGGACACGTAACGGCCCTGGCCATGCCTACTGGCCCATGCATCTGTTGTGAGGTGCACCTTTCCACTCACTGATTGTTTGAGTGCATGGACAATGCGGTCTTTCACATGCAGGTGGAGGGCAGGGATGGCTTTTCTAGAAAAACAGTGTCGACTGGGTAGGTCATAGCGTGGGACAGCATAGGCCATGACCTCTCGGAATACTGCGCTTTCAACCAACTTGAAGAGCATCATCTCTAATGAGATCAGTTTGGCAATGTACAGTAGGCATTCAAAGCCAGTGTACGTGGATGAAAGGATGAGTACTTTCTTGTCTTACTCAGTGTCTGCTAGGGTGAGCTGGACTTGAGAGCTGCATATGGGGAACTAGCGGTGGACATGACAGACTGAGAGGGGGTTTGTGATGGAGATGGTGGTGGTCGTGATGGCCTAGATTCAGTCTTTCATTGCAATAGCATTGTGATTCCCTGACTGATTTGGCCTTGCGACGACACCTCAAAATTTCTTGCTGGTGGTGTGCTAACCCGTGGGCTTACTGTGGTGTAAGCGATGGAGTGTTGCTGGCTACCTTCAGTCGGAGCAGGTGCACAAGTGCTACCTGAGGTTTTGTAGTCCGTCCATGCTTGCAAGTGCATGTTGAATAAATGTCTAATCATGCAACTGGTATTCAAATTTCGGAGATTTTCCCTCGGCTAAAGGTTCTTCCGCACTTCTTACAGATAACCTTTGCCTCATCAATAGAATTTTGGTAAAAAAAGTGCCACATTGCACTCTTCCTACTATGGGATAAATTTTCAGGGCTTGCACGCTGTCCTGCAACTCTTTTTGTTTTTTAACACGGTTTTGGACAGCTATGGGCCTGCCAGATAACCGCTGCTGCGATGTCGATGCCTGCTGTTGATCCTTCTCATCTTCTGAGCTGTTGCCAGCAGCAACAACTGGGTCATCCATCACCTCCTCTTTAATTTCATCTGCACCTTTCTCTGTGTCACCCTGTAAGGTGGTATAGTATGCGGGAAGGGGCATCTGAGTTTCATCAGGGTCAGATTCTGGCTCAGAACACTTTGAGGGCAATGTAGTGCTCTGGGTGAATGTAGAATCATCTAGCAGTGGCTGTGCATCAGTGCACTCCATCTCTGATTCATCTTGGACTGGGGAATTCAGGATTTGACTTGATAACCCAGGCATGGTATGTCAAAAGAGCTCCACGGAGTAATCTGAAGTGTGGCCTGCCACATCCTTCACTTTTGGCGGGGGTGAAGGACACAAGGAAAGATGTTGTTCCTGACCAGGAGCCTGCACTGACGACTCAGTGCTTGCATTTGTTGAAACTTCAGGAGAGGAGGCGATAGAGCTGGAGGCTATTTCGGCAATGTAATCCAAAACCTGTTCCTGATGCTCCTGCTTTAAAAGCGGTTAAACTACTTCCAGAAAAGGGAGCCTTCCAGGCCTTCTAGAGCCAGATGATGACGCAGGCTGAACACCTCCTGTCTTAGGTGCTATTGTGCTTTTGGCACTACCAGCAGATGCACCACACCACCATCAGTACCTGCTGGCCCCTCATGCCCACATCCATAGCCTCTTCCACCATACCTCCTCATGTTTGTGAAAATGTACCCAAAATACCAGCAGATATAAGGTACTGTATCAGAAGCATACAGCTGTATATGATGAAGGGGAAAATTTTAAATCTCCGTATATATTTCCGGAGTAACACACAGACTCTCACAGGCTCAGTATGGATTAGACCAGAATATAAAAAGCAGAAAAAAGGTAGTGTATCAGAAGCGTACAGCTGTATACAGTGATGGGGTAATTTAAAATCTCCGTATTTATTTCTGAAGTTTCACACAGACGCTCACAGGCTCAGTATGGATTAGACCAGAATATAAAAAGCAAAAAAGGCTAATGTATCTTAGGATACCAGGTGTATACAGTGTAGGGCTAATTGTAAATCTCAGTACATATTTCCGGAGTAATACACAGACGCTCACAGGTTCAATATGGATTACACTAGAATATAAAAAGCAGAAAAAGGGTAATGTATCATAAGTGTACAGCTGTATACAGTGTTGGGGTAATTTTAAATCTCCGTATATATTTTCGGAGTCAGACACAGACGCTCACAGGCTGAGTATGGATTACACCAGAATATAAATAGCAGAAAAAGGGTAATGTATCAGAAGCGTACAGCTGTGTACAGTCTAGGGATAATTGTAAATCTCTGTATATATTTCAGGAGTTACACACAGACGCTTACAGGCTGAGTATGGATTAAACCAGAATATAAATAGCAGATAAAGGGTAATGTATCAGAAGCGTACAGCTGTTTACAGTCTAGGGATAATTGTAAATCTCTGTATATATTTCCAGATTCAGACACAGACTCTCACAGGCTCAGTATGGATTACACCAGAATATAAAAAGCAGAAAAAGGGTAATGTATCAGTAACGTACAGCTGTATATAGTCTAGGGATAATTGTAAATCATCGTTTATATTTCTAGAGTCAGACATAGACTCTCACAGGCTCAGTATGGATTACACCAGAATATAAAAAGCAGAAAAGGGTATTGTATCAGAAGATAACAGGTGTATACAGTGTAGGGGTAATTGTAAATCTCTGTATATATTTCCAGTGTCAGACACAGATGCTCACAAGCTCAGTATGGATTAGCCAGAATATAAAATGCTGAAAAAGGGTACTGTATCACAAGCGTACAGCTGTATACAGTCTAGGGATAACTTTAAATCTCCGTATATATTTCCAGAGTCAGACACAGACTCTCACAGGCTCAGTATGGATTACACCAGAATTTTAAAAGCAGAAAAAGGGTAATGTATCAGAAGATGCCAGGTGTATACAGGGTAGGGGTTATTGTAAATCTCCGTATATATTTCAGGAGTAACACACAGACGCTCACAGACTCAGTATGGATTAGACCAGAATATAAAAAGCAGAAAAGGGTACTGTATCAGAACAGTACAGCTGTATACAGTGTGAGGTAATTTAAATCTCCGTATATATTTCCGGAGTATCACACAGACCTCACAGGCTCAGATGGATTAGACCAGAATATAAAAAGCAGAAAAAGGGTATGTATCAGAAGCTACAGCTGTATAAGTGTGGGTAATTGTAAATCTCCGTATATATTTCCAGAGTCAGACAAGACTCTCACAGGCTCAGCATGGATTACACCAGAATATAAAAAGCAGAAAAAGGTAATGTATCAGAAGATACCAGTTGTATACAGTGTAGGGTAATGGTAAATCTTCGTATATATTTCCGGAGTAACACACAGACGCTCACAGGCTCAGTATTGATTAGACCAGACTATAAAAATCAGAAAAGAGTAATGTATCGAAGCATACAGCTGTATACAGTCTAGGGATAATTGTAAATTTCCTTATATATTTCCGGAGTATCACACAGATGCTCACAGCTCATTATGGATTAGACAAGAATATGAAAAAGCAGAAAAGGGCACTGTATCTGAACAGTACAGCTGTATACAGTGTTGGAGTAATTTAAATCTCCATATATATTTCCGGAGTAACACACAGACGCTCACAGTTACAGTAGGAGTAGACCAGATTATAAAAAGCAAAAAAGGCTAATGTATCCGACGATACCACTCGTATACAGTGTAGGGGTAATTGTAAATCTCCGTAATATTTCCCGAGTAACACACAGACGCTCACAGGTTCATATGGATTACACCAGAATATAAAAAGCAGATAAAGGTAATGTATCAGAAGATACCAGTGTATACAGTGTAGGGTAATTGTAAATCTCCGCAAATATTTCCGGAGTAACACACATACTCTCACAGGCTCAGTATGGATTACACCAGAATATAAATAGCAGAAAAAGAGTAATGTATCAGAAGAGTACAGCTGTATACAGTCTAGGGATAATTGTAAATTTCTGTATATATTTCCCGAGTCAGACACTTACTCTCACAGGCTCAGTATGAATTACACCAGAATAGAAAAAGCAGAAAAAGGGTAATGTATCAGAAGATACCTGGTGTATACAGTGTAGGGGAAATTGTAAATCTCCGTATGTAATTCTAGAGTCAGACACAGATGCTCACATGCGGAGTATGGATTAGACCAGAATATGAAAAGCAGGATAAGGGTACTGTATCACAAGCGTACAGCTGTATACAGTCTCGGGGTAATTTTAAATCTCCGTATATATTTCAGGAGTCACACACAGATAGTCAGCATGTATTTGTCCGTGATACCAGCCGGTACACGGTAGTGTGTGAGGAGCATACAACTCTATATGGTTTGGGAAAAAATGAACTCTCGGTAACTGTGCAGAAAAAAAGAATGAAAGTATTAGTGCTGTGTAGGTGCTGTGTAAACAGCACTCTGCACAGCAGTGTACACACAGCAATAAAGCTAGCAGGCAGACTAATAATCAGCTCTGCTGCTGCTTCACAGAAGAAAATCCTCCCCTATCACTGGCAGGCAGCCTAATAACCAGCGCTGCTGCACACAACAAAATCCTCCCCTGTCACTGTACTCTAACTGTACAGCACAATTGCTATCAGCACAAGCACAGAATAATTTTTCTTTCTTGCCTAACTCTCTCCCTACTGATAAACAGCGTCAGCAACCATTTATAGCCACTGTGATGCCACACAAAGCTAGCCAATCACTACAATGCCCTTCTGTAAGATGGTGGTGGCCGCTGCCCATGTCATCTCATTGCCCACAGTGTATGTACTTGCTCATTGGCTGAGAAAAGGCGCCTGCAAGCATTATGGGAAAACCGACTTTGGCGCTTGGCTCGCCGACCGCATGGCCGACCTCACGCTACTTTGACGAAAGTCGGCGATTTTTGAATCTGTTCAACCTGTTTCCCTCAACTCTAGTGGTTAGTCATGTGCAAGATCTGTGTCTAGCAATTACTCTATGTAATGCTGTTTTTAATGTAGTAATACTGTTCATAATGTTTTGTTTGTAATGCTGTTGTAACGCTGCTGTGATACCATAATTTCCCTCGGAATCAATAAAGTGTATCGTATCCATCTATCTTTCATCTATCTATCCCATATCTATCTATCATCTATCTATCTTTCTATCATCTATCTATCTATCTACAGTACAGACAAAAAGTTTGGACACACATTCTCATTCAACGATTTTTCTGTATTTTCACTGCTTTGCTGGTGACACTGTTGGGGATTTATTCAAAATTTAAGGCATACTGAACCAGCATGGCTACCACAGCATCTTGCAGCAGCATGCTATTCCATCGGGTTTGCGTTTAGTTGGACCATCATTTATTTTTCAACAGGACAATGACCCCAAACACACCTCCAGGCTGTGTAAGGGCTATTTGATCAAGAAGGAGAGTGTTGGGCTGCTACGCCAGATGACCTGGCCTCTACAGTCACCAGACCTGAACCCAATCGAGATGGTTTGGGGTAAGCTGGACCGCTCACCGCTTCAATTTTGAATAAATGACCAACAGTGTCACCAGCAAAGCACCCCCACACCATCACACCACCTCCTCCATGCTTCACGGTGGGAACCAGGCATGTAGAGTCTATCCGTTCACCTTTTCTGCGTGCAAAGCAGTAATCAAAGCAAAAGGTGGCTACTTTGAAGAACCTAGAATATAAGACATATTTTCAGTTGTTTCACACTTTTTTGTAAAGTGTAATGTATAATTCCACATGTGTTAATTCAGAGTTTTGATGCCTTCAGTGTGATTCTACAATTTTCATAGTCATGAAAAAAAAGAAAAATCTTTGAATGAGAAGGTGTGTCCAAACTTTTGGTCTGTACTGTATAAAAGATAAAAAAATAGAGCAGCACAAAAGTACAAAAGAGAGTCCAGGTGCAAAGCTCCCAAAGGTATAAACCAAACCTTTATAGTACAAGGATCCAAAAAACAGGAACAGCACACTGGTTTTTCAGTGCTAGTAGGAGCTGTTTATTTTGCCCATAAGTGCAACATTTCGGTTGAAAAAGGTTCGCTTTTTGAACTGAAACGTCGCACTTATGGGCAAAATAAACAGCTCCTACTAGCACTGAAAAACCAGTGTGCTGTTCCTGTTTTTTGGATCCTTTGTCTATTTATCTATCTATCTATCTATCTATCTATCAATCAATCTGTCTATCTATCTATTATCATCTGTCTATCTGTGTGTGTAATGTAGTGTTGGACAAATGTAAAAGAGGAGGTTGGAAAAGAAATTACATCACAAAACCTTTTTTTTGTTAAATAACATATCTTTATTTAGCATATAAAAACGCATACAAATCCGCATGAAAAAAACGTATCAAAAAGGTATCAAATCCGCATCAAAAACGCACATGCATTTTCTGCCAAGGGGTGCTGATTCTGTGCAGAAAATTCCGCAGGCAAATCTGCAACGTGTGCACATACCCTTAAAGGGGTCTGAATACTTTCCGTACCCACTGTACATTCAAAAGTGATCGTGAGAGTAATTTAGAACATAGACCTGGACAAAAGGTTGAGGCTAAGTGCACACGTTCAGGAATCTTTGCAGATATTTCCTGAGAAAAACAGGACTTTTTCCCAGGAAATCCGAATGCATTTCTTTCACGTTTTACCGCATTTTTGTGCGTTTTTACCTCGATTTTTTCCTGAAATTCTAGGTCAATAATATAGCGGGAAATATGCAAATTTAACACGAAATTAATGAACATGCTGCATTTTTTTACCGCATTGAGTTTTTTGCGCGGAAAAAAACGCACCATGTGCACAAAAATTGAAGAATGCAATTCTAATAATAGGATGCTTACTAAACGTTTTTTAAGCATTTTGCAGTGGAAAATTGTGGAAAAAAACGCGAAAAATCCAGAACGTGAGCACATAGCCTTAGGGTTGTAATAATACAAATGAAGCCAATTTTAGGAATTTCAAACTTTAATCTTATTTTTTGAACTTTAAGAACTGTTCGGTCCTCAAAAATAGAAGTGTTCATGTTACCTGTGTGTGATAACTCTTGTACTGTATTAAAGAGATAAAAATGCTGTGAATACTCTGTACGATACACTAATATGCCATGAGCTTACTTCATTATCTAGATATGAGCATTGAATGAGCGGATATAGCATTCATGAGCTGAAAGGATTGATTTAAAGCTAAGTAAATAGGGAGGTAGATTTAAAGTGTGACCTTAATCATTTATTAAAAGTAATCAACATTTCGGTGACACACAACTAAACATCAAAACAGAAGTCACTCGAGTCAATGAAGCGTTGATCTCATTCAATAAATCACTATTGTTAATACTTTAAAGTGCCAAGACATTCAATCACTTGCCTATAAACATCTCATTGAAGAAATCCGGTATAAATCTTAGCGTATTTTACCTAATAACCATGTGACTCTCCCTGGATCAAAAGCTGAGCCTCTGCCTCCAAGCAATTTTCTATGTTTTATTAATACTGAAATAACTCATTAATTTGCAATAATAAAGAAAAACAAACTAATATGAGACACTTAAAGAAATACTTTTTACAGACACATTTTAAGGCAGTAAGATATTCTTTGTATCTCATTTTTTGCCACAAAGTACTTGTTCTTTAAAGTGCACCTGTCAGCAGTTTTGGCCGATATAAGATGTGGTCACTGCCTTTCAGGGTTTAGCTACAGCATTGTGTAATGCTGTAGATAAGCCCCCGATCTGACCTGAAAGATAAGAAAAATAACTTTTATTATACTCACCTGGGGGTGGTTCGGTCCGAGGGGTAACGCAGTTCAGGTTCGCGCCTCCCATCTTCTTATGATCGCTGCCCTCCTGCTTGCTTCATGTCTCCTCAGAATCACGCACCTGCACAGGAGTACTTATCTGCCCTGCTGACAGCAGAGCGAATTCCTGCAGTGCGCATGCGCTGGGCCTCTCTGACCTTTCTGGGTGCCTGCGCACTGCAGTACTTTCCTCTGCCCTCAACAGGGCAGATAAGTACGCCTGCGCAGGAGCACGACGCTGGGGAGCCTGTTAAGCAAGCAGGAGGGCGGCATTGCAAGAAGATGGGAGGCATCAGACCCGGACCTGCGACACCCATCGGACCGGACCGCCCTGCAGGTGAGTATAATAAAAGTTATTTTTCTTCTCTTGCAGGTCAGATCGGGGGCTTATCTACAAGATTATACAATGCTTTAGATAAGCCCTGAAAGGCAGTGGCCGTATCTTATATCGACCAAAACTGCTGACAGGTTTGCTTTAAAGGAATAAACAATAGGGTGTGGGTGGGTGAATGTCAGAACCCACTGACAGTTTCTTTAAAAGATTTTTCCACCACTTTGACATTGATGACCTATCAGTAGGTTAGAATATTATCATTATATTGAAGGGGGTCCAACACTTGGATATTGCTTGGAGTGTCGACAGAGGCAAGAAGTAAACAGTATACAGTGTGGAATACTACTGCTTCGTGACTTATTCAGAAAATAAAAGCAGATTTACAGTACCCGGCAGCATCTGCTAAACAGTATGACGGACTGGAGGTGTTACTCTTCATACACTGTTTACAACTGACCTCTGCTGGTGCTGATTGATCTTCAAGATCAATGTGGTGCCAAAACAGTAGAAAAAAAATAAATAGATCGTACATACAAATATTATATACTGATAATTAGCTGCTCGGTAAATTTAAAAAAAATATGAAAATGAGATTCTTAGTTAACATTGTGGTAAAAAAGCCCTTTAATAATTAAATGGGGTACATGATCTTAGAAAGAAACCATGCAGTTTTATGATAAGTGGAGGAAAGCTGAAAGTAGTGAATATAACAGAGCAGATTTAGAAACCTAAATCTGGCACAATTCTGTCGCAAACAGAGACATTTTTTTTGCTGCAAAATAACAATAAAAAGTAAGCAAACAATCAGAGTCTATCAAAATGCACCACATCTTTTATACAGTGTGTGCCTTTGCGAGAAATGTGGTTCATCATTTGACTGCATAATTTAGGTTTATATTGTCTGAATATTTACTTGCATTAAATTCACTACATTTTGTTCAGATTTCTACAAGAAATGAGACACAGAAGGCCTGGAGAATTAAACAAACCTCTAGAATAGTGATGAGCGAACGCGCTCGCCACTACTCGTTACTCGCCCGAGCATCACGGTACTCGGCGAGCACCGAGCATTTCCAGGATTACTCGGTGGGAACTCTGGTCTCCACCCAGCTTTTTTGGTGGACTTTATAGACACAATCACAATGCAGGGATCGTCTGCCAGACAATGAAACGCCGAAGCCATCTTTGATGTGGTCATGCAGTGATTGGCTGGCTGCACAGCATCATCAGGGGTATAAGAGACCGGACGTCGCCCTGCTCACCACATTCAGCTACGGATTGAGATAGTGTATGGAGAGCTGCTGCCGAGATAGGGTCTACCATCCTAAACTACTGAAATCCAGATAACTCAACAGTCCTTCTAAGGACTAATTCCAGAGTATATAGGTTCCAGTGTAAGGTAGGCAGGGGAGTATACGTCGCTCTATACACATCAGTGCAAGGCCTGAAGGCACTGTATGTGTGTATATAGATCACTGCATACATCAAGAGGGTCCATTCCCTTACTGTGTTCTGGTGCTGCTGCTACCTGTAGAATATATTGGCTGTATATAGCTAGCCCCAGGTGTAATTGGAATACAGGCCACATATTTTTCGGTGTGGTATCTCCGTGCCAGCTCATATCTGTGCGTGCCCAAAGTTTGGCCAGTTTACGTCAAATTTATTTATTTTTTTGTCCTGGGTGTCACTGTACTGATATACAGTACTAGTTAGCCCCCCCCAAAAAAAATACAGGCCACATATTTGTCGTACTAGCATCTCCATGGCAGCTCATATCTGTGTGTGCTCAAAGTTGGGCCAGTTTACGTCAGTTTTATTTTTTTTGTCCTGGGTGTCACTGTACTGATCTACAGCACTAGTTAACCCAGAAATAAAAAAATACAGGCCACACATTTTTCGTACTGGTATCTCCTTGGCAGCTCATATCTGTGTGTGCTCAAAGTTTGGCCAGTTAACGGCAGTTTTCTTTTTTTTGTCCTGGGTGTCACAGTACTGATATACATCACCTGTTAGCCCCCCCAAAAAAAAACTGTTCACACATTTGTCTTAGTGGTATCGCCGTGCCAGCTCATATCTGTGTGTGCTCAAAGTTTGGGCAGTTTGCGACAGTTTTCTTTTTTTGTCCTGGGTGTCACAGTCCTGATATACAGCACTAGTTAGCCCAAAAATAAAACAACAGGGAACACATTTGTCGTACTGGTATCTCCGTGGCAGCTCATATCTGTGTGTGCTCAAAGTTTGGGCAGTGTAGGCCGGTTTTCCTTCTTTTGTCCTGGGTGTCACAGTCCTGATCTACAGCACTAGTTAACCCAAAAATAAAAAATACAGGCCACACATTTTTCGTACTGGTATCTCCTTGGCAGCTCATATCTGTGTGTGCTCAAAGTTTGGCCAGTTAACGGCAGTTTTCTTTTTTTTGTCCTGGGTGTCACAGTACTGATATACATCACCTGTTAGCCCCCCAAAAAAAAAACTGTTCACACATTTGTCTTAGTGGTATCGCCGTGCCAGCTCATATCTGTGTGTGCTCAAAGTTTGGGCAGTTTGCGACAGTTTTCTTTTTTTGTCCTGGGTGTCACAGTCCTGATATACAGCACTAGTTAGCCCAAAAATAAAACAACAGGGAACACATTTGTCGTACTGGTATCTCCGTGGCAGCTCATATCTGTGTGTGCTCAAAGTTTGGGCAGTGTAGGCCGGTTTTCCTTCTTTTGTCCTGGGTGTCACAGTCCTGATCTACAGCACTAGTTAACCCAAAAATAAAAAAATACAGGCCACACATTTTTCGTACTGGTATCTCCTTGGCAGCTCATATCTGTGTGTGCTCAAAGTTTGGGCAGTTTGCGACAGTTTTCTTTTTTTGTCCTGGGTGTCACAGTCCTGATATACAGCACTAGTTAGCCCAAAAATAAAACAACAGGGAACACATTTGTCGTACTGGTATTTCCGTGGCAGCTCATATCTGTGTGTGCTCAAAGTTTGGGCAGTGTAGGCCGGTTTTCCTTCTTTTGTCCTGGGTGTCACAGTGTCATGGGTGCATCGCCACGAAGATCGTCGCGATTGCACATTCTGACTTCTCACAGCTGAGCTGCTGTTTCTTTGTGTTTGGTAATGAGAGAGTTAATTTTACCTAGCTCTTTGCTAAGACTAGGTTCAGCCTCGCCCGGCTGCTTTGGATTATGTTCTAATTAGTTTCCTTTATATTCCTGCCAGTCTGGGTGTTGGATGCCGGTGAAAGCATTCATATAGTTTAGCAGACTGGATCGGTTCTGGGAATACTTAAGCTAAGAGTTCCTTAGTTGTTTTTACTCTTACAGCTTATAGTTTATCTCTGAGACCTATGGTGTTCCTACTGTGTGTGAGTGTTGTATGTAAGACTTTATTTACTTTATTTCTTATCTTTCTTGTATGTCTTTCTGTTCATTAACCGTTACCTGGTCATTCCCTTTGGTGGTATTCAGGGTCCTTCTTAGGACTAGAATACAGTTGGCAGGGATTGATAGGAGACAGGGTTTACGCTGGTGGCCTGGACCTCTGTACCTTTAACAGTACCTCCAGGTTGAGGGATTAGTTAGGACCCCAGTTAGGGTCAGCTTAGACCCCGGTCACCCTCTAGCCGGAGACAGCGTATAACGGATTCCGTTTTGACCCACTGGACTTTCTGTCAGGTAAAATCTATGTTATCATATAGCTATGCGCATGTTATATAGTATGTTGCCCTTTTGATATAGATTATTGTCATCACATATATATATCTGCTATACAGCGTGACATTTTCACCGGCCCTACTAAAGATTCTCCCCAGCTATCATGGATCCAGTAGCCCAGCTGGCCCGGCAGTTGCAGGGATTGTCCATGGAGTTGGCAGACATTAAGTCCAAGGTTTTGTCCCCCCGGAGCAAACCAGATCTGAACCTAAGGTTGCTCTCCCGGACAGGTTCACTGGTGGGCGGGACAAATTTTTTACTTTCCGGGAGGCATGTAAATTGTACTTTCGGCTGCGGCCTCGGTCATCTGGGAGTGAAGAGCAGAGGGTGGGAATTGTTATCTCGCTCTTACAAGGGGATCCTCAATCTTGGGCGTTCTCTATTCCTCCAGGCTCCCCAGATCTCCAGTCAGTGGATCGATTTTTTACTGCCCTGGGTCTGGTATATGATGATCCGGATCGAGTCTCCCTTGCTGAAACAAGGTTACGTAAAATACGGCAAGGAAATCGTCCAGCGGAGGAATATTCTTCTGAGTTCCGTAGATGGGCAACAGATACTCAGTGGAATGACCCTGCTCTTAGGAGCCAGTTTTGTCAAGGGTTGTCTGACAAATTAAAAGATGTGTTGGCTCAGTATGATTCTCCTCCATCACTGGAGGCTGCTATGGCCCTCGCTATTCGCATTGATAGACGTCTTCGGGGAAGACGCGAGGTAACTCCGCCCCCGTGATGACTCCACCTACTACTAAAGTCCCTTATACTGAGGTTCCTCTGGTCTGTTCTGAGGAACCCATGCAGTTGGGAGGGACATCATTTTGTAGGAGGGAATCAGCGGTGCGCCGCAAGACTAGAAGGTGTTTCTTTTGCGGGAGAGAGGGACATTTTGTTGGGGGGTGTCCATCCCGGACCTCTTTGAACCAAGGAGTTAACCTGGGAGTGTGTATTTCGTCCCAAATCCCTCTCAGTTTCTCGTGCCTGCGGAGGTGGTGATTGGTACTAGAACTGAGAGGATTTCTGTTTTTCTTGATAGTGGGTCCGGGGCTAATCTGGTGGACACTCGGTTTGCCCAGGTGCATGGTATGCAACTGAGTGTATTGGCCAAACCCGGTCCCTATACTCTCTATTGATTCTAGACCTCTTGGTCAAGGTAGCTTGGTACAAGCTGTTCATAACATAGATCTTCGAGTAGGGGCAATACATAAAGAGCAATTGTCTTGTTATGTGTTGGAGGGTCTGCCTGCTCCTATTGTGTTGGGACTTCCTTGGTTGGCTAAACATAACCCAGTGATTGATTGGCAATCCAGAAAGATAAGCCAGTGGGGTGAATTTTGCAAGAATAACTGCATGAGCACGGTCATCGGTGCGGTTGTGCCTAGGACTTTGCCTCCTTTTCTGGAGGACTTTGGGGAGATGTTCTCAGAGGAGGGGTGTAAAGAGTTACCTCCTCATCGCGCATATGACTGCTCAATAAAGTTGCTTCCTGATGCCTTATCTCGTACTTTCCCAGGGGCCGGGAGGACGGATGATCCGGTTCCTATTCCTCAGGAGGGAGTTGTAGTGTCAGCTGTATGCTCTGAGCTTGAGGGGGAGGTATTGGGGGCTCAGGGGGACGCCCCTGTGGGACTTCCAGGGAGACTGATAGTTCCAGATCGCTTAAGACTGAAGGTTACGGAGAACCCTTACAAACGGATGGCTGATAGGAGGAGAGTTTCTGGTCTAGATCTGAGGGTGAACGATCTGGTGTGGTTGTCTACCAGGAATATAAAACTTAAAGTTCCCTCCTGGAGGTTGGGTCCCAGATTCATCGGGCCATACAGGATTAGTTCCATAATTAATCCTGTGGCATTTCGTCTGGACCTCCCTCCTACGTTTAAAATTCATAATGTGTTTCACAAGTCATTACTTAAAAAGTATGTGGCACCAGTCATACCGTCACCTCTACCTCCTCCTTCAGTGGTAATCAATGATAACGTGGAAGTTCATTGGAGGGGGTATGGTCCTGAGGAGAGGACGTGGGTCCCTGCGTCTGATGATAACGCAGATCGATTGGTTCGGACCTTTCACACAACTTACCCGGACAGACCTGGTCATGAGGGTCCGGAGGCCCCTCGTAGAAGGGGGGGTACTGTCATGGGTGCATCGCCACGAAGATCGTCGCGATTGCACATTCTGACTTCTCACAGCTGAGCTGCTGTTTCTTTGTGTTTGGTAATGAGAGAGTTAATTTTACCTAGCTCTTTGCTAAGACTAGGTTCAGCCTCGCCCGGCTGCTTTGGATTATGTTCTAATTAGTTTCCTTTATATTCCTGCCAGTCTGGGTGTTGGATGCCGGTGAAAGCATTCATATAGTTTAGCAGACTGGATCGGTTCTGGGAATACTTAAGCTAAGAGTTCCTTAGTTGTTTTTACTCTTACAGCTTATAGTTTATCTCTGAGACCTATGGTGTTCCTACTGTGTGTGAGTGTTGTATGTAAGACTTTATTTACTTTATTTCTTATCTTTCTTGTATGTCTTTCTGTTCATTAACCGTTACCTGGTCATTCCCTTTGGTGGTATTCAGGGTCCTTCTTAGGACTAGAATACAGTTGGCAGGGATTGATAGGAGACAGGGTTTACGCTGGTGGCCTGGACCTCTGTACCTTTAACAGTACCTCCAGGTTGAGGGATTAGTTAGGACCCAGTTAGGGTCAGCTTAGACCCCGGTCACCCTCTAGCCGGAGACAGCGTATAACGGATTCCGTTTTGACCCACTGGACTTTCTGTCAGGTAAAATCTATGTTATCATATAGCTATGCGCATGTTATATAGTATGTTGCCCTTTTGATATAGATTATTGTCATCACATATATATATCTGCTATACAGCGTGACACACAGTCCTGATCTACAGCACTAGTTAACCCAAAAATAAAAAAATACAGGCCACACATTTTTCGTACTGCTATCTCCTTGGCAGCTCATATCTGTGTGTGCTCAAAGTTTGGCCAGTTAACGGCAGTTTTCTTTTTTTTGTCCTGGGTGTCACAGTACTGATATACAGCACCTGTTAGCCCCCCCCAAAAAAAACTGTTCACACATTTGTCTTAGTGGTATCGCCGTGCCAGCTCATATCTGTGTGTGCTCAAAGTTTGGGCAGTTTGCGACAGTTTTCTTTTTTTGTCCTGGGTGTCACAGTCCTGATATACAGCACTAGTTAGCCCAAAAATAAAAAAAACAGGTCACACATTTGTCGTAGTGGTATCTTCGTGGCAGCTCATATCTGTGCGTGCTCAAAGTTTGGGCAGTTTGCGACAGTTTTCTTTTTTTTGTCCTGGGTGTCACAGTCCTGATATACAGCACTAGCTAGCCCAAAAATAAAAAAACAGGGCACACATTTGTCGTACTGGTATCTCCGTGGCAGCTCATATCTGTGTGTGCTCAAAGTTTGGGCAGTGTAGGCCGGTTTTCCTTCTTTTGTCCTGGGTGTCACAGTCCTGATATACAGCTCTAGTTAGCCCAAAAATAAAAAAAACAGGTCAAACATTTGTCGAAGTGGTATCTTCGTGGCAGCTCATATCTGTGTGTGCTCAAAGTTTGGGCAGTTTGCGACAGTTTTTCTTTTTTTTGTCCTGGGTGTCACAGTCCTGATATACAGCACTAGATAGCCCAAAAAGTTAAAAAACAGGGCATTCATTTGTCTTAGTGGTATCTCCGTGACAGCTCATATCTGTGTGTGCTCAAAGTTTGGCCAGTTTACGTCAGTTTTCTTTTTTTATCCTGGGTGTCACTGTACTTACCGTATTTTTCGGACTATAAGACGCACCAGACTATAAGACGCACCCAGGTTTTAGAGGTGGAAAATAGGGAAAAATATATTTGAAGCAAAAAATGTGGTAAAATATTTATTAACATAAATAACATACTATTATATGTGGTGTTATTATATATAATAGCATGTTATTATGTAGGAAGCTGCGGTTAGGAGATGGTGCTGCGGGACCAGTGTGGTATCTGTAAACTACTATGTGAAGACGCTGGAGGGTAAGTATAAGGCCGGGGTCACACATGCAAGAAACTCGCACGATTTTGTGTGAGTCTCTCTCATGAACACCTGGCACTGCCGCTGGCACTCAGACTGGAGCGTGCGGCTGCATAGAAATAGAGACAGAGATGATAGAGACAGAGATGATAGAGACAGAGATGATAGAGACAGAGATTATAGAAACAGAGATGATAGAAGCAGAGATGATAGAGGCAGAGATGATGGGGCAGAGATGATGGGGCAGAGATGATGGGGACAGAGATGATGGGGACAGAGATGATGGGGACAGAGATGATTGGGACAGAGATGCGTTTTTTTAATGCGTTTCATGTGCGCACGATGCGCTGCGCAAAAAAACGCAAGTGTGAAATTAGCCTAACCTTTTAATTAATTCTCTATTATACAGTGTGTCTGAAGGACCTGTGATGACATCATGAAGAGGCAGGGCTTTGTGTGGTCATGTGATGCTCCAGCCCGCCCTCTTCATGACCTCATCACAGGTACTCCACAGGAGCATTCAGCATGGCATCAGCACAGCCCCAGGCTGTCAGGTATGCGATGCCTACTGCTCCACTCTGCTCCTGCCGCCTCCTTCTCCTTCAGACACCGATCTGCCCAGCTGCTGCAGGAATCAGGCGCTGGGGAACCATGTGGCTCTGTCATTAGCTGCTCCCTGCTCACTGCTCAGCTGATAGGTGTTCGGGGAAGCGGCTGATTAATATTCACTGCACTTAAGTATCTGGACCAGTGGTTTCCTCAGCGCTTGTTTCCTGCAGCGGAGGGGATATTTTCCTGCCTCCTGCGATCCTACTCCACCGCTGCCCCCTGCCCCCCTCCCTACATGTTACATTCCGACCATAAGACGCACCCACACTTTCCTCCCAAATTTGGAGGAAAAAAAGTGCATCTTATGGTCCAAAAAATACGGTATGTACAGCAGTATTTTGCAAAAAAAATAAAAATAACAGGGCACACATTTGTCGTAGTGGTATCTAAGTGCCAGCTCATATCTGTGAGTGCTCAAAGTTTGGCCATTTTAGTCCAATAAATTGTATTTTTTTTGCAGTCTGTTAATGTAGTTATTAAATCTGATAAGGCCAAAAACATTTTTACCTAAAGTCCAGATAGGTAAAAGTGTGGTTTTCAAGCACACGTATCACATACAAGTTGACTCACAAATCACCCTTTTCTAGTGAAGGTGTATAATATTCTATTCCATTTACAATAGGCAAGGCACGTGGCAAGGGACAGGGAAGTGGACGTGATGGTGATGGTGCAGGCCAAGGCTGTGGGCAAGCTGAAATTGGCCCACCGAAAACACCCACATCTTCTCGCTGGACCTTAGTGTCCGAAGTCCTAGGGGGTCTCGGCAGGCCAGCACTATTGAAGCCTGAGCAGTGTGAAAAGGTTGCTGGTTGGATAGTAGATAATACTTCCAGTTACTTATCCACCACCACCAGGACCCTGTTTTCAACACGGTCAAGTCACAGTAGCCATGAATCTGGACGGCATATTCCTTAAACTGATCCTCCTTCCTCCCACTATGCTGAGTGCCCTGAGACAACTGATCCCACACTCGGACACTCCAAAGAGCTTTTCAGTTTTCCATTTGGAGATTCGTGCCTCTCGCCAGCTCCACTGCAAGCTGGGCAAGATGATATTCCATGTAGCGATGCACAAATCTTTGTGCAGCCACGGTCACAAGAGGTGAATGATGATGAGACTCAATTGCTGGAAAGTCAGGAGGAGGACCAGGATGGGGAAGTGGAAAATAAGGTGATGGATGATGTAGTAACAGACCCAACCTGGCAGAAGAACATGCAGAGCGAGGACAGCAGCATATAGGGGGAGGTAGGCGTCACACCACTTCAGGCAGGAAGAAGCAGTGTGGTGGCCTCAGACTGAAGGCGGGCAACCGTTCCCCGTAACACAACCTGACGGAAGTTGCTAGTCCAACTGTTAGGTCTTCCCAAGTCTGGTAATTTTTTAAAGACTCTGCCGATAACCCCAAACAGGCCATTTACAACACCTGTCATGCCAGCATCAGTAGGGGTAGCAAAATTACCAGCCTTACCACCACCAGCATGATCAGGCACATGGCATCAAAGCACCTGACTTTGAGGGGACAACCCCAGACTCCAGGAACAGTGTCTGCGGGTGACAACACTGCTTCTTCCACTGTTGTGCGTGCACGCAAATCCCCTGTCCACGGTGCATGTGAAGATGCCTCCTGCCCTGCACCTGCCATTGACCACAGTCAAATACTACCATCATCAAACACGTCCACGTCCTAGTCCCAGCACAGATTTTAGTTGTCCATACCCCAGTCATAGGACCGTAAGCGGAAATACACAGCCAACGCCCCACAGGCCACAGTACTCAATTCTCTTATTTCTTGTCTGCCTGCGGTCAAAATGTTGCCTTTTAGGTTTGTGGGGACGGAAGCTTTCCGCAACCTGATGGCAGTGGCCGTCCCAAGGTACTCTGTCCCCAGCCGCCACTATTTCTCCCGCTGTGCCATCCTGGCATTACACAAGCACATGTCCCACAACATTACCAGTGCCCTCAACAAAGCAGGTACTGGGAAAGTAAACCTAACCATGGACACGTGAACAAGTGCTTGTGGCCAGGGACGGTACATCTCGCTGAAGTCACACTGGGTTAACATAGTGGAAGCCGGTACCCAGTCAGACCTTGTCTCCCGGCGCCAAGGATTGCGGGCCCTACATCAATCAGGGTTCCCCCCATTGTGTACAGCTCCTGCACCTCCTCCTCCTCTTCAGCCTCCATGTCAGAAATGAGCACATCAGTCTCAAGCTGGAAGCACTGCAGCACTGCCTAAGCAAAGCGGCAAGAGGCTGTGCTGAAGCTAATTTGCTTAGGTGACAAACCGCACGATGCTGAATAGTTGTTGACAGCTCTGAAAGAGCAGACAGATGTGTGGCTGACACCGCTAAATCTCCAGCCAGGCATAGTTGTGTGTGACAATGGCAGGAACCTGGTGGCGGCTTTGAGGCAAGGCGAACTGACACGTACCATGCTTGGCACATGCGCTTAACCTCGTTGTTCAATGTTTTCTAAAAAGCCATCCGGAGCTGCCGGATCTGCTGGTTAAAGTACGTACGCCGCCTGTGTGCACATTTTAGAAAGTCAGCTACAGCTTCAGCCGCCCTTGCTGTGCTTCAGCAGTGATTGCAAATTCCAGCTCACCGACTGGTGTGTGATGTCTCCACGTGTTGGAACTCTACACTGCATATGTCAGAAAGGATTTGTGAGCAGATGCGGGCAGTTGTTGAATACCAGTTGTAAGGTTCTTTGTCTCTCTTGACATGTTCCTTGAAACTCAGTTTTCCATCGGCCATTTTGCTTTCTGTCTTTCTGCAGCTCTTGCCCTCAGTTAATATGGAGTTTCCAGTTTTCATGTTCCCGCCCTGATTCTTCCCTCTTGCTTCTTAAGCAGCCTCAGCTGAACAATCAGTGCTCCTGAATCAAGCCTCAGTCAGTCTGTGACCTGACTCCTGGAAGCCTTGGACTTGTACTCCAGCTATTCCCTACTGAGGAACCTTGGAACACTTTTGGACTCTGGAAACCTGCTGTTTGGTGAATCCATGTTTGCAGAGGAATTACGGTACAGAGAAGAGATCCTGAACCTGCTTTGGAGAGTTATTGTAGTGCTTGAAGTTACTCTGGCCTGCTGTGTCTCCTGTCGCTGTTCCTGCAAACTGTGTGAACTTTTCAGCATGCTTGTATGAAGTAATACAAGTCATTTCATTTCAACCTATGTCTCCTGTGTTTTCCTCGCACCCAAGCACAAGACGCTATAGGAACTGTACACTATACATGACAAGATTCAAGAGCCAATGATTAGTGTCTGCTGGGTCTGGGAAAGCCGTGTCTGCTGTGACTGTGGATATCAGATGTCCGTTTAATAACTTATGTGATGACAGTGGTTGTGACTTCTCACAACCATTCCAGGTGAGCGCATTCCCTTAAAATTTTACTCTGGAGTGTTACCACAGGTAAACACTATTGTTTTTTTTTGTTTGTTTTTCCTTTCCTCTTCTCCTTCCAGCACCTCTGCCTTAAAAGATCTGGAAGATGGAGGCCCGCATAAAGGAACTTTGCGGAGTGACTGATACAATCCTTTCAGATGTACAGACTTTAAAAACCCGTTTTGCAAGCCTACAGGACCTCACTAATCATAATTTGCAAGTGTTTGGACAGACTACCCAGGAATTGCGAGCAAGGATTGAGGCTCTAGAGGAACGAGCCCAGGCTCCTGCCATAACCCCAAGTTCTGGGATCCCCAAATTACCTCCTTTTCGTTTTGGCGGTGAACGTGAGAAATTCAGGGGATTTATTAATCAATGCAATTTATTTTTCTCTGCACATGCTTCACAATTTCCCACTGAACGATCCAAAGTGCTTACTATAATCATGTTGCTTACCAATAAGGCTTTGATGTGGGCAAACCCTCTGATTGAGACTGAGGATGATTGTTTGAATCACCTTGATGCTTTTATTTCAGCCATGGGGCAGGTGTTTGATGACCCCAATCGAGGTGCAACAGCTGAAGCAGCCATGTTAACTTTGCGCCAAGGTAAGCGTTCAGTAGCCGAATATGCCCTGGATTTCAGGAGATGGGCTCTTGATACCACTTGGGACACTTCCGCTAAAAAATCTATTTTTCGGAAAGGGTTGTCTCCACTGATTAAGGATGAACTTGCTCGTGCCGACCCTCCCACTGCGTTAGGTGACTTTATTAACTATTGTATCCGTATTGATGCTCGTCTGACTGAACGCAGACAAGAGAGATGGTTCGAAAATAATCGCACTAACCTTTTACTACCTCCCTCCTCAGCTAAGGAACCTTTGAGTAGGATAACAAGGGAACCAGAACCTGAACCCATGCAGGTGGACTCTTTACAAAGACGGGTTAGTGATGCACGCAAAGAACATCGTATAAAGGAAAATCTATGTTTCTACTGTGGTAAGTCAGGGCACTTCATTATAAACTGCCCCAGCCGTTCTCGTAAGACTACTGCAGCAGTCATTCACTGTGAGTGTTGCGAGAGGAGCTCTGTCATGTCCGAGCCTCAGGCTCCAGAGAGATCTGCTGCAAGAGATCTTGATTTCTCGGACTTAAACTCTGTTAGTTCTGGGGACGATGACGGTATAAACGCTGCAATTTTTCAAGTTTCCTCAGCGGTGTCCCAGCTGAGTTGTAAAAGAAACAATTCTCATTGCTTCCTTTCCATCAAACTCTGGGTTGACTCAGTCTGGGTGTCTAGCTCTGCTATGATCGACTCAGGAGCAAGTGGAAATTTTATGGATATCTCCTTTGCTCTGAAACAGGGGATACGTTCAGTGAAGAAGGCTACTCCAGTACAGATGGAGACTGTGGATGGCTCTCTACTGACTTCTGGACCAGTGGATCAAGAAACAGAGCCTTTGAGGGTCCTTATGGGTAAAGATCATCAGGAGAAAATGTCTTTTTTGCTTATCTCTTCTCCCCACTTTCCCATCATTCTAGGGCTACCATGGCTGCAGGCGCAGAATCCTACGATTAACTGGGAGACCAAGGAATTACACTTTCCGGAGAAACAGATGAGTCAAGGAGTTTCAGCTTGCTCTGTTCCTAAAGGAACCATGTCAGTCCCTGAACTACCAGCTGTATACCAGGACTATGTGGATTTATGTGACAAGAAGAACGCTGATCAGCTTCCTCCTCACCGTCCATATGATTGTCCAATTGAATTATTGCCCGGAGCCGAGATACCTTTTGGTAAGATCTACCCCCTAGCGGGGCCCGAGCTAAAAGCTTTGAAGGATTATATAGACGAAAATTTAGCCAAGGGCTTCATACGCCCCTCTTCATCTCCCGCAGGTGCACCCATCTTCTTTGTGAAGAAGAAAGATGGATCTCTGAGACCCTGCATAGACTATAGGGAACTCAATAAGGTTACTATTAGAAACCGTTATCCATTGCCTTTAATCCCTGAGTTGTTGGAGAGAGTGCGGCATGCCAAAATTTTCTCTAAACTGGATCTCCGTGGGGCCTATAACTTGGTCCGTATTAGACCTGGGATGAATGGAAGACTGCTTAAAGGTCACGCTATGGACACTTTGAATATCTAGTTATGCCTTTTGGTCTGAGTACCGCCTCAGCCACTTTCCAACACTTCGTGAATGATATCTTCAGGGATCTCCTAGATACATTTGTGGTGATTTATCTGGATGATATTCTAATTTTTTCTAACTCCACAGAGGAACATCATGGACATGTGAGAATGGTCTTAGAACGCCTAAGACAAAACCATCTCTACATCAAGCTTGAAAAATGTGAATTCCATAGGACCGAAATTCAATTTCTGGGGTATGTACTATCTACGCAAGGGATTAGTATGGATGGAAGCAAAACCCAAGCCATCAAGGATTGGCCAATTCCTAGAAATGTGAAGGAGGTGCAGCGTTTCATCGGGTTTGCCAACTTCTATAGACGTTTCATTAAGAATTTTTCTGAGGTAGTGTCACCTATCACCCAACTTACCCGGAAACAGTCTAGGTTCTCCTGGACCCCGCAAGCTCAGGAAGCATTTTCCTGTTTAAAGGATAAATTTACCACCGCACCTATCTTAGTACATCCCAACCCCGAGCTTGCCTTCATAATAGAGGGGGATGCTTCAGACTGTGCCGTTGGAGCTATACTCTCTCAGAGAACAGGTGAGAAGAATGTCTTGCATCCCTGTGCCTTCTTTTCCCAGCAGTTGTCTTCGGCTGAGAGGAACTACGATGTGGGCAATAGAGAATTTTTGGCCATTATTGCCGCCTTCAAGGAATGGAGACACCTTCTTCAGGGAGCTGCACAGCAAATAGTCATCCTGACAGACCATCGTAACCTTGAATTTATCAGTAGAGGAGAATGGTAAGCACTCAGCCAAAAAGGGGGTAGATACCCTAAACGGTGCAAGTGAAAAAGGACCAATGGTCCTACAGTCCACAGGCAAAAGAGAATCACTGCACACGTAATTAATGCAAAAAAGTGAACAAGTTTATTGAAGAAAATGCGACAAATATGGTTTGACGTTTCGGCCATACATGGCCTTTATCAAAAATTGGTCGCTGAAAAAGATAATACATAAAACATATCAGAACGTGAGTACATATAAAAAATCCTAAATAATGGTATGGGTGTTGATATATATATACGTAGGAACATCAATTATTTCCAACATTAGAGATAGGTAGTATATGAAAAGCATGTAGTCATACCCTTTTCAATGTGGAGATTCTAGAGACTGATTATAGTAGGGTTTTCATCATAACCTATAGATAAAGGTGAAGGAGTATGATTAGGGCACAGTCCCTAGAATGTATACATATCAGAGGAGTGAGTGCATATACATACAAAATATATACAAAAAAATAATATACAATTATATACATAGGAGAAAAGATGCAGTATATTTACATATGTCTGTGATGATTCAGGTATGTCACAGGTGGGGGAGCAATTATGCTTTAGAAGGACCCTGTATGCTGTGCAGAGAAAATGGAATCAATCATGTTGAACAGAAAAAAAGAAAAAAAGAAAGAAATAAATCTTGTTTAAAACGGTGCATAATGTAGACCGCAGATGATGGGTAACACACCAGCTTTATATATTCAATTTGCAAGGCTGAATGCCCTGTCACAAGGTGTTTAACTATGGTGGACATAGTGAGGAGCGATATGGCAGGACTCTATAATGAATACTATAAGGGGTAACACACCAGCTTCATGTATACCATTTGCAAGACTGAATGCCCCGTCACAAGGAGTTAAAATATAGTTGTACTAGTGAGGAGCGATGTGGGAGGACGCTATCATAAATAATGGACTAGAGATACTCACAGTGTGGTCATTGGTGGCGCAGGGTCAAATGCAGGCAAAGGCACAGTGATATTCTGGAGGAGATAACGCCAGCACAGCAGTGCCGTGGCGATGTGTGGGTAAGGGCTGCACGTTTTAAATAGGAGCCGTTGGTACCGCCGTGTGACCGGAAATGACGTCGGCTCACAGCCGCGTCATGTGATAGGTAATGAGATTGTTCACCCACGTACAGGGAAATCCTACCCCATCAAAGGTTTCTTCACGTGCGAAACAAATTTCGTGGTATACCTGATTAAGTGTCCGTGTGGGCTTCTGTACGTGGGTGAGACAACTCAGACCATAAGAGATCGAATCTCAGCCCACAAATCAACAATCAGATGTGCTAAAACGTGGCTTCCTCTACCTGCTCATTTCCAAGAAGCAAGGCATAATGTGGCGCAATTAAGGTTTCAAATTATTGAAAAAGTACCCAGGCCGACCCGAGGGGGTAACCACATCAAACTCTTGAAGCAACGTGAGACATTTTGGATATATACCCTCGATACGCTACATCCAAGAGGTCTAAACAAGGAAATTGACTGGTTAATATAAGTGGAATAAATGACCAACTAATATGGTATCTTTCTTTTTCTAGGCCCATTGAAATTGAAATCCCTCTCTTGTCTTCTCCATGGTAAGAACCCCAAAACCCCTCATTCCCGTTTTATTTATTCCCTAATTTATTACTTACCCTTTTCCCGTTATAATATCCCTTCCCCCTTAAAAATAACCCCTTGCTATTGATTTATTTAATTTTAATTTAATTTTATTTAATTTCACTCTTTTCTCCCTTTTTCTTTTTTCCCCCTTTTGAGTTTGGACTCCTACCATGCATTATTATTATTATCATTATTTTATTTCTATGTATTACCTTTTGTTACAGGTGAGATCCAGGTCCTATTATGCTACCTATATGTGACATATATTAACCACCACTCTGTGTGTTATCGTTACACATTCATTCCTCTATATTATACATTATCTCCCCCTGCTCTGAGATTGAGCGATTTCTTCTCACATGTGACCTATTGACACAGCCAGTGAGATTGAGTGCGCAAGCGCTGTTTTTCCAGTTACCTAGCAACGTCCCCCATTTCAGCAAGGAGACATACTTGCCTACTGTGCAAACGCAGCTCTCTGCAACAGGAGACGTCTGTGACGTCCCCTATCACATGACGCGGCTGTGAGCCGACGTCATTTCCGGTCACACGGCGGTACCAGCGGCTCCTATTTAAAACGTGCAGCCCTTACCCACACATCGCCACGGCACTGCTGTGCTGGCGTTATCTCCTCCAGAATATCACTGTGCCTTTGCCTGCATTTGACCCTGCGCCACCAATGACCACACTGTGAGTATCTCTAGTCCATTATTTATGATAGCGTCCTCCCACATCGCTCCTCACTAGTACAACTATATTTTAACTCCTTGTGACGGGGCATTCAGTCTTGCAAATGGTATACATGAAGCTGGTGTGTTACCCCTTATAGTATTCATTATAGCGTCCTGCCATATCGCTCCTCACTATGTCCACCATAGTTAAACACCTTGTGACAGGGCATTCAGCCTTGCAAATTGAATATATAAAGCTGGTGTGTTACCCATCATCTGCGGTCTACATTATGCACCGTTTTAAACAAGATTTATTTATTTCTTTCTTTTCTTTTTTTCTGTTCAACATGATTGATTCCATTTTCTCTGCACAGCATACAGGGTCCTTCTAAAGCATAATTGCTCCCCCACCTGTGACATACCTGAATCATCACAGACATATGTAAATATACTGCATCTTTTCTCCTATGTATATAATTGTATATTATTTTTTTGTATATATTTTGTATGTATATGCACTCACTCCTCTGATATGTATACATTCTAGGGACTGTGCCCTAATCATACTCCTTCACCTTTATCTATAGGTTATGA
>JARQOD010000002.1:373778361-373906070 GCA_033576555.1 Oophaga sylvatica
TTCTCTAAGATGGTAGTGGACGCTGCCCATGTCATCTCGTTGCCCCCAGTGTACGTCCTTGCTCATTGGCTGAAAAAAGGTGCCTGCAAGCATTATGGGAAAAACCGACTTTGGCGCTTGGGTCGACAACCGCATGGCCAACTTCACCCTATGGTCGGGTTTCACTCGGCGAAACTCGACTTTAGCGAAAGTCGGGGACTTATGAATCTACCGACCTGTTTCGCTCAACTCTATACTTTAGTTCTTTATTTACTAAAAGTAAATAGCTGGGCATAGTGAAAATGTTACTTTGCATTTTACAATCACCAGCACAACATTTTTTCAAAAATATATATGAAAAATTATGTTTCCATTAGAAAATCTGGCATTTTAGTGTTGAAAACCTCTATGACAGACAACTTTTCGAATAATGTGCACTTTTTGCTGGCAAGAACACTGGCAATTAATTGAATATTATTTTATATTGCCTTCTGAATAATAAATAATGAATAATAGAAAAAAAAGTATTTTATGCACTACTTTGTAATCAATGTTTTCATAGCAAAGAATAATACATGCCGAAAAGTTATTCATAGCTGTTTAGTAGCAGCACAATTATTAGAGCAATTTATATATAATTTGCTGCAGACAAGACTGATTCAGACATCTGCAAAATTTCCACAGTTGGCTTCTGAAGCATTGAAACTTGCTATTCATCCTGAATCAGCTGAGACCTTCAAGAATACAGCAATGTGCCAAATGCAAATCTGCTTTATGCTGAACCACATGGCTTCATTTACATATTTCAAAATTATAAACAGAGCTTAACAAAAATTGGAACTAATGTGTATAATTTCTAAACAGCGATCTATATGATTCAGAACAGTTTTCATAGTTTGCGCATTCAGGCATATTTAGGTCTTCAAAAATTAATATTTCATAATATGCCTGGTTACCCATCAAAAGAAAAAAAAAACCTAAAGAGATTAACTGGAATATAAGTTGGTATGCAAGCAGCATGTAGGTGCATGTTCACACTGCCCACTAAACAGATAAAACCAAAGATAAAACCATAAGGCCGGCGTCACACTAATGAGGAATACAGACGAGTAAGAAGCGTGAAAACCACGCATTACACACGGACCTATATTTCTCTATGGGGTAGTTCTGATCATGCGTATTTTTCTCGGGCGTATCTTACGGTGCGAGACACGCTCAGCATGCTGCGATTGGACGCGTATTACGCCTGTTGTACGCCAATGAAAGTCTATGGGTGCGAGAAAACAACGGATTACACACGGACCAGGCTTGTGACTTGCGAGAAATACGGAAGACTTCTGCAGCTCACAGGAAATAGTGCAACACATGCTGGAGGAAGCTGACACATGCAAATTAGCTCTAAAAGAGTGCCAGACATCCGGAAGAACGCCTCCACGGAGTCGGCCATGATGCTTACGCTCATCAATGTGGACATGTTGAGAGTATTGCTGCACGAGAAGCCCGAAATTTGCCACAAAAAAGATGCACATTACGCGGACTGCACAAGGAAAGAGGCGGCATGGAGGCGCATCTGTGGGCAGATGTTTCCCCACTTTGGCGACAGCCCACGCGAGGATCAGCAGCGAATGAGTAAGTTACTTGCTTTTTTCACAATCTTCTTAACGGTCACAGCGTCATTGTAGTGCAGAATTAGCCCCCCAATTTATGACAGTTTTATTTGCGCAAAAATGTTAGTATATTCACATCCTACTAGACCCCCATGACTATATAACGTGTATGTAGACTAATTAGGCTTTGTCAAGCTAGCTACATTATTACATTATAGGTGTCATTGCAGTGGATGATGTTATGAGAAGATGGAGAAGCATCCGTGACAATACAGGCGCCAACGCCAGCAGAGGGCCAAGAGCGGGTCACCAGTACCCAGAAAGCGAAAGTACATTTACTTTGACAGGTTGGGTTTTGTTGCACCTATTCTGGATCTCAAACCGTAAGTACATACATCACACCACATACCACATATGCAGTTTAGGGTCACCTCTCCAACATGTTCTAATCGCCTTTAATTTCCCAACAAATCTGAGGATCCTACTGCACGGGAGCCTGTACCTCAACCCATTCCATCACCGAAACAACCTTGGCAACAACAGGGTCAAAAGGCTGCCTATAATCCGACTTCCCAATATGGCCACATGTACAGCACAAGTGTTGGAGGCTGGTACCAACCTGGATGTGCTCAACATGGTCATATTGGGGGGTATGATTCTTGTGGGTATCATCTTACACAGGACTATAATCTCCCTTATCTGTATGGGAATGTGCCCACACACCAACCTGACCGTGGGCAGATGTTAGCTCAGGGGCCTGAAAATCAACCCCAACAGGGTGATGGTCAAGGTGGTCATCCAAGCCAACAACAAAGAGATGCTGGGAACCCGCCAACCCCACCACACACATACCACCAGCTGTGATTTTGTAGGTAACTTATATTTTAGGATTTAAATACAAGTTAGTAATGGTTTGATATTTACTTTAACCTCCTCTTGTCTCTAAGACATTCGCAGTAATCTAGATGCCTGTAAACAACATATGCTAGCAATATGCTGTTCAGTAGGCATAGTCAACCGCTATTATTTTCATTATCTGTTGATATTGAGAGAAAAGTAAGTTCTTTTGACCATTTATTTTAACACCATGTTGTGTAACGCATATTTGCACTTATCTAAATGGCTACAAAGACCATATGGTACTAAACTGGTGGTATATGGGCTATGGGAAAATATTATAATTTTGTTCTATATTATCATTTATACCTATGTTTGTTATTTTTTCCCCATCCCTGTTAAAAATTGTTGGCTAATGCATCATTGCATTAGTCTAGTCTTACAACCCAACCATAAGGGGCAGATATGGTGCTCACTAGTGGTAGTGAAAGTTGGTCATTTGGTAAATGTAATTTCACTCCGTGTTGGCTACTGCATATTTAAAGTAGTATAATCTTGTCAACCAAACATATGGGTAACATATGGTCTTCACTATAAATAGTGAACGGTTGTATTTTTTCAACATTTATTTTGACTAACACTTGTCAAATCCATCTTTGCACTTGTGTGATGTGATGAATCCGACATATGGGTCACATATGATCAGCACTACCCATAGTGACGAAGTCGTCTGACACTCGCATGTGAAATCCCAGCTCTGGCGCCGGCACTCGGGAGTGGAGTGCGCGGCTGCATGTATTTCTATGCAGCCGCTCGCTCCACTCGCGAGTGTCTGCACCAGAGCTGGGATTTCACATGCAAAGTGTCAGACTATTTCGTCGCATGTGTGATCCCGGCCTAAGGGCTCATACTCACTTGCTGGAAAAAAATCGGTCAGTTTTCAGGATGGTCCGATTATGTGCAATTGACATGTGATTTGCATGCTATTTTTTATAGCACCATCTATTGCATTAGCGATTATCATGCCAAAATCGCATCAAATCGCAGCATGTTGCGATTTTTTTCTCACACCGATTTGGGCTGAGAAAAAAAATCGCAAATGAGATGTCACCTATTGAATAACATTGGTCCGATTTGAATCAGATTTTTTATCGGCTGAAAATCATCAGTTTTCGGCTCAAGTGAGAATGAGCCCTAAGGCTGGGGTCACACTGGCGACAAAATCGGACGACTGCAATGCGATGAAAAATCGCATTGCAGTCGGACCTATGTTAATCTATGGAGCAGCTCCCAGTATCAGATTTTTTGTGGTCCGTTTTAAACGTCCGTGTACAATCGCAGCATGCTGCGATTGTCACCGATTGTCGGTCGACAATCGCCAATGCAAGTCTATGGGAGCGATGAAAAATCTGATTACAAACGGACCGCATGTGTGACTTGCGATGAAATCGCATCAGTGTCCTTTAGAAAAGCCGGCAATTCATCCCCGGCTATACTGTAAAATCACACTGACAGCTTTAATAAAGACTAGAAAGAATAGATATATACACATAGAACACATATATATATATATATATATATATATATATTCATGTCATTGTGACATGTATATATACATATATTTATAGTTCCTAGACTTCTACATACTGTTATAGCCGCTAATTCAATTGCCGGGTTTTGTGAAATCACAGAAGCCGACATGAAATGATACATTGTTTCCACACAGTTAACCATGTCATTTCCTGTATTTTGATATTTGTTTAGAACTTACAATTACATGAGTGTATTTGTGCAAAATTTCAGACATGTAGGGGTTAATTAAAGGTGTAATTTCGTTGAAAAAAAATGCGTGGGCTCCCGCTGTATTTTCTCCACCAGACAGACAAAGCAAGCGAGTGGGGGCAGATAATAACAGCCTAGGGAGGGTACATTTTTTGTGCCCCCACTGGCTACTAACATCTGCCCCCAGACACCCCAGAAAGGGCAAATCTATAATTAGATTCGCCCTTTCTGGCACTTTGCCCGTCTATTCCCATTGCCCTGTAGCGGTGGCGAATGGGTTAATAATCTCACCTTATTGTCACCTTAGTATTGAAAGGTGACCTTAAGGCTGGTTAATAATTGAGAGCTGTCAATTAGACAACTATCAATTATTAATCCTATTGAAGTAAATAAAAAAACACACACACTTTAAGAATAAATAATTTTAATGAAATAAAAACACATTTTTTTGACCATATTTTATTTTACACTTAATCCGTGCGAAGCCATTGATCTCCTAAAATAAAGAAAAAAAAATAAAACAACATTATTCTTACCTATTCCGCCGATCTGTCACGTCCCACGCTGTAATCCTTCACAAAGGGTTAACTAGCTTTGAGCCAAGCAGTGCAAGTAATCCTGCATGCTCAGCTCAAAGCTCCTGAATGAATAAGTTCCTCTCCTGGCGACAGGAGAGGATGTGTTTCATGAATGAAGCTTAATTGATTGTGTCCACTTTCCCTTTAGGTCAGGTCACTAAAGTTAAATTGCCAATAAATCAATTAAGCTCCATTCATGAATCTATTCCTCTACTTTCGCTGGGAGAGGAACTTATTCATTCAGGGGAATACAGGTCTGAGACAGCATTATTAGCTCTCTGCGACCTGTAACCTGTTAACCCTTTCTGATGGATTACACCGTGGGACCTGACTGTACATCGGATTGGTAAGTATAATTTTGCTTTTTTATTTTATTTTTATTACAGGAAATGGTTTTAGCAGGAAAATAAAATATGGTCAAAAACTGTGTGATTATTTAATTAAACTTATTTTTTATTAAACTGTGTGTGTTTGATTTTTCTTTCATACAATAGGATTAATAATTGATAGTTGTCTAATTGACAGCTCTCAATTATTAACCAGCCTTAAGGTCACATTTCAATACTAAGGTGACAATAAGGTGAGATTATTAACCCATTCGCCACCGCTACAGGGCAATGGGAATAGACGGGCAAAGTGCCAGAAAGGGCGAATCTAATTATAGATTTGCCCTTTCTGGGGTGTCTGGGGGCAGATGTTAGTAGCCAGTGGGGGCACAAAAAATGTACCCTCCCTAGGCTGTTATTATCTGCCCCCACTCGCTTGCTTTGTCTGTCTGGTGGAGAAAATACAGCGGGAGCCCACGCATTTTTTTTCAACGAAATTACACCTTTAATTAACCCCTACATGTCTGAAATTTTGCACAAATACACTCATGTAATTGTAAGTTCTAAACAAATATCAAAATACAGGAAATGACATGGTTAACTGTGTGGAAACAATGTATCATTTCATGTCGGCTTCTGTGATTTCACAAAACCCGGCAATTGAATTAGCGGCTATAACAGTATGTAGAAGTCTAGGAACTATAAATATATGTATATATACATGTCACAATGACATGTATATATATATATATATATATGTGTTCTATGTGTATATATCTATTCTTTTTTTTGTGATTGAAATACTATTCTTTTAGATCCATTATATGTCAGTTTTGCAAGCCTGCGAGAAAATCTCGCAAGTCGGATGAAAATCGGATGTTACAAGGTACACACACATGCGATTAAATCGCATCTTTGAAGGAAAATCGGATGCCAGAAGGATGTGTGATGTTTGCATTTTGATCCGACAATCGACCGTCTAAAACGGACCGATTTTTTGTGGTTGTGTGTGACTCCAGCCTAAGAGATAAAATAGCATAGGGCCAGTGCCCGCACTATCCCTGGCTGTTTAACACTCTGAATGCCATGATCAATACTACAGATGAAGCGGATGTGTAGATAATCTGTATTTTCCTTTATTTAGTTAATGCATTTCAAAGTTTCTTGTCCTGATTAGAGATGAGCGAATTTGTTCGGATTTGGTTCCGAATACGATCGAAATCGAATATTGTTTTTGCAATATTCGTCGAACACAGCTGAACATCATTAGCGTCAATGGGAGAAGAAATTACTGAATATGTTTGGAACCCATCATAAGACATATATTCGGCACAAATATTGTTCGAATATGTTTCGAATATGTCAAAATCAGATTCGGAGACAAAATCCAAACAAATTCGCTCATCTCTAATCCTGATGAAGTAATCTATAGTACATTTTGTAACGCATTGACTAAAAGCAAAAAAAGGCGTGTATTTTCAGTCTAGATTTGGATTTATTATATCCGATACCAGCAGCACAGATTATCTGCAGATCCTCCTTATCTTTGTTTTCCCGATTTTATGACATTTTGGACCTGCAGCAGCCTGATTTATAAGTAAATGAAATGCTGTGTATACACAAGTAAATCATGTTAGTATAACCTTATTTTAACCACTTCATGACCGGAGGTATTTCAGTTTTTGCATTTTCATTTTTTGCACCCCTTCTTCCCAGAGCCATAACTTTTTTACTTTTAGGTCAAAATAGCAGTGTCAGGGCTTGTTTTTTGCAGGATAAGTTGTACTTTTGAATGACATCATTAGTGTTAACTAGTGATGAGCAAGTATTCCCTAACAAACAGGCATTCCCCACATGTATTCAGGCTGTCTAGCAGCCGCAAATCATGCAGCTGCCCAAATACTCGGAGATCACCCCAGCGTGCTTGGGAAAACCCGAGCAATGAGCATAATCGCTCTTCACTAGTGTTAACATATTGTGTACTAGAAAACGTTAAAAAAATTCCAAGTGCAGTGAAATTGCAAAAAAAGTGCAATTCCACAGTTGTTTTTTGTTTGGCTTTTTTAGTAGGTTCACTAAATGCTAAAACTGACCTGCCATTATGATTCTCCAGGACATTACGAGTTAATAGACACCAAACATGTACAGGTTCTATTTAATTTAAGTGGTGATAAAAAAATCAAAATTTTGGTAAAAAAAAATAAAAATTGCACCATTTTCTGAGATCTGTGGCATCTCTACTTTTCATGATCTGGGAATGGGTGAGGGCTTATTTTTTGTGTGCCAAGCTGACGTTTTAATTGATACAATTTTGGTGTAGATACAATCTTTTGATGCCTGTTGCATTTTATTGCAATGTAGTGTCGATCAGATAAACGTAATTCTGAAATTTTAAATTTTTTTCTCGCTACGCTGTTTAGTGACCTGGATAATTCTTTCTTTATATTGATAGATCAGGCGATTCTAAACGTGGCGATACTAAATATGTGTATATTTGATTTTTTGATTGTTTTATTTTGAATGGGGAGAAAGAGGGTGATTTGAACTTTTATATTATTTTATTTTTTTAATATTTTTAAAAACTTTTTTTTTTACTTTTGTATGCTTCAGTAGTTTCCATGGGAGATTAGAAGCTGCAGTTGTCCGATCGCATCTGCTACACACAAGCGATGATCAGATCTCCTGTGTGTAGCAGAAATGCTCACTTGTTATGAGCACCGACCACCGGGCGGCACTCATAGCAATCTGGCAATGACAACCTTAGAGGTCTGCTAGAGACCTATAGTTGTCATGACAATCCATCGGTGACACGCGATCACATAACGGGGTCACCGATGAGTGGGATTTCCGGCGCTCTTCCGGTAAGTACGAGTTAAACGCCACTGACAGTAGCATTTAACAGGGTACCAGCAGTGGGTGGATTGCGATTCCACTCGTGACTGTTAAAGGCACATGTCAGCTGTTCAAATCAGCTGCAATTGTACTGAGCTGAATAATAAAGCTGTCATATTATTTTTACAAAATAGTGAACGATATAAAAAAATTCTGAATTGTTGATTTTTGTTCATTCAGTCTCCCAAAAATCGTAATAGAAAATTATCAAAAAATGTTACGTGCTCGAAAATGGCAGCAACAAAAATCTCCAACTCATCTGGCAAAAGACAAGCTTTTACATAACTTTGTTAGCATAAATAGAAACAAATTATGGCTCTAAAAATGTGGTGATAAAAAAAACTTTTTTTTTCTTTTTTCTTTAAAAAAGCACTTTTCAATGTGTGATTTTAGCCAAACATAGAAAACTTTGTATATCTGGTATCACTGTAATCATACTGACCTGAAAAATAAAGCTATCTTATCACTTACTGTTTATATACCACACAACTGCTGTTGATTTGTTCATTTTGCCTCTCAAAGATCAGAATAAGATTCTGTTCAGGTAATGTAGAAATGAATGGGTTAAATCTGCGCTGCCATGTGGAAAGGATGAAGCGTAAGTGGTTTATTAGTCAATGCATTTTGAAGTATACATACTTCTTATTCAGGACAGCCATGATCATGTATACTTCGAAATGTGTTGACAAATAAACCACATAGGCCGGGATCACACATGCGACAAAGTCATCTGACACTCGCATGTGAAATCCCAGCTCTGGCGCTGGCACTCGGGAGTGGAGTGCACGGCTGCATGTAGTTCTATGCAGCTGCTTGCTCCACTCCCGAGTGCCGGCGCCAAGCTGGGATTTCACAAGCGAGGGTCAGACGACTTCGTCACATGTGTGATCCCGGCCTTACACTCGGATTGGCATCCTTCATCCTTTCCATATGGCAGCGCAGATTTAACCCATTCATTTCTCCATTACCTGCACTTTCAGCTTTTCGTGGGCCTGCAGCAGCCTAAGCATTATCAGTGGTTGTCTGCACACAATCTGATCAGGTGAGCACCATAAGGCTGTGTTTCCATGGTACGGAAAAACAGCGCTTTGGACGGAGTGGAAATTCCGCTCCGCCCAAAGCCCCGCCCCCTTTTGAACGCGCGTTCATTCCGGATGTGTTCAGGACACCTCCGGAACACATGCGGAATGACCGCAGGCTACATAGCTCTGTGTTATTTCCCTTGCGGCGACGCAGCGTTGCCGCAAGGGACTATGACATGCTGCGGTCTGAAAAGACGCGCCGCATGTCCGGAAACGCAGGTCTTCCGCCTGCGTGTTTTGCAGCATAGTGGAGACGGGATTTCTTGAAATCCCCTCCACTTTGCTGTAACATCTGGACGCTGCGTGTTTGACGCTGCACCAACGCACAGCGTCAAACACGCAGCAATTCCGGACTGTTTCCTGAACGTGGAAACATACCCTTAGACAATTCTTTTGGCATTTTACCCCAGATAACACCCTGTTTGCATTTTGTGTCTTTCCAGTCTTCTTTTATTTGAATAAGACTCTGTTCACATTTCTCCTAAGCTCTACACTGAGCACTTACACCAGGGTTTCTGTGTACATATTACGTGCCTATAGCGAGGCAGAAAGACACTTGGATTCTATCTGTCATATGATTTAGCGTGTTTGTCTTTTTCAGCATGCAGACAACCATAGTTTTGTGCACTTCTGAAAAGAAGGACATCGCTGAACAGAGGCTAGACAGAGTCCTAAGTAGCTCTACTGCCTCACTAAAGTGAATGGATCCCTCAGGAGCTTAATTTGAATCACATTATTCGGAGATTTAGATGGAAAACTAGATGTAAGTGCTCAGCACACAGTGTAGGATAAATGGGATCTAAAATGTTAAGTAAAATGTTTCCAATAAAAGCTTTAACTCAATCCACAAAAAAAGTGCCCTCACTGGACTGTCATCTGTCAATGGATATATAGGGGCTTTCTATGTTATTGATAGCACAAAGTGTCTGGAAAAGCGACATGGCTTCTTGCCCCCAAAAGAATTCCAGAAAAATCAGTGTTCCCAAATGCAAATAATCCCTTCTCTTCTGAGCACCAGTGTGTCTAAACCACAGTAAGGCCCCCTTCACACGTCCTAATATTTCTGCTACGGCAAAATCTAGTACTGGTGCTATCCGTGTCCATATATTAAACAGTTGTGGCATACATGTAGCATCCATATGCCACATCAGTGTGACAAGTACTGGTGACTGTAAAAAGCTGTACAGTTTGCACTGCTGCCAAGCACCGGGTGTTGATGGCAGCTCTCATCATTGTTGCCTGCTCTCCCTGAGATCAGTGCGACCATGGCAATAATGATGGTAGGTATATTCAGCATCTGCTGTGTACACAGTGTATAAAATAAATAATTAAAATAAAATTGGCATGGGCTCCCTCTTAATTTTCAAAACCAGCAGAAAGAAATCTGAGCGCTGGGTTCCGATGCTAATATTCTGGGAAAGAGACCAATATCCTAAAAGGTTCAAAGGCTATTAATAACAGCTCATGGTTTGCTAAGCCTTTATTGGAAAGATTACGAGGGAACCCAGAAAAAAAATAATTTAGGGTCACTCTATAATTTTTAACCATCAAAGCCTCTATAGACAGTTGTTGGCTGATATTTATAGACTTGGAAGGGGCAAGGGATATTGGCCCCCTCCCAGGCTAAGAATATCAGCTCTCAGATGTCACAGAAATGGCATATCAATAGGATGAGCCAAATCTGGTGCTTAGCCTCGCTCTTCCCACTTGATCTGGTGGGGTGGCAAGAGAGTTGGGGGTTGGGGTTGATGTCAGCTGTTTTGTGGCAGCTGACATTAAGCCCAGGGGTTAGTAATGGAGAGGCATCTATAAGATATTACCTTTTACTAACCATATTGTCAAATGTAAAAAAGACACAGAAAAAAGTTCTTTATTTGAAATAAACACTTCCCACCCTCTTTTTTCCATTTATTACTGTAATATTAAAAATAATAAAATACCATATTACTTTTTTGCCCACGGACACATGGTCTGTGGAAACATACTTACATGTGTGCAGACCGATTCATTTGACCATAGGTACTGGAGACTCTCATGTGTGTAGGAGGCCTTAGGCTGTTATTAAACAAGTGAATTTTCTCTGCTCCCCATGCCCCTAATCCTGGTAGCCGATCACCAGGTGTGTTACAGGTTAAAATCAGCTGTTGACATCATCACAGGACACAGTGCTGTGAGGGAGAGGAAGAAAGGTGGGTATAATCATTTTTTTGTGTGTGTGCAACATGATGGTGGCATGGATTCCAGAATGGGGAAATGGTGTTCATTGATACCAGAATGGGGATATGGTGGCCATGGATACTAAGATGGGGATATGGAGGCCATGGATACCAGGATGGGGATATGAAGGCCATGAATACCGCGATTGGGATGTTGCGACCATGGATACCAGGATGGGGATATGGGGTCCATGGATATCGTGATGGGGAGATGGTGACAATGGATACCAGGATGGTAATATAGAGGCCATGGATACCAGGATAGGAATATGAGCACCATGGATATCAGTATGGGAATATGGGGGCCAGAGATACCTGGATGGAGATTAGTGGGAATGGATACTAGGATGGGGATGAGGGGGCCATGTATACCAGGATGGGGATCATATATATACTAGGATGAAGGATATTAGTACAGAATTGGGGGACATTACCCCTATAACAGTGTAAGCAGCAGATCCCCCCGTAACAATGCATCATGACTACATTTGTTGCTTCCAATTTATTTCTCCTCTAAAACCTAGATGCTTCTTATGGACTGGTGCGTCTTGTAGTCAATAAATACGGTAATTTTTTCTTCATCACCCAATGGTATAAAATTCTCTGAAACACCTGTGGTATCAATATGCTTACTGAACGCTTAGACAAATTCGTTGAGGGGTGTATTTTGTAAAATGGAGTCAATTATGGGAGGGTTCTGCTCTTCTGGCATCTTAGAAGCTCTGCAAATGTGACATAGCTCCTGCAAACTATTCAGCAAAATTTGACTATAATATGGTGTTCCTTCCCTTCTGAACTTTGTACTGTGTCTGAAAAGTTATTTAAGATATATAGGGTATCAGCACACTCAGGAGGAATTGCACAAGCAACTGTGTAGTCCATTTATTCTTATTAGCCCATGTAAAATTTAAAACAGTATTTTAGTGAAAAAAAAATTTAATTCTGTACTCGCCTGTGATTTTATTTCATTTAGTAGTGTAGTTGGTAACATGGGGTCATTTATGGGGTGGTCAACTTTTCTGGAATGTCATGACATTTTTTGTGAAAAAAAATAAATGATTTTTTTTTATCTTCACCTCCAAATTTTGGAAAGTTTGGTGAAGCATCTGTGGGATCTTGATACAGTACTTATACATGAATGGGTACAGCTTTCAAATTCGGGTCAGTTATGGGGTGGTTTCTATTTTTTTGGCACTCCTGGGGTCCAACTAATGTGACAAGGTGTACTCAATCTATTCCAACCAAAACTGCATTCCAAAATTCAAATAACGCTCCTTCTCTTCCAAGCCCTGCCATGTGCAAAAACAGTAGTTACTGACCAACAATGGGACATTGTTGTGCTCAAGAGAATTTACAGAACAAATTGTAAGGTACATTTTCTCTTTTTACTAGAACAACATTTTTGTGCAAAATAATATTTTTTTTATTTCCACTTCGTTTTAATCCATGTGAATCACCTAAAGTATAACAAACTACCTAAATGTGGTTTTAAATACCTTGAAGGGTGCAGTTTTTTGAAATGTGGTCACTTTTTCTTGTTTTCTGATTTACAGGCCAATAAAATCATTTCAAATATGAAGTGGTGTAAATTCTTTAGGAAAAAAGGAAAAATGCTGCTAAAAATGTTTTAAAATTATGCTGATGGAAAGTAGGCATGTGTATAGTGTTACTTATTAATAGTGATGAGCGAGCACTAAAATGCTCGGGTGCTCGTTGCTCGGGTCGAGCAGATTGGAATACTCGGGAACTCGGACAGAACAACGAGCCCAATGTAAGTCTATGGGAGACCCAAGTATTTTTGCCACAATCCCCCTCGGGGGTCCTTTAAAGGTCTAAAAACATATGAAAATGATGGAAACACTGCTCAAATGACACGGGGACATCATGAGGATCGCCCCTGGAAGCATTCCTGACTCCTAGTTCAAAGCTGTAAACAATGTTGTCAGAGATTCATGCCATTTTTTCCGATGCACCCAAAAACATACCAAAAGAAAACCAAAACTGATTTTGCTGCGAAATATGTTAAGGCATATCCTTTCCAGGTTAATGATTTGTATAGTAGGACAAGAAAATTAACCCCAGACCAAAATGTTCCTCCACCACTTGTTATATGTTCAAATGCAGAGTTTTTGAAGCGTTTTTGCTACTTTAAAATTGATTTCAACCAAAATAATTGCATTCACTGAGAAATGTCACGTAACATTTAACAACCCTAGCTGGCCATGTGGTGTGTGACACATAAGCAGACCAATCTTGTTTCATTTATCAAGGAGGTACTCTTAAAGTCACAGAGCCTATATTTATAGGGGCATCAGGCAGCATTAATCTTCATAAATTGCCATTATTAAACAGTGGGTCTCCTAAACTGTTGTAGCCTATGCTGTGAGTGGATGGGCTGCCAAGAATTACAACATACCCCAATACCCCTTTTCATAAGATGTCCAGGAGGGCCTCCATGAAAAATGTTCCATTGAATGCAAGGCCTGCCCTGCTACCAATTCATATGCACCCCAATAAGCCTTTGAACCCACATACTGGATGGACTCATGAAAATCCACTTCACAATATGCATTTTGTACTCCCGTAATCTTTTGTTTAAACATTGGCAGCAAGGCCAGCCCTGCTGCATAGTCATATGCACCCCATAACGCCTTGCAACCCACATACTGAATGGGCCCATGAAAATCCAAGTCACCATATTCATTTTGTACTACCGTACACTTTTGTTTACACAGTGACAGCAATTTCTGCCCTTCTACATAGTCATATGCACCCCATTCCACCTTTGAACCCACATACTGGATGGGCCCATGAAAATCCACTTCATCATATTCATTTTGTACTCCCATAATCTTTTGTTTACACAGTGACAGCAATATCTGCCCTGCTGCATAGCCATATGCACCCCATTACGCTTGGAACCCACATACTGGATGGGCCCCGTAAAATCCACTTCACCTTTTGTTTACACAGTGACAGCAATGTCTGCCCTGCTGCATAGCCATATGCACCCCATTATGCCTTGAAACCCACATACTGGATGGGCCACATAAAATCCAGTTCACCATATTCATTTTGTACTCCCGTACTCTTTTGTTTACACAGTGACAGCAATGTCTGCCCTGCTGCATAGTCATATGCACCCCATTACGCCTTGGAACCCACATACTGGATGGGCTCATGAAAATCCACTTCACAATATGCATTTTGTACTCCCGTACTCTTTTGTTTAAACATTGGCAGCAAGGCCAGCCCTGCTGCATAGTCATATGCACCCCATAACGCCTTGCAACCCACATACTGGATGGGCCCATGAAAATCCAAGTCACCATATTCATTTTGTACTACCGTACTCTTTTGTTTACACAGTGACAGCAATGCCTGCCCTGCTGCATAGTCATATGCACCCCATTACGCCTTGGAACCCACATACTGGATGGGCCCGTAAAATCCACTTCACTATATTCATTTTGTACTACCGTACTCTTTTGTTTACACAGTGACAGCAATGCCTGCCCTGCTGCATAGTCATATGCACCCCATTATGCCTTGGAACCCACATACTGGATGGGCCCTGTAAAATCCACGTCACCATATTCATTTTGTACTTCCGTATGCTTCTATTTACACAGTGACAGCAATGTCTGCCCTGTTGCATAGCCATATGCACCTCATTACGCCTTGGAACCCACACACTGGATGGGCCATGTAAAATCCACTACACCATATTCTTTTTGTACTCCCATACTCTTTTGTTTACACATTGACAGCAATGTCTGCCCTGCTGCAAAGTCATATGCACCCATTACGCTTTGGAACCCACATACTAGAGGGGCCCCATAAATCCACTTCACAATATTCATTTTGTACTTCCGTACACTTTTGTTACACAGTGACAACTGTTGTGAACGCTTTGGATCTGTATTCTGAGTCTGAGCTCCCTCTGGTGGCTGCTGATAGTAGTGAAGCTGATTTTGCTGGCAGAGGTCCATCAGCTGGGTACGATTGGCAATCAGGTAGCTCTGACTGGGGAGACATAAGGGAGTAACCTTCCCATGATCCTCGCCGGTTATTTGTTGCTCTTCCTGGTCCCTTTTGGAAGTCAGCTTGCTTTCTGCTGTCTCCTGCAACCTTCAGATAAGTTGTTTTCTGCTTGTTTTTGTGGCTTTTGTTTTCCTTCCCTTCTGAGTGAGGTCAGACAGGTTCCCCGTCTGGAACCTGCGCTGGTCTCTGTTTCTCAGTTTCCACTGTTTGTTTGCTCAGTCCCTGTTTTCAGTATCTGCTGTTAGCTACCTGTTCACACCAGAGTTCTGATGTAGCAGGGGAGAGATCGTGTGATCTCAGTATTTTTGGAAATCAGAAGTGTTGGAATTTCTCCTAGGGTTTTTTGCGGATTGCAGACAGTTTTGTTTCCTATACTGTCCTATCTAGATAGTTTTGTGCCCCAGCGTTTGCTTACTCTATTTTCTGCCTGCGTTTGTATTTCATCCTGTCTCACCACCAATATATGTGTGGGGGCTACCTATTCCTTTGGGGCGCTACTCCAGGGCAGTTAGCTTTCCCCTTTGTATCTTTAGGCTTAGTTAACTCTCCGGCTGTGTCGAGGCGTCTAGGTCATCGTAGGTACGTCCCACGGCTACTTCTAGTTGTGCGGTTAGTTTAGGGGTCTGCAATCCACTAGTTACCAACCTCTCTGGGTGACAGGCTGCCTTGGCTATTTTGCTACTGTCCTCCTCGGCTACCGAATCATGACAGAAAAACCGGCCTGACTGTAAATTCTATGGTACTCAAGAGAAGGAAAAAAATAGTAAAAAAAAAAGAAAAGGTTTTTTTATATATTTTTTCCTCTTTTTCTCTCGGGCCGTAGGAGAATTTTTTCTTCAATGGAAATTAAGCATTTGTCCGATCGTGTTGAGCAGCTCCCTGCTGAAGTTCGGAGAATTTCTGTCCATCTCACTTAGTTGTCTGCTGTAGAACCTAAGATCCCTATTCCTGATTTATTTTTTGGGATGGGTCTAAATTCTTGAACTTTAAGAATAATTGTAAATTGTTTTTTGCCTTGAAACCTAATTCCTCAGGGGACTCGGTGCAGCAGGTTAAAATTGTCATCTCCCTGTTGCGTGGCGACCCTCAGGATTGGGCATTTTCACTGACACCTGGGGATCCTGTTTTGGCTAATGTTGATGCGTTTTTTCAAGCTCTGGGGTTATTGTATGAGGAACCTAATGTTATTGATCAAGCTGAGAAAACCTTATTGGCATTGAACCAGGGTCAGAAAGCGGCAGAGTTATATTGCCAGAAATTCCGAAAATGGGCAGTCCTTACTAAATGGAACGTTGATGCCCTAGCGGCTCTTTTTCGGAAAGGGCTGTCAGAAACCATAAAAGATGTTATGGTGGGATTTACTGTCCCTTCAGGGCTTAAAGATTCTATGTCTTTAGCCATTCAAATTGACAGACGATTGCGTGAACATAAAACTATGCGAGAGGTGGTGTTGCCTTTCGAACAGGCCTCTGAGCCCATGCAGTGTGATGGAGTTGTGTCTGGGGCTTAGCGTTGAGAATTTCGAAAGCATAACAAATTCTGCTTCTATTGTGGGGCCGCTTCTCATACTATTTCCGTCTGCCCTAGGCCGGGAAGACGTTTTGCGCGCTCATTTGTTTTGGGCAATGTACAGTCTAAGTTTCTCTTCACTGTTACCTTGATCTACTCCTTATCTTCATTTTCTGCTCAGGATTTTGTCAATTCAGGAGCAGCCCTGAACCTGATGGATTTTGACTTTACCAAACGTTGTGGTTTTCCCATGGTAGCCGTGCAGACTCCTATTCCTTTGCTGGGTATTGATTTACCCCTTTGGCAGAGAAAAACCTCTGTTTTGGACACAGGTGATTATGCGGGTAGCCTCGGACCAACAAGAGAATTGTACATTTTTGGTGTTACATAATTTACATGACATTATTGTACTGGGATTTCCTTGGTTGCAGACCCATAATCCTGTTTTGGATTGGAAGTCTGTGTCTGTGGTCAGTTGGGGGTGTCATTGTGTTCGTGTTGACACTCCTGTTTTTTCTACCACTCCCCAGTCTCAGGATGTCCCTGACTATTTGGCTGATTATTCTGATGTGTTTAGTGAGAGTAAGTCTGCGTCCTTGCCTCCTCACAGGAGTTATGATTGCACGATTGAGCTACTGCCCGGCTGTAAATTCCCCAAGGGTCGGCTCTTCAATCTATCTGTACCTGAGAATGAGACTATGCGATCTTATATCAAAGAGTTATTGGAGAAAGGTCATATTAGACCGTCCTCTTCACCTTTAGGTGTCGGCTTTTTCTTTGTGGCCTAAAAGGATGGTTCATTGAGGCCTTGTATTGACTATCGTCTCCTTAATAAGAACACTGTTAAATATCAGTATCAGTTACCACAGATTTCCGATTTGTTCTCCAGAGTGAAAGGTGCTAGTTGGTTTACCAAGATTGACCTTAGGGGGCGTATAATCTTATTCGCATTAAGCACGGAGATGAATGGAAGATGCCGTTTAATACTCCTGAGGTGCATTTTGAGTACCTAGTGATGCCCTTTGGGCTCAGTAATGTCCCTTCCGTCTTCCAATCTTTCATGAACTATATTTTCCGGGATTTTGTGGATAAGTTTCTGATCGTTTATTTGGACAATATCTTGATTTTTTCCAATGACTGGGATTCTCATGTGGAACATGTTCGGATGGTATTCCGGATTTTGAGAGAAAATGCGTTGTATATTAAGGGATCCAAATGTATCTTTGGTGTACAGAAGGTTTCATTTTTGGGATTCATTTTGTCTCCGTCTGCTGTTGAAATGGACCCGGTCAAGGTTCAGGCCATTTGTGATTGGGTTCAGCCCAATTTCTTGAAGGCTCTTCCAAGATTTTTGGGTTTTGCTAATTTTTACCGTAATGTATAACTAATTTCTCTGGTATTGTGAAGACACTGACTGATTTGACCAAAAAGGGTTCCGATATAGTGAACTGGTCTCCAGAGGCAGTTTCTGCGTTTCAGGAGCTTAAGCAGAGATTCACTTCTGCTCCTGTTCTGTGGCAACCTGATGTTTCTCTACCATTTCAGGTGGAGATACATTCTTCTGAAATTGGTGCAGGAGCTGTTTTGTCCCAAAGGGATCCTGTAACCCCTAAGATTAACCCTTGTGCCTTCTTCTCTCGAAAATTTTCCCCAGCCAAACGTGATTATGATGTGGGGAATCGGGAATTGTTGGCTTTGAAGTGGGCTTTTGAAGAGTGGAGACATTGGTTGGAGGGAGCCAAACATCAAGTTGTGGTCCTCACTGACCACAAGAACCAGATCTATCTCGAATCTGAAAAGCGACTAAATCCTAGACAGGCCAGGTGGGCCTTGTTTTTGACGCGTTTTAATTTTGTGGTCTCCTTTCTCCCGGGCACTAAGAATGCTAAGGCGGATGCCCTCTCTAGAAGTTTCTTTGCGGATTCTCCTGATGTGACTGAGCCTACCGCCATTCTGAAGGAGGGTGTGGTTCTTTCCGCTATCTCGCACTATCTGAGACTGGCCCTGGAGGAATTTCAGGGGATAAACCTGAACATTGCCCTGTGGGGAAATTGTTTGTCCCAGACCAATGGAGGAAGAAAGTAATGTCTGAAATTCATTGCTCCGCGTTGGCTGGGCATCCCGGAATTTTTGGTACCAGAGATTTGGTGAGTCGGTCCTTTTGGTGGCCTACTTTATCTCGTGATGTCAGGAATTTTGTGCAGTAATAGAGGGAAGGTGTGCACTCAGGTCATATAGATTGTGGTGCTGGTGAATTTGGACCATGAGGCACCAACATCAAATAGAGAGGTAAGATTCACCGCACACAAAAAATTTAATATTGATGCAAAAAAGATTTTTATTGTGCCCGTAACAGAAAGAAGATAAATGTGCCACGTTTATAAAACAGAGGAACAATTTCATGAATACCCATACAATTACAGATACCCGACGTTTCGTTCCTCCCGGATCTTAGTCATGGGTAGTGTTGAGCGATACTGCCCGATATCCAGAAATATCGGATCGGATTGGATAGGCCCGATACTCAAAAAGTATCGGGTATCGCCGATTCCGATACCGGAAACCCAATGCAAGTCAATGGGACAGAAATATCGTAATTAAAAAACCCCTTTCTTTCCTTGTAAACACTAGATATACACACATAGAATACATATATATACATATATATATATATACATGTCATTTTGACATATATACATATATTATAGTTCATACACTTCTACATAGTAAAATAGCAGCTGATTCAATTGCCGGTCAATGCCAGCTTTTGTTAAATTACAGAACCACCCGACATGTTAACCATGTCATTTCATGTAGGTTGATATATGGTTCTCACTAACAATTACATGAGTGTATGTGTGCAAATTTTCAGACATGTAGGGGTTAAATAAAGGTGTAAATTTGTTGTAAAAAAAAAATCGCATTTTTTTCTATGAATTTACACCTATAATTAACCCCTACATGTCTGAAATTTTGCACACATACACTCATGTAATTGTTAGTGAAAACCATATATCAAACTACATGAAATGACATGGTTAACTCTATGAAAACCATGTGTCATTTCATGTCGGGTCTGTAATTTCACAAAAGCCGACAATTGAATTAGCGTCTATTATACTATGTAGAAGTGTATGTACTATAAATATATATATAATATATGTGTCACAATGACATGTATATATATATGAGGTGTAAAATTGTTGAAAAAAAATGCGTGGGCTCCCGCCCTATTTTCTCAACAAGACAGACAAAGCGAGTGGGGGCAGATAATAATAGCCCAGAGAGGGACCATTATTTTTGGCCCCCCCCGGCTACTAACATCTGCCCCCAGACACCCCAGAAAAGGCAAATCTATAATTAGATTTGTCCTTTCTGGCACTTAACCCGTCTATTCCCATTGCCCTGTAGCGGTGGCGAATGGGTTAATAATGGGTTAAAGCCACCTTGCTATTGAAAGGTGACTTTAAGCCAGGTTAATAATTGAGAGCTATAGCAAATAAACTCAGAACTCAACTTCTAGAGTGATGATTTTTAATCGTGTCCACAGTAATAACAGAAACGTTGTGGCTGTTTATCAACTTATACCTCTGCTGTGTGTATATAAGCTCTTATATATCTCAACTTTGTATTTAGAACCGCTGTCCATTGACTCCATATCTGTTTCTCACCCATAGGTTAAAAATGTGTGACATCATAATTAAGTAAATGTACTAAGTGTTCAAGTGGTTACTATATTTCTACTATCTATGCAATTTTTATGTCCCTGTTGAATGGTTTGGGATAAAACCATCCTGACGATACCTACATATATAGAACATAACTTATGTATGAATCTTTTTTCTGCTATGATATAATACCGCCTTAATAATATAAGGACTAACAAATATTTCCTTTCTGCCGCCTATACTAGCCTTTTGAACATGTTTCCTCACATGCCGGACACCTTACTTTGATATCCGCACTACCTGTTTCTACTTTACAAAATGCCTCCTCTCACAGCACCGCTCTTTAAGACCTAGGAGAATGCTGGCTATCCACTGGAATAAATCACCTGACAGTGACACGCACGGCCATTCACTTCCTGCCACGTCACTTCCTGTTCTGAGCTGGAGCCGCCTGATAGGCACCATAGCTACATAGTCCCGCCTCTTCCCTTTATTTAGCCTGCACAATTGCATTCACTACATGCACGGACTAGCGGCGGATACCGCGTCCACCGCAGGCACATTTTTGCTCCACCGGGACCCCCCAGGTTAGTTACTCGCTATCCAGTATATCCTTCATGGAATACCGCTCAGTACCGCACTCTGCTCATGTTCCACCTGCTTTTCTCCAGGTAACCGCTGCCATATTTGATCACCTATATCGAACAGAATTTAAACCTGGTAGGTTTATCTCTCACTTATCACTGATCCTTTTACTTAGCCACATTGTCTCACTATGCCTATTATATCATTATACAGATATTCCGGGCATAGCCCCTCTTTTTGCTGGGTCCATCTACTCACAGTAGTCCATGGTATGTTTTATTACCTATTACTCTCACATCACATCCGTCCTCAATTTTTGATCTAGTTATGCTCCTGAATTACAGCATACTCATGAACTGTTATTTTTGTTTGACCAAGATTTATTACTATTGTTGTACATACTTTGTTTCCCTTTTGTAAAATCCTTTTATTTTACTTTATTTTACTTTTTCTATAACCACACAGTGACTGATGAAGGTCCAAGTTCAGGACCGAAACGTTTCTGTTATTACTGTGGACACGATTAAAAATCATCACTCTACTGAAGTTGAGTTCTGAGTTTATTTGCTATATTTATATGGTGTGGGAACCTACTCAGATACTCCTATACGGCTGTGCACATGATTATTCACTTTGCATTGATAATCCTGTACGTGTAGCACGCCCACTTGGTCATGTCACTCTCTGCTCTCACTTTTTCATACAATGCTGATGAGACCTCGAGCATTCTAGCTCAAACCACCCTTTCTAGCGACTTTCTCAAGGCCCCTCCAAGGGAGACCCGTGGACGTGATCTGGAAAGAGAACTCCGCCACCGCACTAACCTAGAGCTACACTGCGCCACTCTCACGGAATACGTACGTGTACAGAGGATCCCGCGTGGTTTAAGGGTGCCTCTCCGTCCCACTCTCTTTTCTGATTCTTCCGAATTTTGTCACAAATATGAACAAATTCTTAATAAATGTTCTTTCGATTTAATGCTTCTAACCATAGAGCATCTACAAAAGGCGATTCACACCAGCATCGAACAAGTCCACTCTATTGAGGCCCAATTAGCCTCAACAGGTACACCAGAGGAAGTCTCTTCTTTGAAAACTCAAATCAACAGCAACATTGTACTTCATAGAAAGGACATTGAGGACCGCAAGAGACACAAATTCGCTAGAGACCAGGAGGACTACGATTTAGATCGCGTCTACAAGTGGCGTGACAGACCTCCCACATGGCATCCTTACTCCAGACCAGGACAAAGATCCTCCACCGATGCTTCTACTTCAGGCTCAGAACAAGACCGTGGCAGCTCCTCCTCAATCCCAACGACTTTTTTAGGACAACGAAGGAGACCACAACGAAGAAGATGACCAGACGGGGGCACAGACCGCAGGGGCAATCACAATCAAATACGGACTACTCGGTCCCAGGTACGTGCCCCCTCGTCGTTAATATCTCGTCACGGACTCTAAGTATAGCGGAATATAACGTCCTTCAGAAAGGACTATCCTTTTGTCCATCTTACAAGTACAGGACATTTGAACTGGAGATGGACCTTCAACGGTTCTTCCGCTCACTTAGACTTAAGGCCTATTTTTCTAAACCTCCAACTAACACAGGCACCCCTTCTCACTCCATAGAGGATGCAGACCGACTTTCTGCCTCCACCTTAGGCCTCAGATCTAAGAGCCACTTCAGACCACCACTGGGCTCAAATGGTTTAGAGACATTCATTGATTTCATTCAATCTTCATTTCTTAGTCTGAAAACAGACATAGAAAAAGGTAAACTACACTATCCTGCCAATTTACCAGCGGTTGACCACCATGCCATCAAATCTCTACAAGAAGACTCCAATATCATTATAAAACCCGCTGATAAAAGGGGGGGCCATAGTTGTTATGGACCGGTCCTATTACATCACTGAGGCCCTTCGTCAACTTAGTGACAACACTGTATACCAGAAGCTACCCCATGATCCCACAAGCACTATCAGATCCCACATAGAGGGGATACTCCAACGATATAGTGATTTAGGAACTTTAGACAAAAAAACTCAGGACTTTCTCATCTCCCAAAACCCAGTCATACCGGTATTTTACATATTACCGAAAATCCACAAAAACCTTCAACAACCTCCTGGCAGACCCATAGTTGCCGCCTCAGATTCCATACTTTCACCAATTGCAATTTACTTAGAAAAGATTCTTACTCCACTAACCAAACTCAGTCAATCTTTTCTTTTGGACACAGGCTCTTTTTTGGACATCATCCATTCCATTGGTCAAGTCCCTAGAGACTCCCTACTAGTCACTTTTGATGTGAAGGATCTCTATACCTCCATACCTCACGCACAGGGCATTCGATCGGTCCAACGCCTATTGGAAACATCTGACCTTAACACAACACAAATTAATCTGTGTATAGACCTCCTTTCCACAGTACTCAATAAAAACTATTTTCTATTTCAGGATGACTTCTTTTTACAAATACGCGGGACCGCAATGGGCTCGAACGTAGCGCCCCCCTATGCTAACTGTTATATGGCTCATTTTGAGGAGACAACCATATACACCTGCTCTCTCTTCAAAGATAATGTCATAACGTGGAAACGCTACATAGACGATATCTTTTGCATATGGGGGGGCACGTTAGAGTCCCTATCAATTTTCCATGATTTCTTAAATAACTCATGGCCAGGGCTGAGTTTCACAATTTCCCAGGACCCGTCCAAAATGAATTTCCTAGATACCTTAATCATGAAAGATACTGAGGGCTATCTAAGTTCAGACCTCTCTGTCAAACCCACCGACCGCAATAGCCTACTCCATTTCAACAGCTTCCATCCCACTGCCATGAAAAAATCCATTCCGAAGTCTCAGTTTCACCGTGTACGCAAGATTGTCTCTAACCAAGCCACTCAGGAGGTCCGCCTATCTGAGATGAATTCAAAGTTCAGAGATAGGGGTTACCCACAAAAAGTTTTGGACTCATCCCTCACACCCCATACTCATGAGAAACAGGACACTAAGGGACAGAATAGCCTTTGTACACTCATACCATCCTTTTGCTTATATACTGCACAAATCTATTCGGAAACACTGGCCCCTCCTACATACAGCACATCCAGACATCTCTGAGTTCGCAAAACCATTTCTTCCTTGCTTTCGCCGTCCACCCAATCTCAAGGACACTTTAATTAGAGCGGATTTGGGCCCAACTAAACCTAAGGGAACACAGAGATTCCTCAAAAGACCCAAATTGGGCACTTTTCCTTGCTTAAACTGCACACAATGCAGTAACGTACTAAAGGGTGAAATTATTCATCACCCCCACACAGGCAAAGCATACAAAGTTAGAGGTTTTTTCACATGCGACACTCCTTTTGTCATCTATGTCATTAAATGTCCCTGTGGATTATTGTATGTGGGGGAGACAACCCAACCCGTTAAGGACCGTATATCCAAACACAAGTCCACAATCAGGTGTAAGAATACACTTCTCCCTATACCACATCATTTCTTAACCCAGGGTCATACCATAGCTCAACTGAGGTTCCAGGTCCTGGAACAAGTACCACAACCAAGGAGAGGTGGTGACCGTATACGACAATTAAAACGCCGTGAGGCCTACTGGATACACACCCTGGATACCTTATCTCCTAAAGGACTAAATAGGGATTACGATCTATTATCCTTTACGTAACCTACTTGTCACATACAATATCTGTATTCCCTTCATACCAATTGTGGCTGTTTATCAACTTATACCTCTGCTGTGTGTATATAAGCTCTTATATATCTCAACTTTGTATTTAGAACCGCTGTCCATTGACTCCATATCTGTTTCTCACCCATAGGTTAAAAATGTGTGACATCATAATTAAGTAAATGTACTAAGTGTTCAAGTGGTTACTATATTTCTACTATCTATGCAATTTTTATGTCCCTGTTGAATAGTTTGGGATAAAACCATCCTGACGATACCTACATATATAGAACATAACTTATGTATGAATCTTTTTTCTGCTATGATATAATACCGCCTTAATAATATAAGGACTAACAAATATTTCCTTTCTGCCGCCTATACTAGCCTTTTGAACATGTTTCCTCACATGCCGGACACCTTACTTTGATATCCGCACTACCTGTTTCTACTTTACAAAATGCCTCCTCTCACAGCACCGCTCTTTAAGACCTAGGAGAATGCTGGCTATCCACTGGAATAAATCAACTGACAGTGACACGCACGGCCATTCACTTCCTGCCACGTCACTTCCTGTTCTGAGCTGGAGCCGCCTGATAGGCACCATAGCTACATAGTCCCGCCTCTTCCCTTTATTTAGCCTGCACAATTGCATTCACTACATGCACGGACTAGCGGCGGATACCGCGTCCACCGCAGGCACATTTTTGCTCCACCGGGACCCCCAGGTTAGTTACTCGCTATCCAGTATATCCTTCATGGAATACCGCTCAGTACCGCACTCTGCTCATGTTCCACCTGCTTTTCTCCAGGTAACCGCTGCCATATTTGATCACCTATATCGAACAGAATTTAAACCTGGTAGGTTTATCTCTCACTTATCACTGATCCTTTTACTTAGCCACATTGTCTCACTATGCCTATTATATCATTATACAGATATTCCGGGCATAGCCCCTCTTTTTGCTGGGTCCACCTACTCACAGTAGTCCATGGTATGTTTTATTACCTATTACTCTCACATCACATCCGTCCTCAATTTTTGATCTAGTTATGCTCCTGAATTACAGCATACTCATGAACTGTTATTTTCGTTTGACCAAGATTTATTACTATTGTTGTACATACTTTGTTTCCCTTTTGTAAAATCCTTTTATTTTACTTTATTTTACTTTTTCTATAACCACACAGTGACTGATGAAGGTCCAAGTTCAGGACCGAAACGTTTCTGTCATTACTGTGGACACGATTAAAAATCATCACTCTACTGAAGTTGAGTTCTGAGTTTATTTGCTATATTTATATGGTGTGGGAACCTACTCAGATACTCCTATACGGCTGTGCACATGATTATTCACTTTGCAATAATTGAGAGCTGTCAATTAGACAACTATCAATTATTAATCCTATTGAAGTAAATAAAAAAAACACACACACATTAATAATAAATAATTTTAATAAAATAAAAACACATTTTTTTTACCATCTTTTATTGTACTGTTAATCCTCGATTCCCTTGTTCTCCTGAAATAAAAATAAAATAATAAATAAACATTATTCTTACCTATCCGACGCACAGTCAGGTCCCCCGATGTAATCCTTCTGAAAGGGTTAACGTTTACTGCAGGGACCGCAGCTAATGCTGCCAGCCTCGCAGTAAACATCCGACTGAATCATCTCCTCTCCTGGCTGACAGGAGAGGAAGTGGTTAGCATAATTGATTGCTTCCCACTTTCACTTCAGGTCAGCCAGGGACACCGCACAGACAGTGACGTCAGAGGGAATCCCGGCTGACCTGAAGTGAACTGATTAACAAAAATAGGGGATCCCCTCGAAAAAAAAAATGGCGTGGGGTCCCCCATATTTTTGTTAACCAGCCTGATGAAGCAGACTACTGAGGCCTGTTTTTTCAGGCTGTTAAGGAGCCAATATCCATGCACCTTGCAAGCCTGATAATACCAGGCCACAGCAGTCTGCTTAGCTTGGCTGGTTAACAAAAATAGGGGATCCCCTCGAAAAAAAATGGCGTGGGGAACCCCCTATTTTTGTTAACCAGCCAAGTAAAAAGCAGACTGCTGCGGCCTGGTATTAAAAGACTGTCAAGGCTCATGGATTTTGGCCCTCAACAGCCTAAAAATACCAGGCTGCAGCAGCCCCACAATTGGCGCATCCAAGCGCATCCAAAGATGTGCCAATTGTGGCACTTTACCCGGCTCTTCCCACTTGCCCTGTAGCGGTGGAAAGCGGGGTAATAAGGGGTTAATGTCACCTTTGATTGAACGGTGACAATAAGCCCGGTTAATAATGGAGAGGTGTCAATAAGACACCGATCCATTATTAATCATAAAGTTTGTAAATTTTTAAAAAAATACACAGCCAGAAAAAAGTCTTTTAATGAAATAAAACAACACAGTTTTCATTATTTTTATTTCACGCTCATCCTGCGACGCCATCGATCTACTGTAAAAAAACAAAAATAACAAACCAACACAAATACTCCCTGTCCGATGCAGTCTAAAATAACGAGGGTCCCACGACGAGACCAGCTCTGCTACATCTGGATGACAGGCTGAGCCTGACATCCCGACGCAGCAGAGCTGCTTACCAGAGCTGATTCCCCGGCGGTGACGTCATCCGGACTGCTATACTCTCGCGACAGCTGGCCGAGATTACATAGTACCCGGCAGCACGTGCAGTTATCGCGAGAAGCTGCACGTGACCGCCAGGGAGAGAGTAATGGCGGCCATCCAGGAGTCCAGGACGTGACCACCGGGGATCTTCTGCCAGGTAAGTGCTGCTGACTCCTGACAGACCCGATCGACACTGACAGTGACACTTTCGGGAAGTTCCTGTGTCACGTACTTCGTTCTGTGACACAGGAACTCCCATAGACTTTAGAGGAAAACTCAGATTCCGGTATCCGATATGCAAAAAATATCGGATCTCAGAATCGGAATTCCGATACAGCGAATATCGGCCGATACCCAATATTTGCAGTATTGGAATGCTCAACACTAGTTATGGGGTACTAGGGAGAGTAGACAAGAGAAAAAAGGATAAATAACAAACAAAAAACAAAATATACAGTTATGTACAAAATTTACAAATATACATATCAAGGTTAGTTGATTATACACTGTGTTCCAAATTATTATGCAAATATTGTTTAGGAGTGATATAGTAAGAATTTTTTTGTTTGTCAGTTAAAATCATTGATGGTGATGTGTGTCAGGGCTCTTTATATCACTGTAAGCAATTGCAGACACCTGTGCTAATTAGTTTGGCAGGTGTGTCCAATGAAAGGCAAGACTACTTAAGAAGGCTGTCCCACATTATTAAGCAGCCTACATTTTCTGCCAAAATGGGAAAGAAAAAGGATGTGTTGGCTGCTGAGAAGCAACAAATTGTGGAGTGTTTAGGTCAAGGCATGAGTACAATCAACATTGCCAAGACACTTCATCGTGATCATCGCACAATCAAGAAGTATGTAACTGATTCACAGTACACACGTGTGCGTGCTGATAAGGGAAAATTGAGGACTCTTTCCTACAGGCAATTACGTCAGGTTAAAAGAGCAGCAGCAAAAAAGCCTTGTCATAGCAGCAGACAAGTTTTTGAAGCTGCTGATGCCTTCAGAGGTTTGCAGCTGTGCATAAGCCATCCTGTCGACCTCCTCTATCCACTCCACACAAGCAGAAACGGCTCCAGTGGGCCAAACAATACATGAAAACTGACTTCAAAACTGTTTTGTTCACCGATGAGTGCCGTGCAACGCTCGATGGTCCAGATGGATGGAGTGGAGGATGGCTGGTTGATGGACACCCATGCAAACACGGCTACGGTGCCAACAAGGAGGAGGTGGAGTAATGTTTAAAGCTGGAATCATGGGGAGAGAGATTGTCGGCCCCTTTAGGATCCCTGAAGGGGTAAAGATGAACTCCATAGTGTATGTTGAGTTTCTCAAACAGCACTTCCTGCCATGGTTCAAGAAGAAGAACCGTGCATTCCACAGCAAGATCATTTTCATGCATGATAATGCACCGTCTCATGCTGCACATAACACATCTGCATCTCTGGCTGCTATGGGCATAAAAGGGGACAAACTTATGGTGTGGCCCCCATGCTCCCCTGACCTCAACCCCATTGAGAACCTCTGGAGCATCATCAAAAGGAGTGTCTATGATGGCGGGAGGCAGTTCAAATCTAAGCCACAGCTCTGGGAGGGTATTCTGTCCTCATGCAAAACAATTGAAGCAGAAACCATCGAAAACCTGACAAATTCAATGGACGAGAGAGTTCAGAAGCTCCTTTCGAACAAGGGGTCCTATGTGCAAATGTAACATCACCTAGAATAAAGTTTTGAGTTGAAAACTGTTTGATTTCAGTTTGTAAGAACCTGCTAATGCTTATAATTTCAAAAATGACCATTTTTTTGTTCTTTATTAAAATGAAAAAGTTGAAAACTCTGCTGTGCATAATAATGTGGAACATGCATTTTGAGTGCAGTTTGAGTGTTTTATTTTTTTTTAAATATACTGTTATCATAGGCAGTTTGTACAAAAACCTTTCAATTGTACTCTAATAGTTATTTGACTGGAAAATTGCAATGACTGAAATTCATATAGGTAATTTGGGAAAATCTGAGAAAATATTATTTGCATAATAATTTGGAACACAGTGTAGTAGAAGTTTCTTATGTAAGGGCAAAATAAGAATTTCAGATCCAGAAAGCAAAAACCTAACTAGCGCAACTATATTATGTGTCATTAGCAGTCATTTTTAAAAAAAATACAGAATAATGGGACAACATAACACAGGAGTTTAGAGAACAAGTACGGATTTGTAAAGATACTTTAAACTGTGGGTATAATAGAACAGAGGCACTTAGAAGGACCAGAGGTTAATGTCACTAGCGTCAGTCTTTCTAGAACTAGAATAAATGGGACAAAACAGACACCCTTGGTGGCCAGCTCAGTATTACCTATGGCACATGAAGAAAGTATACACAGTCTGTGCAGGATAATAGCTGTTGGAAAGATGGGGGAGAGAATTATTGTAAATATGTATCCCATGTTAAATGTACCAGATAGCGCAGCCCCAGTCCACCAAGGGTGTCTATTTTTACCTGCAGGTTATGCCTTGAAGGGTCACTTGGGCGGCGCTCCCGCGCCTTGCCACGGCTGCTAGTTGCGGCTGCAGAGAGGTTTGGGGCGGGCTACTGCTTAAAAAGCCGCACCAGTTCACTCCGGACCGGAAGTGCATCATCCGGACCGGACATGACGTGGCGCTGAGTTCTGAGGCGACCGCGCATGCGCGGTAGTGCTAAAAATCGCCATCTTTATTGCTGGCCAGGACATAGAGGGCGTATAAGGAGAAGGAGAGTAGAATTACTTGTATAGCTATAATGGAGGACGTGTATTGAGTCATACTGGGAGGAGAAGATAAGATAGTAAATAGTAGAGGAGTAAGAGCAGATAATGCATGAATTGGGGCAGAGTATTGATAAAGCAGGGAGGGCATGAAATAGGAGGGAAAATAGACAAAGAGTAGAATGCAGAGAATAGCACCGGTAAGGCTACTTTCACACATCCGTTTTTTTTAATCAGGCGCGGTCCGGCCTTTTTTTTTTAACACCGGATGCGGCGAACGGACATGCCGGATCCGGTGTTTTTAACATTGACAAAATATAGTGCCGGATCGCGCCGCATGTACCTGCGTTCTGTCCGTTTTCTTCCGGATCCGGTGTCTGGTTTATTTCCGGCATCTAGGAAAGACGCATTTTGTAACGTTTTTTGTCTCCAGCCAAAAAGCCGGAAGGGCCGGATCCGGCGCTTCCGGCCTTTGTCTACAATGAAAGTCTATGAGCGCCGCATTGCGCCGCATCCGGCAGAAACCTGATCCGGTGGCCTGATCCGTTTTTTTTGTCTGGGAATGTTAATTAGCCCAGACAGAAGCAAACATATATATACCACGCCTGTGGGCCACTCTGCCACATGCAATCCAAGCATCAAGAGAGACACATCACCAATTTTTCTAAGGCCGGCGTCACACTGGCGAGTGTGATGCGAGTTAGTCGCATGACTTTCTCGCATCAACACCCGGCACGGCCGCCCGCTCTCGGACCCGAGTGTGCGGCAGCATAGAAATACATGTAGCCGCACACTCGGGTCCGAGAGCAGGCGGCCGTGCCGGGTGTTGATGCGAGAAAGTCGTGCGACTAACTCGCATCACACTCGCCAGTGTGACGCTGGCCTAAGGATTTTGGAGGCACCAACAGAACCAACAAAATGGAATCTGGGGACCATGAAGATGTGGGCGCGGAGGAGACGGGAGCAAACGGCAGACGGTAAATATCACCCACCCCATGATACTATGCGTGTATTTTATATGTTTGCATTGTTGTATACTTTCTGGGTTGTGCTTTAATACAATACAATGTGGGTATTTCTATATTCTGTTTTGTCGTACTTGTATACAATGTGGGTATTGCTCTATTCTGTTTTGGCGTACTTTTATACAATGTGGGTATTGCTCTATTCTGTTTTGGCGTACTTTTATACAATGTGGGTATTGCTCTATTCTGTTTTGGCATACTTGAATACAATGTGTGTATTGTTCTATTCTGTTTTGGCATACTTGAATATTTTGTGGGTAGTGCTATGTTCTTTTTTGGCGTACTTGTATACAATCTGGGTATTGCTCTATTCTGTTTTGCTGTACTTGTATACAATGTGGTTATTGCTCTATTCTGTATTGGCGTACTTTTATACAATATGGGTATTGCTCTATTCTGTTTTGGCGTACTTTTTTTATACAATGGGTATTGCTCTATTCTGTTTTGGCGTACTTTTATACAATGTGGGTATTGCTCTATTCTGTTTTGGCGTACTTTTATACAATGGGTATTGCTCTATTCTGTTTTGGCGTACTTTTATACAATGTGGGTATTGCTCTATTCTGTTTTGGCATACTTGAATACTTTGTGGGTAGTGCTATGTTCTTTTTTGGCGTACTTGAATGTGCTTGCTTGTACACAGTTGTATTGTTGTTATTTTTATTCTAGGACTAAAAGGCAATCGAAGGATTACTACCAGTGCAATAAAAAATGGTCAAAAACTTGTGTGTGTTTATTTCATTCAAATGCATATTTTATTTATCTTTGTGGGTAATGTTTAATACAATGTGATTATTGTTATATTCTTTTTTTGCTTACTTTTATACTATGTGGGTAGTGTTTAAATAAATGTTGGTTTTGCTATATTCTGTTTTGGCATACTTGAATATTTTGTGTGTAGTGCTATTTTCTTTTTTGGCGTACTTGTATATAATGTGGGTATTGATATATACTGTGTTGGCATAGTAGTATACAATGTGGCTAATGATATATACTTTTTTCATTGATGTATACTAGTTGTGTATTGGTATATACTGTGTTGGCATAGTTCTATATTATGGTTATTGATATATACAGTGTTGCCTATTTTCTCTATTATGTTGGTATTGCTGTATGCTATGAGGGTAGTGCTATACAGTGAAAATATCCTAATTAATCATGATTTGATTTGCTCAATGTATCATGTATATGATGATTGTGTCCATGTATTAATTGGAATTGTATTTTTTCCACAGCAGAGGACATCGGAGGCAGCAGGCTGCGACTGCACCACCACAACATGTTCGAGCTGGAGGACAGCATCGTGACGGGTGGCATCTAGCAGACGGTAAATATCACAAACCAAATAACCGCAAACAGAACTTTTGTCTTTCAGACCGGTCCATGGTTTGAGCCTTTTTTTCTTTTTGTTAAACTGCAGAGGACAGCATCGGAGGCCACGGACAAGCACACCACCACAACCAGATGATGCTGGAGAACATGGTGACCGGGCGGCATCTAGCAGATGGTAAATATCACAAACCAAATAACTGCAAACAGAACTTTTGTCTTTCAGACCGGTCCATGGTTTGAGCCTTTTTTTTTCCTTTTTTTTTATTTTTGTTACACTGCAGAGTACAGCATCGGAGGCCGCGGTCAATCACACCACCACCACCACCACAACAACAAGACGCTGGAGAGCACGGTGAACAGGCGGCATCTAGCAGACGGTAAATATCTCAAACCAAATGACCGCAAACAGAACTTTTGTCTTTCAGACCGGTCCATGGTTTGAGACTTTTTATTTTTCTTCTTTTTTTTCTTTTTGTTACACTGCAGAGGACAGCATCGGAGGCCACGGTCAAGCACACCACCACAACCAGATGACGCTGGAGAACATGGTGACCGTGCGGCATATAGCAGACGGCAAATATCACACACCAATAACCGCAAACAGAATTTTTTTCTTTCAGCACGGGCATGATTGTGGCTATGTATTCATTTTTTTTCTTTTCCTCTTTAATGCACAACAGACGACCATCTCAGGTAGCGATGGACTACGGCGGCAGCAGGACAGTAGTTCTTCTGGGAGCCCTACCACTCATCGGCAGCGTTTAGCGGTATTTGTTTCAAATTATATATCCTCAATCAATTTTTTTTTTTTTTAATTTTTTTGTGAAAAAAAATCCAACTCTTGGATAATTTTTTTTTTTTCTTTCACAATGCATTATTTTTTTTTTTTATATACAGGAATCTGAACCAGAGGAGCTCCCAGAAGAAGGACGGGGTGGACAGATACCCGGAGTGGGCTCGCAATTCGTAAGTTTCCTGCATCCATCATTACAACACAACATCTCACTACACAACACATAAAAAAAAAAAAAATAACAACCGAAAAACAACATAATTTTTTTTTTTAATTTTTTTTTCAGTCTTCTGCACCTGTGGCTTCAAGAGGTCCTCGCAGTGCCTCCCAGAGTCGATGTGAAGAACGCGGCGGTCTTCAACCTGTAAGTATTATAATTTTTTTATTTTTTTTTTAAAAATGACCTTTTTTTGTTATAATTAAAGTATTTTATTGTTCTCATTATTTTTAAAGGCTTCACAGCGTGCTCCCGACTCAGACGGTGAGGAGGGGATAGATATCGACCTATTAATAGATCTGATCAGAGAGCGGGAGCCGCTGTGGAACATGGGGGACCGCCGCCATTCAGATCAGATAGTGACACGTCGGCTCTGGGATGAAGTTTGTTCCCAACTTGTTGGCTACTGGGAGGACCTTGAAGCTCGGTCACAGTCTAAAATGCGTAAGTATATACAGTTCAGTAGGGCTGCTGGATTTAAAGCAGTGTTTCCACAACTACAGTCATCGTGAATCCCAAGGGGTCATGTTTTCTGGATTTCCTTTGGTACAACACTATGGAAATCCTGAAAACATGACCCGTGGGGGACATGAGGACTGTAGTTTGGAAAACACGTATGTATTATACTAACCAATTTGTGCTATCTCGTTTCAGGGGAGAGAATTGTGAAGCGGTGGCGGTCTATCAGGGATCGCTTCAAGGAGGAGTTCAACTAAGAGATGCGGGCCCCAGTGGTTCTTCAGGACGCCAGAGCAAATATAAATACGCAAGAGCTCTGGCGTTCCTGCGTGAAACTATGGTCACCAGAAGGTAAATATTCAAAAATAAATGTTTACATGTCCTAACTCCTTTTTTTTTCACAGCCAGGGCCATTGAAATACAGTATATTAATTGTATGTTTTCTCTTTATTCAACAGCACGGTGAGCAGCACTCGGGCGCCCGCAGAGTTGGGCCCTTCTGAGGCGATCCCTGAGGAGACCGGCACCGAGGGACACTTTGACCGCCCCGACCCATCTGCATCCACACGTGAGCCCTCTTTCCCCTCCACCAGCACTGCAGCAGCGTGGCCGAGTGCATTGCATGAGGCTGCTGGTCAACAGATAGATTTTCCTTTACCCCACCCTTCTGCCCCTGCCACCTCTAGTACATCTGCGGCTACTGGGCGGCAACGGCAGAGGGGTCAGGAAAGGAACTATGCGCCCGAGTTCTTGCATTTGAATGCATCTTTTCAGAACTGCCTTAAAGTGTTATCTGATCAAGTTACCACAGGCATTCATCAGATAACCTCCGCAGTTTTGGAGGTAAAGACACTTCTGCAAAGCGTGCATTCGGAAGCAAGAGCATCACCAAATCACAGCTTTTTTCAGTCGGTTGCGGAGCGCATAGATCGCTATCTGCTGACCAGCAGATGTATGTGATGCACACGTGCCACGCTGCTCTAGTGCAGGTTGTCTCCCATCCTCCTCCATCCACCCCAGTTGTTCCCCCCTCCTCCAGTCGGCGTGCCTCCTCCCCCTCCTATTCATTATCAGCCACCTCCACAGTTCCAGCAACCTCCCCACTATCACCAACCTCCCAAGTACCAGCCACCTTCCCAACTTCAGCCACCTTCCCAACTTCAGCCACCTTCCCCACTTCAGCCACCTTCCCACTTCAGCCACCTTCCCCACTTCAGCCACCTTCCCAACTTCAGCCACCTTCCCAACTTCAGCCACCTTCCCAACTTCAGCAACCTTCCCAACTCCAGCCACTTAACCAACTTCAGCCACCTTCCCACCTTCAGCCACCTCCCCAACTTAAGCCACCTCCCCAACTTCAGCCACCTCACCAACTACAGTCCCCTCAACAACTCCTGTCACCTATTCAGTACCAACAACCTCCCCAGTACCAGCCACCTACCCCGTACCAACCACCTACCCCGTACCACACTCCCACCTCTTACCAATCTCCTTCCCCCTACCAATTCCCTACCATATCACCTGTTCCTCCAGTACCTGCCCCACCCTCCACTCCACCACCCATCACCGATTCTGCCTCAAACTTGTCCTCCCATTCTTTAACCCTTTCCACCCCTTCACCTCTTACTGTTCCTTCCCCACCAGCATCCCAGTCCTCTCTACACACTCCCACGGTCGAAGTGTCCCGCAGCCCCTCCAATAGTATGTCCGCCCCACACTACACAGCATTGTAGTGTTATTTAAAAAAAAAATAAAAAAAAAGACTGAGTCATTGAATGACAAAATTACTTTTATCAAAGATATTTTGAAAGTAAACATTTACAAACTTTAACAAAATTGGTTAAATAAATTTTGAATTGGTTGATTCAATTTTTTGTCTCTCATTTCTTTATAATGTTACAGCTTATGTAAGGTTACATGTGTAATAAAGATTAATAACAGTACCAATGGTAAAGATAGAAACATTACATTTAGGGACAAACATAACAATTGATCACACACGGTCATCCTGCCAGTCTACCTGTCCTTCGGCTGAAATAAAGTACTCGGCAAATCTGTCCCTCATCCTAGAAACAGCAACAGAACTTCTATTGGTATTATTGTGATAATCGTGTAAAGTTGTTTGTTGCAGGTGGTCCTCAATGGTCATTTGTTCTTTGGAGATCACAACATTGTGCAGTACCACACAGGCTTTTATTACTTCATCAACAGTGTCAGTCTTCAAATTGATGGCTGTCAATAGCACCCGCCACTTTGCAGTAAGGATTCCAAACGTACACTCCACCATTCTTCTAGCTCTTGTGAGCCTGTAATTGAAAATCCGTTTGGTATGGGTCAGTCCTCTGCTGGCATACAGTTTTAATAAATGTTCTGAGAGCTGGAAAGCCTCATCACCAACACACACATATGGTATAGGTGGCCCTGTGGTTTGAGGCAGCGGCCTAGGGGCTGGGAAATGGAATGTGTTCCCATAGAGTCGACGTCCCATCGCTGAAAGTTTGAAAACTTGAGAATCGTTCGATCGTCCATATGCCCCTATGTCCACTGCAATGAACCTATATTCGGCATCAGCGATGGCCATCAAGACAACGGAGAAATATTTTTTATAGTTAAATATTCTGATCCTATTCCCGCTGGCTTCACAATTCTGACATGTTTGCCATCAATCGCTCCAAGACAATTTGGAAATTGGCAGATCTGTTGGAACTTATCTGCTATTTCCATCCACCGCTGTGTAGTAGGTTCAGGCATATATTCCGAGACTAAACAGTCCCACAGTGCACGGCAGGTGTGCTTTATTATGCCCGATATGGTAGAGATTCCCAATCTAAATTGGAAATGGAGTGAGGAGAGTGATTCTCCACTTGCAAGGAATCTAAAAAAAAAAAAAAATCACAATCACTGCTCAGAACTCAGGTATAACAATTGGAAAAGGCAAAAACCAGAATATATCACTACCCACATAGTATAAAACAATACACACATAGTTTACAAGTATGCCAAAAAAGAACATAGCACTACCCACAAAGTATTCAAGTATGCCAAAACAGAATAGAGCAATACCCACATTGTATAAAAGTAGGCCAAAACAGAATAGAGCAATACCCACATTGTACACAAGTACGCCAAAAAAGAACATAGCACTACCCACAAAGTATTCAAGTATGCCAAAACAGGATAGAGCAATACCCACATTGTATAAAAGTACGCCAAAACAGAAAAAAGCAATACCCACATTGTATAAAAGTATGCCAAAACAGAATAGAGCAATACCCACATTGTATAAAAGTACGCCAAAACAGAATAGAGCAATACCCACATTGTATACAAGTACGCCAAAAAAGAACATAGCACTACCCACAAAGTATTCAAGTATGCTAAAACAGAATAGAGCAACCACTTGTATAAAAGGATCCAAACGATAGAGCAATACCCACATTGTATAAAAGTACGCCAAAACAGAATAGAGCAATACCCACATTGTATAAAAGTACGCCAAAACAGAATAGAGCAATACCCACAGTGTATAAAAGTACGCCAAAACAGAATAGAGCAATACCCACATTGTATAAAAGTACGCCAAAACAGAATAGAGCAATACCCACATTGTATAAAAGTACGCCAAAACAGAATAGAGCAATACTCACATTGTATAAAAGTACGCCAAAACAGAATAGAGCAATACTCACATTGTATAAAAGTACGCCAAAACAGAATAGAGCAATACCCACATTGTATACAAGTACGCCAAAAAAGAACATAGCATTACCCACAAAATATTCTAGTATGCCAAAACAGAATATAGCAAAACCCACATTTATTTAAGCACTACCCACATAGTATAAAAGTAAGCAAAAAAAGAATATAACAATAACCACATTGTATTAAACATTACCCACAAAGATACACAAAATATGCATTTGAATGAAATAAACACACACAAGTTTTTGACCATTTTTTGTTGCACTGGTAGTAATCCTTCGATTGCCTTTTATTCCTAGAATAAAAAATAACAACAATACAACTGTGTACAAGCAAGCACATTCAAAAATAATAGCTTACCTTATTGTCACCATGAGACGCTCCGCCGGAGAAATCGAATACCGGCAGTAGGTGTCACATCTCCTGTTCTTGTCTTCAATCCTCTCCACCAACATGTCAAATGTTTCCTTCTTCATACGAAGATAAGAAAAAAAAATTTCTGGATTCTCTCTTAGCTCCATATTGAGTGTCGAATAGACTCCAAGGGTTAGTCTCTGTGCTGTGATGGGGTGGATCCACATATGGCGGCGTCGCTGTCGCTGACGCTTTAGGCGCTGCTCGATCCTTCTCTCCTTCTCCATAACGATAAAACGCAAGCGATTCACCTCCGCTGTGAAATCCACAAGATTCCGGAAAATATTACCAATAATTGCCTCCATCTTCATCAGTCACTTGCTCTTCTCTCAAAAATGCTCCTCTACAACCTGTCAAAGATGGGCTGTAGGAACACTGTGTATATATAGGATTTACAGTAGCCAATCAGGTTTTGAAATAAAAGGGGCGTGATTGAAAACCGGATCCGTCGTAATCCGTCAAAAAACGGATAAAAAACGGATGAAACTGATGCGCCGGATCCGGTTTTCTGACTGATCCGCTAAACGGATCAGGCAGAAAACCGGATCCGGCGCATCAGGTTTTTCATTTCATTGCCGCATCCGGCGCTCCGGCGCGACGCCGGACCGCGCCTGATTCAAAAAACCTGATGTGTGAAAGTAGCCTAAGTAAGAGAAAAGAAAGGAAAAGAATATACAGTGATAGGATGTGACAAATTGTAAAATGGGAGAAATGATAAATAGTAATTGATAAAAAATAAAGAATGAGTTAGACTATGAGCGTTTTAAGGGAAAAAAAAATTTTCAAAAATAAAAAATAAAAATAAAACATAAAAATAAATAAATAAAATAAAAATAGAGGAATCAACCGGAAAATTGGGAGAAAATTATAAAAAATGATAATAAAAATTGTATATAAATAATATATTAAAATGGAAGGGGAAAAAAAGAAAAACAAAAAGGGGGGAAAAAGAAAAATTGTAAAATATAAAATAAAAAATAAAAATTAAAATATATTTGTAATGACATACATAGTCAGAAGAGAAAAACTTACCGGTAAAGGGGAAATATCAGAGAGTCTGGAAGTTAAATGAGAGACAAGTTAAATTAGAGGAGCCAATTAATCTCCCTGTTAAGACCCCTAGGTGATAACGTGTCAAGTTTATGGATCCAATATGTCTCTCTGAGTTTTAACAGTCTGACATGGTCCCCACCTCTCCTTGGTTTTGGCACTTGTTCGATTATTTGATATTTTAGTTGCGCCACCGAGTGTTTAAATTTTACAAAGTGTTCTGGTAGAGGTAGCCATATTTTGTTGGTACGTATTGTGGACTTATGGCTAGCGATTCTGTCCTTTAAATCTTGAGTAGTTTCACCCGCTTAAAGGAGGCCGCAAGGGCATTTCACGACATAGACTACAAAGTTGGAGTCACATGTGTAGTAGCCGTTTATTGGAAAAGATTTTCCTGTTCGGGGGTGAGTTATTGTCTCAGATTTGATCACATTCGAACAGGATGCACAGCCTAAGCAAGGAAAAGTACCTCGACGGCCTGTCATAAGGAGACGCTGTGATGTGACTGGACGCATACCCCCAATGTCGGCACGTACCAATTTGTCCTTGATGTTGGGGGCCCTACTGTTACACATAAGGGAAGGACTAGTAAAGGCTTCAATGACGGGATATGCTTTCGTCAGCAATGACCAATGTCTACGAATGATTGAATGGACCTTAGGCATCAGAGGGTGATGTGTGTGTACAAAAGGAACCCTTTCTTTTTTGATGGTGGCTGGGACCGGATCCGGCGGATTGAGAACTCAGGTTTTCTCGTATTCAAGGAGCCTAGAAGGATACCCTCATTCTTTAAATTTAAGGGACATTTCATTTAAGCGACTATTTAGTCGGTCAGAGTCAGTAACTATCCTAGAGACGCGCGTGAATTGGGATCTAGGAAGACTGTCTTTTGTTGGCTTAGGATGACTGCTGTGGTAATGTAGGAGACTATTGCAATCTGTTGGCTTAACATAGAGATCAGTGGTAAGGTTCCCTTCTGAATCCTTCAGTACTGTGGTATCTAGGAACGCAATGTTTGTAGTATCATACTGAATAGTAAACTGTAAATCCGGATCCACTGAGTTGAGATAAGTGTGGAAAGATAACAGGGATTCAGATGAACCCGTCCAGACGAAAAAAATATCGTCTATGTACCGATGATAACACCTAACATGTTCCTTGTAGGCCTCAACGGGATAGACAAAATTCGATTCAAATGTATGCATAAATGCATTTGCATAAGCCGGTGCAACCTTACTCCCCATCGAGGTCCCCCGTAACTGTATGTAATACGTGTCCCTAAATAAGAAAAATTTCTCATAAAGGATTAAAGTCAGAAGGTCTAGGCAAAATCGGACAGACTTCACCGACAGGCTGGAGGTTTCTAGCAGCATTTTAGTAGCTTGTAAACCCTTAGTGTGGGATATAGATGTATAAAGGCTGTTTACATCTAATGTCACCAACAGACTGTCAGGATAAGTAGTTTTGAATTTGTTTATTATCCTTAAAAAGTGACCGGTGTCCAGTAGAAATGACTGTCAAAATCTTCTCTAGATAAACGGAAAGGGGTGAGAGTATTGAATCTGTTGAAGCTACGATGGGTCTGCCTGGAGGGTTATTGAGTGATTTGTGAATTTTTGGAAGGATATAGGAGACCGGAGTGATGGGGAATAGATTGGTGAGGAATGTTACCGTTCTTTTGTCAATGATTTGTTCATCAAGGGCCGTACTGAGTAAAGCCTGTATCTTGGAATTTATGCCCCAAGTGGGATCTCTTGGAATGATTTTATAACTCTGCGAGTCCGAGAGTTGGCGTAAAACTTCTTTGGTATAGAGGGAGTGATCCATAATGACGTTGGCACCCCTTTATCCGCCGGTTTAATTATGATGGACTTACAGGTGGGAAAGAAACCAAGGCTTTGGTCATGGACTAAAGCCTTTACCTCGTTTTAATTTTGTGGTCTCCTTTCCCCGGGCACTAAGAATGCTAAGGCGGATACCCTCTCTAGGAGTTCCTTTGCGGATTCTCCTGATGTGACTGAGCCTACCGCCATTCTGAAGGAGGGTGTGGTTCTTTCCACTATCTCACCCTATCTGAGACTGGCCCTGGAAGAATTTCAGGGGATAAACCTGAAAATTGCCCTGTGGGGATATTGTTTGTCCCAGACCAATGGAGGAAGAAAGTAATGTCTGAAATTCATTGCTCCGCGTTGGCTGGGCATCCCGGTATTTTTGGCACCAGAGATTTGGTGAGTCGGTCCTTTTGGTGGCCTACTTTGTCTCGTGATGTCAGGAATTTTGTGCAGTCCTGTGAGACTTGTTCTCAGTCAAAACCCTGCTCTCGCTCTAGTGGATTGTTATTGCCACTGCCTGTGCCCAGGAGGCCATGGACCCATATCTCTATGGATTTTATTTCCGACCTCCCTGTCTCTCAGAGAATTACTGTTATCTGGGTGATCTGTGATAGATTTTCTAAGATGGTCCATCTTGTGCCACTGCCGAAGTTGCAATCCTCTTCTGAGTTGGTGTCCTTGTTTTTTCAGCAGGAGGTTCGTTTGCACGGCATTCCGGAGAACATTGTGTCTGACAGAGGAGTCCAATTTGTTTCCAGATTTTGGAGAGCCTTTTGTTCTAAACTGGAATTCAGTTGTCTTTCTCCTCTGTGTTTCACCCTCAGACCAATGGGCAGACTGAGAGTACAAACCAGACTTTGGAAACTTATTTGAGATGTTTTGTGTCTGCTGATCAAGATGACTGGGTCTCTTTTTTGCCCTTGGCTGAATTCACTCTAAATAATAGGGCCAGTTCTGCCACTTTGATGTCCCCTTTTTTCTGCAATTTCGGGTTTCATCCTCGGTTTTCATTGGGGCAGGTGGAGGCTTCTGTCTGTCCAGGTGTTGACTCTACAGTAGAGAGAATGCAGCAGATTTGGGATCAAGTAGTTTATAAGTTGTCTCTCTCTGAGGAGGGGGCCCAGCGGTTTTCCAACCGGCATCGGACTGATGGTCCCTGGTTTAAAGTGGGTGACATGGTTTGAGTGTCCTCAAAAACTATCCCTATGAAGGTCGCGTCTCCAAAATTTAAGCCAAGGTTCACTGGATCTTATAAGATCAAATCTTTATTTGAAAAGGTTTGTTGAGCCAGTGGTTCCCATGGCTACGCCCCCTGAGCCTGTATTGGTTGAGGGCAATCTGGAGTATGAAGTGGAGAAGATATTGGATTCTCGTCTGTCTATACGGAGACTCCAGTACTTGGTCAAGAGGAAAGGTTATGGTCAGGATGACAATTCCTGGGGGTTTGCTTCTGACATTCATCCTGAGAGATTGGTTCGAGCCTTCTACCGGGCTCACCCTAATCGGCCTGGTGGTCAAGTGAGGGTTCGGTGACCCCTTTTTCAAGGGGGGGGTACTGTTGTGAACGCCTTGGATCTGAATTCTGAGTCTGGGCTCCTTCTGGTGGCTGCTGATAGTAGTGAAGCTGATTTTGCTGGCAAGGTCCATCAGCTGGGGAAGATTGGCAATCAGGTAGCTCTGACTGGGGAGATATAAGGGAGTGACCTTCCCATGATCCTGGCAGGTTATTTGTTGTTTTACCTGGTCCCATTTGGAAGTCAGCTTGCTTTCTGCTGTCTCCTGCAACCTTCAGATAAGTTGTTTTCTGCTTGTTTTTGTGGCTTTTGTTTTCCTTTTGTTTTTCTGCCCTTCTGAGTGAGGTCAGCCAGGTTCCCCGTCTGAGGCCTGCGCTGGTCTCTGTTTCTCAGTTACCACTGTTTATTTGTTCAGTCCCTGTTTTCAGTATCTGCTGTTAGCTACCTGTTCACACCAGAGTTCTGATCTAGCAGGGGAGAGATCGTGTGGTCTCATATTTTTGGAAATCAGAATGTTAGAATTTTTCCTAGGTTTTTTGCGGATTGCAGACAGTTTTTCTTTCCTATACTGTCCTATCTAGATAGTTTTGGGCCCCAGCGTTTGCTTACTCTATTTTCTGCCTGCGTTTGTACTTCATCTGGTCTCACCACCAATATATGTGTGGGGGCTACCTATTACTTTGGGGCGCTACTCCGGGGTAGTTAGCTTTCCCCTTTCTATCTTTAGGCTTAATTAACTCTCCGGCTGTGTCGAGGCCTCTAGGTCATCATAGGTACGTCCCATGGCTACTTCTAGTTGTGCGTTTAATTTAGGGGTCTGCAATCCGCTAGTTACCAACATCTCTGGGTGACAGGCTACCTTGGCTATTTTGCTACCTCCTTGGCTACCGAATCATAACAGACAGCAATGTCTGCCCTGCTGCATAGTCATATGCACCCCAGTACGCCTTGGACCCCACATACTGGATGGGCCCCGTAAAATCCACATCACCATATTCATTTTGTACTCCCGTACTTTTTTGTTTACACAGTGACAGCAATATCTGACCTGCTACATAGCCATATGCACCCCATTATGCCTTGGAACCCACATACTGGATGGGCTCATGAAAATCCACTTCACCATATTCATTTTGTACTCCTGTACTCTATTGTTTACGCAGTGACAGCAATGTCTGCACTGCTGCAAAGCCATATGCACCCCTTTACGCCTTGGAACCCACATACTGGATGGGCCCATGAAAATCCACTTCACAATATGCATTTTGTACATCCAGAAGTTGCCAATGATAGACATAAAAAGTCTAAGTTAATCTACCCAAATGATGATTAATGGGGCTTCAATACAAGATTTCCAACATATCAAAGTAAATGCATTTCCACTCCAAAAAAATTTCTTACACCTCCATGCAAAGTGTGCGTTTTCTCCGCAGAAACACTTGAAGATCATTATATTTTTTTTCGACTGTTCTTGTATCAGATAAAGAAAATAATGTTGCTTACCTGAAATCGTCTTCTGATGGCAAAGCATTCAGTGAACTGTGAAACTGTAGGCAAAGATCGTACATTGCAAGATGGTTGGACATTAACCCCTTCCCGACCCATGACGCCACGTAGGCGTCATGAAAACCTGTGCCAATCCGACCCATGACGCCTATGTGGCGTCATGAAAGGATCTCGTCCCTGCGGGCCGGGAGACCGGGGTCACTCAAAGGTCACCCGACCCGCAGTTACAGGACCCTTTGTGCTTCACCACAGGGGGGTTGGCTTAACCCCCCCGTGGCCACGATCGCTCTGATTGGCTGTTAAAAGTGAAACAGCCAATCAGAGCAATGTGTAATATTTCACCAATTTAATTGATGAAATATTACAATCCAGCCATGGCCGATGCTGCAATAGCATCTGCCATGGCTGGAGACCGAGCCCTGACCCCCCCCACACCGAGTCACGGCGGTGATCGGCCGCCGCCACCGAAAGATGGCAGCGATCGGTCACCGCCGTCACTTACAGCTCCCCTCCTCTTTTGGTCCACTGCCCCCACTTCCTATCCCCCCCCCAGCCTTCCGACCCCCCTACTCACCTCTCCCGATCCACCGATGTCCCACGATCGGGCCCGGCGTCCGCCCGGGCCTCTTCATGGGCGCCGCCATATTGGAAAATGGCGGGCGCATGGGGCAGTGCGCCCGCCGGCCGGCGCATGCGCAGTGCGCCCCCCAGTGTTCAAAAATTTATTTTGATCACTGTGATAAACTGTCACAGTGATCAAAATAAAAAAAAGTAAATGAACCCCACCTTTATCATAGGTAGGGAAAAAAAATAAAGAATTTTTTTTTTTTTCCTAGCGGATTTTGCTGCTGATCCGCAGCTGATTTTGCTGCAGATCCGCGGCGGATATCGCTGCTTATCCGCGCGATTTCTGCTATCCGCGGCGGATTTCCGCCGGCTCGCTGCTGATCCGCGGCGGACTTCGCTGCTGATCCGCGGCGGACATCGCTGCTGATCCGCGGCGGACTTTCGCTGCTGATCCGCGCGGATTTCGCTGCTGATCGGCTGCGGATTTCGCTGCTGATCGCGGCGGATTTCGCTGCTGATCGCGGCGGATTTCGCTGCTGATCGCGGCGGATTTCGCTGCTGATCCGCGTGCGGATTTCGCTGCTGATCGCGGCGGATTTCGCTGCTGATCGCGGCGGATTTCGCTGCTGATCCGCGGCGGATTTCGCTGCGGATCCGCGCTGATTTCGCTGCTGATCCGCGGCGGATTTCGCTGCTGATCCGCGGCGGATTTCGCTGCTGATCCGGGCGGATTTTGCTGCTGATCCGCGACTGATTTTGCTGCTGATCCGCTGGCTGATTATCTGCTGATTCATCTGCGCTAGCGGGTATAGCATAACGCGATCGCGTTATGCTATACCGTTACCAGCCGGTCAACGCTACGTGTTGTACGGGCTGGTAAAACGCAATATGAACCCAGCCTTAGGGTTAGAACTAGGGTTAGGGTTAGCATTAGGGCTAAGGTTAGAATTACGGTTAGGGTTGGAATTTGGGTTAGGGTTGGAATTAGGGTTAGGTTTGGAATTAGGGTTAGGCTTGTAGTTAGGTTTATGGTTAGAGTTGGGATTAGGGTTAGGGGTGTGTTGGGGTTAGGGTTATGATTAGGGTTTGTATTAGGGTTAGGTGTGTGTAGGGGTTAGGGTTGGGGTTAGGGGTGTGTTGGGGTTAGGGTTGGAGTTAGAATTGAGGGGTTTCCACTATTTAGGCACATCAGGGGTCTCCATACGCGACATGGCGCCACCATTGATTCCTGCAAATTTTGCGTTCAAAAAGTCAAACAGTGCTCCCTTTATTCCAAGCCCCGACGTATGCCCAAACAGTGGTTTATCCCCATATGAGGGAAAAATTGCACAACAGCTTTGGGGGTTCTAATTTCTCCTGTTAACATTGGGAAAAAAAATTGGGGACTAAAAATTATTTTTGTGGAAAAAAAAATGATTTTATATTTTCACGGCTCTGCGTTATAAACTTCTGTGAAGGACTTGGAGATTCAAAGTGCTCACCACACATCTAGAGGAGTTCCTTGGGGGATCTAGTTTCCAAAATGGGGTCACTTGTGGGAGTTTCTACTGTTTAGGCACATCAGTGACTCTGCAAACGTAACATGACGCCCGAAGACCATTTCATCAAGTGGGCATTTCAAAAGGTCACTACTTCCCATCCGAGCCCCGACGTGTGCCCATACAGTAGTTTTCTCCCACATATGGGATATCAGCATACTCAGGACAAATTGGACAACAACTTTTGGGGTCTAATTTCTCATGTTACCCTTGCAAAAATAAAAAAATTGGGGACTAAAAGATCCTGATTGTGGAAAAAATATGATTTTTTTATTTTCATGCCCGGGCGTTATAAACTTCTGTGTAGCCCTTGGGGGTTCAAAGTGCTCACCACACATCTAGATAAGTTCTTTGCGGTGTCTAGTTTCCAAAATGGGGTCACTTGTGGGGAGTTTCTACTGTTTAGGCACATCAGGGGCTCTGCAAACGTAACAAGATGCCCGCAGACCATTCCATCAAGTTGGCATTTCAAAGCGTCACTACATCCCTTCCGAGCCCTGACGTGTGCCCAAACAGTGGTTCCCCCCCACATATGGGGTACTAGCGTACTCAGGACAAACTGGACAACAACTTTCGGGGTCCAATTTCTCCTGTAACCATTGTGAAAATAAAAAAATAGTGGGCTAAAAAATCATTTTTTGAGAAAAAAAAATGATATTTTATTTTCACGGCTCTGCGTTATAAACTTCTTAAAGCACCTGGGGGGTTCAAAGTGCTCACTATGCATCTAGATAAGTTCCTTAGGGCGTCTAGTTTCCAAAATGGGGTCACTTGTGGGGGAGCTCCAATGTTTAGGCACACAGGAACTCTCCAAATGCGACATGGCAACCGCTAAATATTCCAGCATATTTTCTATTCAAAAAGTCAAATGGCGCTCCTTCCCTTCTGAGCCCTGCCGTGCGCCCAAACAGTGGTTTATGATCACAAATGAGGTATCTGTGTACTCAGGAGAAATTGCCCAACAAATTTTAGAATCCAATTTATACTGTTGCCCATGTGAAAATGAAAAAAACTGAGGCTAAAAGAAAATTTTTGTGAAAAAAAAGTACTTTCTTTTTTTTACGGATCAATTTGTGAAGCACCTGGGGGTTCAAAGTGCTCACTATGCATCTAGATAAGTTCCTTAGGGGGTCTAGTTTCCAAAATGGGGTCACTTGTGGGGGAGCTCCAATGTTTAGGCACACAGGAACTCTCCAAATGCGACATGGCAACCGCTAAATATTCCAGCATATTTTCTATTCAAAAAGTCAAATGGCGCTCCTTCCCTTCTGAGCCCTGCCGTGCGCCCAAACAGTGGTTTATGATCACAAATCAGGTATCTGTGTACTCAGGAGAAATTGCCCAACAAATTTTAGAATCCAATTTATACTGTTGCCCATGTGAAAATGAAAAAAACTGAGGCTAAAAGAAAATTTTTGTGAAAAAAAAGTACTTTCTTTTTTTACGGATCAATTTGTGAAGCACCTGGGGGTTCAAAGTGCTCACTATGCATCTAGATAAGTTCCTTAGGGGGTCTAGTTTCCAAAATGGGGTCACTTGTGGGGGAGCTCCAATGTTTAGGCACACAGGGACTCTCCAAATGCGACATGGCAACCGCTAAATATTCCAGCATATTTTCCATTCAAAAAGTCAAATGGCGCTCCTTCCCTTCTGAGCCCTGCCGTGCGCCCAAACAGTGGTTTATGACCACATATGAGGTATCTGTGTACTCAGGAGAAATTGCCCAACAAATTTTAGGATCCAATTTATACTGTTGCCCATGTGAAAATGAAAAAAACTGAGGCTAAAAGAAAATTTTTGTGAAAAAAAAGTACTTCTTTTTTTTTACGGATCAATTTGTGAAGCACCTGGGGGTTAAAAGTGCTCACTATGCATCTAGATAAGTTCCTTAGGGGGTCTAGTTTCCAAAATGGGGTCACTTGTGGGGAGCTCCAATGTTTAGGCACACAGGGACTCTCCAAATGCGACATGGCAACCGCTAAATATTCCAGCATATTTTCCATTCAAACAGTCAAATGGCGCTGCTTCCCTTCTGAGCCCTGCCATGCGCCCAAACAGTGGTTTATGACCACATATGAGGTATCTGTGTACTCAGGAGAAATTGCCCAACAAATTTTAGGATCCAATTTATACTGTTGCCCATGTGAAAATGAAAAAACTGAGGCTAAAAGAAAATTTTTGTGAAAAAAAAGTACTTTCTTTTTTTACAGATCAATTTGTGAAGCACCTGGGGGTTCAAAATGATCACTATGCATCTAGATAAGTTCCTTAGGGGGTCTAGTTTCCAAAATGGGGTCACTTGTGGGGGAGCTCCAATGTTTAGGCACACAGGGACTCTCCAAATGCGACATGGCAACCGCTAAATATTCCAGCATATTTTCCATTCAAAAAGTCAAATGGCGCTGCTTCCCTTCTGAGCCCTGCCATGCGCCCAAACAGTGGTTTATGACCACATATGAGGTATCTGTGTACTCAGGAGAAATTGCCCAACAAATTTTAGCATCCAATTTATACTGTTGCCCATGTGAAAATGAAAAAACTGAGGCTAAAAGAAAATTTTTGTGAAAAAAAAGTACGATTCTTTTTTTTACAGATCAATTTGTGAAGCACCTGGGGGTTCAAAATTATCACTATGCATCTAGATAAGTTCATTAGGGGGTCTAGTTTCCAAAATGGGGTCACTTGTGGGGGAGCTCCAATGTTTAGGCACACAGGGACTCTCCAAATGTGACATGGCAACCGCTAAATATTCCAGCATATTTTCCATTCAAAAAGTCAAATGGCGCTCCTTCCCTTCTGAGCCCTGCCGTGCGCCCATACAGTGGTTTATGACCACATATGAGGTATCTGTGTACTCAGGAGAAATTGCCCAACATATTTTAGGATCCATTTTATCCTGATGCCCATGTAAAAATGAAAAAATTGATGCTAAAAGAAAATTTTTGTTGGAAAAATTAAAATGTCCATTTTTTCCTTACACGTTGCTTTAGTTCCTGTGAAGCACCTGAAGGGTTAATAATCTTCTTGAATGTAGTTTTGAGTAGCTTGAGGGGTGCAGTTTTTATAAAGGTGTCACTTTTGGGTATTTTCTGCCATATAGACCCCTCAAAGTGACTTCAAATGTGAGGTGGTCCCTAAAAAAAATGGTTTTATAAATTTTGCTGTAAAAATGAGAAATCGCTGGTCAACTTTTAACCCTTATAACTTCCTAACAAAAAAAAATGTTGTTCCCAAAATTGTGCTGATGTAAAGTAGACATGTGGGAAATGTTATTTATTAACTATTTTGTGTCACATAACTCTCTGGTTTAACAGAATAAAAATTAAATTTTGAAAATTACAAAATTTTCAAAATTTTCGCCAAATTTCCATTTTTTTCACAAATAAACGCAAAAATTATCGACTTAAATTTACCACTAACATGAAGCCCAATATGTCACGAAAAAACAATCTCAGAATCGCTAGGATCCGTTGAAGCTTTCCTGAGTTATTACCTCATAAAGGGACACTGGTCAGAATTGCAAAAAATGGCAAGGTCATGAAGGGGTTAAACAAGGCATAGTTCCAAAAGATTATTTTCAAATGTCAGAAAAGTGTGTTCTTCCCCTACCAAAATCCATTTCTAAATGTTCAAATAAAAATCACATAGAAAATCACACAGAGTTAAGGAGAACTGACTGCAAGGAAAAAAAAAGGAAAGAATGTGCATCTCTTCCACCAAAACTTGCTAACACTTCAGAGTTGTGACTGATAAAAATGTAACCAATTAGTCCAAAAGCGAGTGAAACAGATTACTTTAAATCCTTGCAAAACTATAAAGTTTACTAATGCGACAAAAAATGATGTCTGTTTTCAGGAAAGCTTTTCAGAATAACCAACAATGCAGTCTGAATGACGTGATTGGAGACAGGAGACTGTTAGTTTAAAAAAAGTGTACCATGAAACCTCAATCTGTCAATCCCTTTCTTGGTTTTCAAATGGTAATGGATTCCCGACAATATGTTGAGAGCAGGAGGCACTACATTGAAGGAGGATCAACTTTTTGTAATTTTTAATGGTGTGATGGTTCCCTCTTTGCATTTGATTTGCCAAGTTTTTAACACTAAGGTTCAGATATGGCTTTAAAGAAGGCTAATACTTGCAATATAATGCAATTTTTTTTGAAATTACAAAATTCAAGGAATAGTATGATTGAATAATATGAGTGGTTACACTTTTGTATATTTTAACATACAAAGGTTAAGTACATATAAGGATTAAATACATGTAATGATAAAGTATATATAAAGATTAACTACATACAGTATACTTACATCATCACCAAGAGGTTTTTAAACATCATCCGTCTGTAATATCAGAGAAGCAACACCAAGACAGAGAACCCCTGGGAGATTCACTACACTGCATTGGCGTCCCCAATTATGCAGGTATGAACACACTGTACATGTACCCCAGTTTTTGCTTCTGTCTTAATCATGTTTCTCTAGTCCTATATAGTGATTTACACTATGTAGTAACTCTAGTTTCACACAGCCCTTCAAGTGGCCAGCTTTCAAGGTCGGATGAAACTGAGATATCATAGAGTTATCAGACAAGGGGCCATAAACCCCTAGAATGTAAAAGCCATAAGGATTTAGATAAAACCACCACAGACAGAGGTTAATTAAATCTTAATGTTTTACAATGACAAACAATAAATATATAGAAGCTTAGAACGGTTTGTGAAGTGAATAAACAAACAGTTCTCAAGATTGTGTCACTGTGAGCATTGTCTTTCACATCTGTAAATGTTTGACCAGAAATGCAGCTATGCAATTGTCTGAAAGCATTCTATATATTTCAATAGGGATTCAAAATAGCCATTTGCATATTCGCACTAAACTCTTAACAGCAATCATATCTTTATTCAGCCTTTCTAGAAAAACTTAAACTTAACCCATTGAGTACTCTGGACAATCAAGAAAATCTTCTTGACCAGTATCTATAGGTAAGTAATATTAAAACTAGCTGCTACTATGTATTCCGGAACTAAAAGAGAAAACTGCAAGAATGTGAAAATGTTCTAAAACATAACGGTGAACATGCTCAATTTTCCATAGCTATTCCATTCTGCTGTGTAGTAAATATTGGAGACACAATAGATGATCTGACATCCTTTCAAAAAAATACAGATAAAAAGAGCATTTATTATTATTGCTGTTTATTATCCAGGAAAGAAGGAACATGCAGTCTCCCTCATACAAGTTATCTTAGCCAAAATTGATTACATTACGTACTCTGCATCTACAAGCATTCAGCTGTCACTTTTTGCTATTGAACACTTACTATTTGATGCAGCCAAAGTAATGGCTTTCAATAAGAGCAAATATAGAGTTGCAAAAGAATATATTTCTATCGAGCTACTGAGCCAAATAAACAGCATTGCTTTATCAAAGTTGTATATATTGTGTCCAATGTGATCAACCAGTCAACAAAAAATTGAGCTTTACAAGTGAGATCGTTAAAGCACGCAAATGTTCTGAAGTCTTTGCAAACCAGGATGTGGTTTACACATGGGGGTACCTTTGTTAAAAATATACTCTTGTCATCACATTGCCCAAAATTGTACTGCCTATAACAGCACAGAACACGTTTACCCCGGTTATCTATTGGCTGTTAAGGAGGAGACAGTGATGAAGGCCTCAGTAACAAGTAGGCCAAATGTAAAGGACCAGGTCTCCTTGACTAGTAATGTCCATACACGCAGTGCATGGGCTGACAAACATTTCCCCATGGTGGGGAACTTAGTAAAAAAATTATTATTGCAATCATAGACACCTGTTTTGTTACGGAAGCTGAGGAGTGCAGGTAGAAAAGGAAATACACCAGAGCAGTTGGAATCTATGAGATTGCAGTACCCTGACTAACCACCGCAACTAGAGGCAGCCGTGGAGCGTTCCTACGTTGGTCCTAGACGCCTCGTCACAGCCTGAGAAACTAACTACACCTAAAGATAGAAATAGGAAAGCTATCTGCCCCGGAGCAGAACCCCAAAGATAATAGAAAGCCCCCAAACATGTAATGGCGGTTAGACAAGAGGAAATACTGACACAGAAAGAAAATAGTATGAGCAAACGCTGGGGCCCAAACTATCTAAATAGAAAAGGATAGGAAGGGTACTTACTGCAATCTCAGAAAACCCTGAAAAAAACACCAACACTACTAATTTCAAAATAACCTGAGATCACACGACCTCTACCACCTAAATTAGTTCTCTGGTGTAACAAAAACAAAACAGCAGCCACTGAAAAAAAACTGGAAAAAGCAAAAGTACAAAACACAGTGGCTGGACTAAACTGAGAGGGAAAAGCCCCGGAGGGGACCCTGAAGGCCCCCACAGAAGTGCAGGACAAAATGCAAAAATATAGCAAAAACACAAAATAAGAAATTGTCTTATCTGATAGCAGGAGATGCAGACACGACACAGCAGGCTACAAGGGAAACTGGAAAGAAGGATTCAGACCAGAACAATTGATCACCGGCAACCCTGATGGGAAAATGACTCCCTTACATAAGACCAATCAGTAACACCTGATTCCCAGTCCTCACAATCCTCACTAGTACCGCTTGTAACCACCAGAGGGAGCCTCTGCTCAGAACTCATCTCAAACCCATTCACAACAGACACCCTTGCCCAAAATTGTACTTCCATAAACAGCACAGAACACGTTTACCCTGGTCAAGTAGTCGCAGATAAAAGGTAGACATTGAAAAGGGCTCAGTAAAAAATGTGCTCAAGGTAAAGGACTGGGTCTCTTAGACTTATAATGCCCATATATGCAGTGCATGGGCTGTCAACCAGTTCCCAATGGGGGTTACACATTTTTAAATATGATACTCTGGGCATCATAGACACCTTTGTCAAAAATTGGACTGCCTGTAAGGAAAAAGAAACAAAGAATCTGCATCTGTTCCAACAAAATTCGATAACACTTTAGAACTGTTGCCGAAATAAAACACCTAAATTGGGCAAAAAAATTGTGATAAAGATTCATTAAAATCATAGCAAATCTCTAAACTAATGTGCTAGAAAATTATGGATGCTTTCATTAAAGCTCTTGAGAAGAAGCAGTTAGTTTAAAAAAAATCTTATAACATTTTTAAAGTGTACCCCGAAACCTCAAACTGTCAAAGCCTTCCTGTAATTGCAAATGCTTATGGAAACCCGACAATATGTTGAGAGCAGGATGCAATATATTGCTGGACGACAAACATTTTGTATTTTTTTATGTTATGATGGGACCCTCCATGAAGAATTATTTTCAGGAGAATATGACGATCAACAACAGCAATCATATGTTTATTCAGCCTTTCCAGAAAAACATAAGCTTAACCCACTGAGTAATCAGGAGAATCATTGCAATCAACTTTCCCAGGATCTACAGGCAATTAATGTAAAAAACAACTGCTACTATGTATTTCTGAAATACAAGAGAGAAGTGCACTAATGTGAAGATGTTTGAAAACATAACTGACCATGCTAAATTTTCCCTAACTGTTCCTTTCAGCTGTGGAGTAAGTATTGGAGACACCATAGATGATCACAGAGGCTTTCAACAAAGTAATTTAGAGATAATAAGATAATTTTTTTTGCTTCCTGTTTATAATCCAGTAAAGAAGGAACATGAAGTCTCACTCATAGAAGTTATCGCTTCAGAAATTGATTAAGTCCTCTGCACCTACAAACATTCAGCCATCACTTTTTTGTATTGAACTCTTACCAATCGATGCAGCCAAAGATATGGCTCTCAAGGAAAGAAAGAAATATAGTGGACAAAGAAATATTTGTAATGAACTACTGAGCCAAACTAACAGCATTGCTTTATCAAATTTAGATGAAGTATATTGTGTCCAATGTGAGCAACCAGGCAACACAAAAAGGAGCTTTTCAAGTGAGCTCTTTAAGGTACACAAATGTTATGAAGTCATTGCCAACAAGGATGTGGTTTCACCAATGGGGGGGTTCCTTTTTTAAAAATATACTATTGCCATCACAGCCCTCCTTGCCCAAAATTCACTGGCCTATAACAGTACAGAACATGTTCACCCAGGTCATGTAGTCTGAGATAAGGAAAAGACATTGCAGGAAAACGATTTAAAAAGTAGGCTCACTGTAGGGGTGTGGGTCTCTGAGATTTGTAATGGAGTGCATGGCCTGACAAGAATTTGCCCAATGGGTTGTACATTTTTTCAAATTATACTATTGCCATCACAGCCCCCCTTGCCCAAAATTCACCGGTCTATATCAGTACAGAACACGTTCACCCTGGTCATCTAGTGGCAGGTAAGGAAGAGACATTGCAGGAAACCGATGTTAATAAGTAGGCCCAATGTTGTAGGTGTGTGGGTCTCTGAGACTTGTAATAGAGTGCATAGGCTGACAAGCATTTCACCAATAGGGGGTACCATTTTTAATAAATAAACCATTGCCATCACAGCCCCCCTTGCCCAAAATTCACTGGCCTATAACAGTACAGAACACGTTCACCCAGGTCATGTAGTAGGAGATAAGGAAGAGTCATTGCAGGAAACTGAGTTAAATGTAGGCCCAATGTAGGGGTGTGGGTCTCTGAGACTTATAATGTAGTGCAAAGGCTGACAAGCATTTAACCAATGGGGGTACCTATTTTAATAAAAAAAACTATTGCCATCACAGCCCCCCTTGCTTAAAATTCACCGACCAATAACAGTACAGAACATGTTCCCCCAGGTCATCTAGTGGCAGGTAAGGAAGTGACACTGCAGGAAACTGAGTTAAGTAGTAGGCCCAATGTATGTGTGTGGGTCTCTGAGACTTGTAATGGAGTGCATAGGCTGACAAGCATTTCACCAATAGGGGGTACCTTTTTTAATAAATAAACCATTGCCATCACAGCCCCCCTTGCCCAAAATTCACCGGCCTATAACAGTACAGAACACGTTCACCCAGGTCATGTAGTCGGAGATAAGGAAGAGACATTGCAGGAAGCAGAGTTAAGACGTAGGCCCAATGTAGGGGTGTGGGTCTCTGAGACTTGTAATGGAGTGCATGGCCTGACAAGCATTTGCCCAATGGGGTGTACCTTTTTTCAAAATATACTATTGCCATCAAAGCCCCCCTTGCCCAAAATTCACCGGCCTATAACAATACTGAACACGTTCACCCTGGTCATCTAGTGGCAGGTAAGGAAGAGACATTGCAGGAAACCGAGTTAAGAAGTAGGCCCAATGTAGGTGTGTGGGTCTCTGAGACTTGTAATGGAGTGCATAGGCTGACAAGCATTTCACCAATGGGGGGTACCTTTTTTAATAAATAAACTATTATAAACACTGCTGCCGAACAACCCTTGGGTATGAGGGAAAAACTGACAACGGAAATATAATATTAGATCTCGCCTGTGTTACTTCACACTAGGGGAGATGTAGAATTGACACTATCTCCGTTAACATTAAGGGTAGATGCGCTATCGACTGGCGTAGATGTAGCCCTGTTAATGGCACAAAAGCCACTTGTTAGATATTAGGTTTGCACTATGTGCTGCAAGCTGGTATAGACATAGCCCTGTTGACTGCACAGAAGCTACATGCCAGCCGCTAGGAAGTGCGTGCGACTAATGCCAGGCGTACGTGCTACCAGCCGGCGTGAGACCGGACTGAGCAACTGTCTGTTCAGCTTACGCGCCCCGCAGTCTGCTCAGGGTGTATAGCTACCGTATATTCGTAGCAAGACTGCACCACATTGGCTACCTGCCTGGCATAAGCTAAACCTGCCTGAAGGACCTGTGCTAATTAGCTGAGAGAACTCTGGCATCGGCAGGTCCTGGAGAGCAAAGCTAGAGAGCACGTGGAGCCCAGATTCTGGTATGTTCACACATGAGCACTGCCTATTTTAGTATGATCTGACCGTGCCGCGGACAGACAGGCTATTTAAGGGCTAAGCTCCGCCCCAGCCATTTTGTCAATCGCATCACCGATGACATCATCCGCGACCAATCAGGCAATGCCATGTCAGAGGATCTGCTGACATTAACCACCAATCATGGCTCGCCATGTCACAGACATTCTCAGTGCAGGCATTTCTGGACTTGAGCTATAACATCCCTGTCTCCTTCTGTAACCTATGCTTAAGGCTACTATTAACAAAGACCCTGGAGACAGCTTGTACTTTCTTGTACTGGCTAGGCGTTGGGATCGATGGTGAAACTAAGCAGCATCTGCCCTGGCTGAGACATGGATGGGGGACCACTGATGCCTCAGATCCAGGTTCGAATCCAGCCAACACATAATAGTACAGAACATGTTCACCCAGGTCATGTAGTTGGAGATAAGGAAGAGACATTGCAGGAAACAGAGTTAAGAAGCAGGCAGGACTGACCATGGTATCCTCCTCGTCCTCAGGCCATCCCCAGTGAACAGATGGTATGACAGCTGTGCTTGTAGTACTGTCTACAGTGCATAAAAGTAGCTCCTGTTCTTCCTCCTCTTCATTGTCTACCAATTCACCATGCTACGACATGAGGGTGGGCTGAGAGTAATCACCTGGTATGTTTCCTGGCTCAATGTCATTGTGTTCTTCCTGCAATGCATCCTCTTTTTTGGTGAGCAGAGAGGTTTTCAGAATGCTGAGAAGCGGGATGGTGATGCTAATTATGGCATCATCGCCGCTCACCATCTTGATGCAGTCCTCAAAGTTCTGGAGGATGGTACATATGTCTGACATTCTTGTCCACTCCTGAGGTCTTATATGTGGAGTCTGACCTGAATATCAACAGCCTTGTTGAAGCTGGTACTCAACAACTGCCCTCTTCTGCTCACAAATCCTTTGCAACATATGCAGTGTAGATTTCCAAAGCGTGGGGACATTACACACCAGTCAGTGAGCCAGAAGCTGCAAACGCTGCTGAAGCCCAGCAAGGGTGGCTGAAGCTGTCGCTGACCTTCGAAAATGTGCAGACATAAGGCGTACTTTCAACAGCAGATCCTGCAGCTCCGGGTGGATTTTGTGAAAACGTTGAACTACGAAGTTAAGCACATGGACCAGGGCAAGGTACGTGTGTGAGCTGACCTTGCCTCAGAGCCGCCACGAGGTTCTGACCATTGTCAAACATGACCATGCCTGGCTGTAGGTTCAGTGGTGTCAGACAAATATCTGACTGCTCCTTCAGCGCTGTCCACAACTCTTCTGCATTGTATGGTTTGTCACCTACGCAGATTAGCTTCAGCACAGCCTGTTGCCGCTTGGCTGAGGCAGTGCTGCAGTGCTTCCAGCTTCTGACTGATGTTTTCATTTCAGAGATGGAGGCTGAAGAAGAGGAGGAGGAGGGTGAGGAGGAGGTGCAGGAACTGTAGACTGTGGGGGCAACCCTGATTGATGTAGAACCCGTAATCCTCAGCGTGGGGAGGATGTGTTCCATCCCAAGGTCAGACTGGGTCCCGGCTTCCACTATGTTAACCCAGTGTGCCGTCAGTGAGATGTACCATCTCTGCCCACAGGCACTTGTCCACGTGTCCGTGGTTAGGTGAACTTTCCCAGTAACATCATTGTTGAGGGCACAGGTAATGTTGTGGGACACATGCTGGTGCAATGCCAGAACGGCACAACGGGAGAAATAGTAGCAACTGGGGACCGAGTACCTTGGAACAGCCGTCGCCATCAGGTTGCGGAAAGCTTTCATCTCAATGAGCCAAAAAGGCAGCATTTCGAGCGCAAGCACTCGAGAAATGTGCGAATTAAGTACTGTGGCCTTTGGGGCATTGGCTCGGTATTTACGATTGCGTTCAAATGACTGGGGTATTGACAACTAAATGCTGCGCTGGGACAATGATGTGGACAGGTTTGTTGATGGTGCTGGTTGACTGTGAGCAACAACAGGTGCAAGGCCCGAGGCATCTTCACTGACACGGTGAACTGGGGATAGTCTTTTAAGCAAAACAGTGGAAGAACCAGTATTGTCACCTGCAGGCAGTGTTCCTGGAGCCTCGGGTTCAGCCCACAAAGTTAGGTGCTTTGCTGCCCTGTGCCTAATCATGCTGATGGTGGTCAGGCTGATGCGGGCATGGCAAGTGCTGCAAATGGCCTGTTTGGGGTTCTCGGCAGAGTCTTTAAAAAATAACCAGACTCGGGAAGATCTAACAGTTGGAATGGCAACATCCGTCCTGTTGGTGTTATGTAGAACGGATGCACGCCTTCAGTCTGTGTCCAACACACTTCTTCTTCTTGCCTGTTGGAGTGATATGCCTCCTTCCCCATATGTGCTGCTGTCCTCGCTCTACATGTCCTCCTACCAGGTTGGGTCAGTCACTATGTTATCCACCACCTCTTCTTCCACATCCGCACCATTCTCCTCCTCCTGACTTTCCGGCAATTGTGTCTCATCATCATCACCTCTTGTGACCGTGGCTGCTCAAAGATTTGTGCATCGCTACATGGAATATCATCTTTCCCTGCAACAAGTGGAGCGTCCGAGAGGCACGAATCTCCAAATGGAAAACTGAACAGCTCTTCGGAGAGTTCGAGTGTGGGATCTGTTGTCTTAGAGCGCTCGGCATGGAAGGAGGAAGAAGGATCAGGGTGAGTAATTGACATGAAGCATTATCCGCTATCCAACCAACTACCGTTTCACACTAGTCGGGCTTTAATAGTGGTGTGCTGTGGTCCCCTAGAATCTCGGACAGGAAGGTTGAGCGAGAACATGTGGGTCTTTGCTGCGGCCCACTTTCAGCTTGGCCACGGCCTCTGCATACACCATCAGCATCACGTCCACTTCCCCGTCCCTTGCCCCTTGTCTTGCCCATTTTAAATGGACTATTGAAATATTTGAAAGCTCAATACAAATGGATTTATTTCGAGAAAAATTATACGTGATCAGTATACCTGCAAAGCGAAAATTTTTACACCACTGATACACCAGGCCTCAGCATGAGATAACTGACTGTATTAATTTTTTGAGTTATGTTTTTGTTTATTGTTTGAACACAATAAAAAAGGGGTACAAGAAGGCTAGCAAACAGAATTATGCAACATATGCCTGCCAAGAAAAGATTTTTCCACCACACATACACCAGGCCTTATCCTGAGATCACAGACTGTATTCATTTTTGCAGTTAGGTTTTTTTAACTGTTTGAAAAAAATAAAGAATGAGTTTGTTAGGGGTCGAGTTCCCACTTCTGCACAAGGGGAATCTCGGGCCATTCCCGCTGCTGTCCCCCATCCTTCTCCTGCTGTGGTGGAGCCTGCTCAGCAGTGATGTTTATTCCAGCATCTCGCCCAGTCTAATATTGTGCAGAGGATGACTGCTGCCTCTCCAGGTCCTGCTATTATAAGAAAGGGGGGAGAAGCCAGCGCCGCACACTGTCAGCATGAAATACATTAAGTGCATCTGCACATATTAATTTCTAACTGTTTTTTTTTAAAAATGAGACATTTGGCAAATAATTGATCAATTCTTTGAGCCACCCCGCCACGACAAGGCATTCTCATATGGGGCAGTCCTACTCTACGTTTTTTATTTTCGCTGTGCCATTACGGCCTCCTAAATATATTAAAAACAGGACTGCAAGAAAAACTGCAAAAATAAGACTGCAAATAAACTGCAAAAGTACCTGAAGCATAACTGAATCACTCCCATGGTGCCAGTGAGGCAAGCGCTTGTAAAGCCGACCAGGTCCAAAGATGGACATTTCAGATCTGACCTCTACACTTACCAAACCAGCAACCACAGATGAAGGGTGAAACTGGCCCAGACACAGGTGCACAATTACACAGAGCCTGGGGCAGGGCAGGGCTGCTGTATGTGTATACAGCAGCCTGGGTCATTCACAAAAAGAAAAAAAAAACAGATAAAATGGCATGCAAAACCCGACGTGCACGGCAACAAGTGGTGGTCAGCCACGTACCATATCGGACAAGAAAGGGGGGAGAAGCCAGCGCTGCACACGGTCAGCATGAAATACATTAAGTGCATCTGCACATATTAATTTCTAACTGTTTTTTTAAAAAATGAGACATTTGGCAAATAATTGATCAATACTTTGAGCCACCCCGCCACGACAAGGCATTTTCAATTATTTGCCAAATGTCTCATTTTTAAAAAACAGTTAGAAACTAATATGTGCAGATGCACTTAATGTATTTCATGCTGACCATGTGCGGCGCTGGCCTCTCCCCCTTTCTTGTTCGATATTGGTACGTGGCTGACCACCACTTGTTGCCGTGCGCGCCGGGTTATGCATGCCGTTTTATCTGTTTTTTTTCTTTTTGTGATTGACCTGGGCTGCTGTACACACATGCAGCAGCCCTGCCCTGCCCTAGGCTCTGTGTAATTGTGCACCTGTGTCTGGGCCTGTTTCACCCTTCATCTGTGGTTGCTGGTTTGGCAAGTGTAGAGGTCAGATCTGAAATGTCCATCTTTGGACCTGGTCGGCTTTTACCTGCGCTTGCCTTACTGGCACCATGGGAGTGATTCAGCAATGCTTCAGGTACTTTTGCAGTTTATTTGCAGTCTTATTTTTGCAGTTTTTTTGCAGTCTTGTTTTTAATATATTTAGGAGGCCGTAATGGCACAGCGAAAATAGAAAACGTAGAGTAGGACTGCCCCATATGAGAATGCCTTGTCGTGGCGGGGTGGCTCAAAGAATTGATCAATTATTTGCCAAATGTCTCATTTTTAAAAAACAGTTAGAAACTAATATGTGCAGATGCACTTAATGTATTTCATGCTGACTATGTGCGGCGCTGGCTTCTCCCCCTTTCTTGTTCGATATTGGTACGTGGCTGACCACCACTTGTTGCTGTGCGCGCCGGGTTATGCATGCCGTTTTATCTGTTTTTTTTCTTTTTGTGATTGACCTGGGCTGCTGTACACACATGCAGCAGCCCTGCCCTGCCCTGCCCTGCCTAGGCTCTGTGTAATTGTGCACCTGTGTCTGGGCCTGTTTCACCCTTCATCTGTGGTTGCGGGTTTTTGCAAGTGTAGAGGTCTGATCTGAAATGTCCATCTTTGGACCTGGTCGGCTTTTACCTGCACTTGCCTTACTGGCACCATGGGAGTGATTCAGCAATGCTTCAGGTACTTTTGCAGTTTATTTGCAGTCTTATTTTTGCAGTTTTTTTGCAGTCTTGTTTTTAATATATTTAGGAGGCCGTAATGGCACAGCGAAAATAGAAAACGTAGAGTAGGACTGCCCCATATGAGAATGCCTTGTTGTGGCGGGGTGGCTCAAAGAATTGATCAATTATTTGCCAAATGTCTCATTTTTAAAAAACAGTTAGAAACTAATATGTGCAGATGCACTTAATGTATTTCATGCTGACCATGTGCGGCGCTGGCTTCTCCCCCTTTCTTCCTGCTATTATAACCAGTGCAAGTCAGCGGCGAGCAGACATATTTGGGACTAAGTCCTGTGTGTTTCCTTCTGAGCATGCCCAGGGTAAGATCTCCCATTGGAGATCAGGGGTCACATGCTCTGGCACTGCAGCGGCTCCCATTGGTCCTTTCTGGAAGGTCCTGCAGTTGTTGCTGCTATAAAAAGCTTGCATGACCGCAAGCGCTAGTATTAATTCTGTTATGTGCTTTGCGCCAGTGTGGTCTTATGCATGTGTTTAGGGACCCAGCTGAAATAAGCCCCTAAAATACCGGCACCTCCGGTGAGGAGTTTGTGTGCATGGGTTCAGGGCTCTGACTGAAATAAGCCCCTAGTATACCGGCACCTCCGGTGAGGAGTTTGCTGTGTGCATTGTTGACTACATTATTACTGACTGCTATCTGCTCAGCAGTTACCTCTGTGCTCCTGAGCGCTTTGCAGGACACAGCGTTTATGTCGTGACTCTGTGAAGTAACAGAGTTCGCTTATACCACTATATCGTGCCATACAGTGTTTATACTAGCGACTCTGTGAAGCAACAGAGTTCGCTTATACCGCCATATAGTGCCATTTGCTAGCAGCAGGTTCTTCCTGCACGGTGGACCCCGGGCTGCGAATGCACCTTTCATTTTATATTTAATTGGTGCGTTCTGCTAGCCTAACAGAGTTGAACCAGGAGAGCAGACAGAACTATGCAACGTATGCCTGCGAACCAAAGATTTTTAAACCACTGATACACCAGGCCTGAAATCACAGACTGGATTAATTTTTTGGGTTTGGTTTTTTGTTACTGTTTGAACACAATAAAAAAGGCCTACAGGAAGGCTAGCAGACAGAACTATGCAACATATGCCTGCCAAGAAAAGATTTTTCCACCACAGATACACCAGGACTCAGCCTGAGATAAGAGAGTGGAATAAATTTTTATGATTGTGTGGATAAAAAAAGACTGCTGGATATAACAAGAATGAGAGAATGTCCAAAAAAACGTAGTTAGGCCTAAAATACATCAAATTTTGCAACACGGATGTATGAGGCATGTCACAGATAGACCACACAGTAAAATGTATTCTATTTTTATAAAGAATGCAACATGGTGCTGCCTTTAAGTGCACTCGAACCCAGGGCTATTTAACAAAAAAACGTACACTGACCACACGCTGAGCACACACAGATATGAGCTGGCATGGAGATAATAGTACCACAAATTTGTGCCCTTTTTTTTGTATAAAAAGTACTGGTGTTTTTACGTGCAATGACACAGAGGGATACAAAAACATATTGCCGTACACTGGCCACACGTTGAGCATGCACAGATATGAAATGGCACAAAGATAACTGTACCACTAATTTGTGCCCTTTTTTTTATAAAAAGTACTAGTGTTTTTAGGTGCAATCGCACCCGGAGCTACAAAAAAATATTGCCGTACACTGGCCACACGTTGAGCACGCACAGATATGAGCTGTCACAAAGATACAGTACCACTAATTTGTGCCCTTTTTTTTTTTTATAAAAAGTGCTGATGTTTTTATGTGCAATCACACCGAGGCCTCAAAAACATATTGCCGTACACTGATTACACTTTCAGCACGCACAAATATGAAATGGCACGGAGATAACAGTACCACAAATTTGTGCACTTTTTTTTAAAAAAAAGTACTGGTGTTTTTTTACGTGAAATCACACCCTGGGCTCCAATAAAATATTGCCGTACACTGGCCACACGTTGAGCACGCACAGATATGAGCTGCCACAGAGATACCACACCGAAAAATATGTGGCCTGTATTCCAATTACACCTGGGGCTAGCTATATGCAGCCAATATATCCTACAGGTAGCAGCAGTAGCAACAGAAGTCAGGAAGGGAATGGACCCTCTTGATGTGTGCGATGATCTATATACACACATACAGTGCCTGCAGGCCTTGCACTGATGTGTATAGAGCGACGTTCACTCCCCTGCCTGCCTAACACCGGAACCTATATACTCCTGAATTAGTCCTTAAAAGGACTGTTGGGTTATCAGGATTTGAGTAGTTTAGGATGGTAGAACCCACACTGGCTAAGAAATCACCAAATCTCACCCTATCTCAGCAACCGCTCTCCCTACACTCTCTGAATATGGAGCTGAATGCAGCGAGCAGGGCGGCGTCTGGTCTCTTATACTCGTGATGATGCTGAGCGGCCAAGCCAATCACTGCACAACCACAACAAAGATGGCTGCGGCATTTCATTGCCTGGTAGACATTCCCTGCAGCATGATTGGGTCTCTAAAGTCGGCCAAAAATGCTGGGTGGAGACCAAAGTTCCCGCCGAGTAATCCCGGAAATGCTCGGTGCTTGCCGAATACACCGAGTACCGTGATACTCGGGCGAGTAACGAGTAGTGGCTAGCGCATTCGCTCATCACTATTGATGACACCATTAACAACATTACTTTACCAATTATATGCCAGCTGGAAAAAACTATTCATGCAGTAATAGATGAGGTGATGGCACAGGAAGAAGCGGAGCAGGAGGAGTAAGGCCAATTCACACCATTATTAGGTCAGTGGTCTACAAATGGCTCAAATGGTAGGTTACTGTACCACCAGTGGCCATGTACACAACTGTATAGCCAGGAGACTGTTTGGGAGGATGATGATGATGAGGAGGATGAACAACCGTGTTCACAACAGGGTAATACTCAAATCAGCTTAGGGACGTCATTAGAACGTGGCTGTGGTCATATGGGACATACTCACACAAGCTGGAACTCAAACCAGCTTACAGGTGTCAATAGAGCTTGGATAGGGGGACACACAGGATACAGATAATACAGAGGACACAGACAATACACCTCCCACCAAGGTCAGCTTGCTGATGTCTCTGGTCAGCCTGGCACACATAAGTCAATACTTGCTGCTGTGCTTGCTTAATGACTGACAAATTGCCCGTATTGTTACCAGTGCTGATTACTGGGTGGCCACCCTGCTGGATTCCTGCTACAAGGACAAAGTACCATCATTACTTCCACCACTAGAGAGGGATTGCAAAATGCGTGACTACAAAAACACTCTGGTAGAGAAAATATTGCTGGTTTTCCCACCTAGCAAAGGGGGCTCAGAGGAAGAACAAGGCAGAGGCGAAGAAGGAGGTCACTAAAACAGCTGGGGTACCACCAGCACCTCGCAATGCATGGTTAGCATGGCCAAAATTTGGGAAAACTTTCTTAGCATGTCACCATATCCGACAACACCATTTGATTTGGTATGTATTAGCTGAGGCAGCATTATGACAACATGGTGGAAGAGTACGTGTTCAAAGGTCTCTACGTAATAACTAATGGCTCTGCCTCATTTACCTTCTGTGTCTCCAAATTGGACACATGGCCTGAATTTTCCCTTTAAGCCTTGGAGGTGCTGGTTTGACCTGCGGCAAGTGCACTTTTGGAATGTATGTTTAGCACCGCATGGGGTGTCATCATAGACAGATGTATCCGCCAGTCCACATCCAACTTGGGGAAGCTAACATTCCTTAAAATAAACCAGGTGTGGATCCCACTGGACTTGTCCATATCTTTGGATGAGTAGACAACTATAACAGCTGCACCCAGCCAGTCGTCAACTCTACTTGCCATTCGATTCATTTCGGTACCTCCTACCCCATTAAACTGTGTTAGCTATTTCCTCCTCTGCATCTTCCACCTACACCACAACTTCCTGCATCTCCTCCAGTTGGACCTCTGTCCCCTATTTGTAGCTTGTTAGTTTATTTTGGGTTCATTCTAATTAGTCGCGCTAGTTTTAGTTTTGTAAATTGTAGGTTGTTTTAAGTCAGTTTAAAAAAAAATAAGTTACAAACTATGAAGAGATAAATACACACAAAAAAAGAATTGTGTTGGATTACTCCCTCCTCGGCTCACTTAAATAGCACCATTAATTCCACAGCACTTTACAGACATTGTTGACTACATGTAATCTTTTTTATCTACTTACTTTTAGTGTCATTTGAGTTTATGTTAATATTTAAGTTACAGACTAAGCGGAAATCCGTTGAAAATACAGATGACATGGGGCAGAAAATACTGCAACCAGTTATCCAATAGACTTTTCCTCATTGCTTCATTTGGAGATGTGTCAAATTGTGATATACTTTTGCCAATAGAGTAAGAGAGTAAGCTATTAGGTTAGCATATGTTAACCTCTAATTTACTAGCAGTTTGAAAGTAAAATGGAAATACATTAAAGCAGTTGTATGCAAATGTCCCTTCAAGGCCACTTTAAGTATGTCAATGGACTAAGCTTAAAGGCACCAGTTATTTGGCAGTCATATAAGGAATTAAGGAATCAGGAGAATGTACTTGTGATATGATTCCTTTTTTAAAATGCCTTTGACCTACTAGTGAAGTTCATCCAATACACAATGGTCCTATCAACCTCTCGAAAGGCATGCAAGGTTGCTTAGAAGTCTCTTATGGATACTTATGGTTATTAGTCCATGCAGCATTTGACTTTAGTTCACTGCATGTTCAATTAATCTATTTCAACTATTTCAATACTATATTTTAGGCTTTCTTTGTTTCACTGATATTATGGGATTCCTGAGTCCTTGAGTAGGTTTGTATCAAAATCATCCTCCTCCTATGCATACAAAATTAGATTGTATTTGACTTCATCACATTAGGCTATCCATCAAGAAACATTATATTTAATCTGAAATTATAAAATAAAGTTGCATAAAAAGTTCATTGGTTGTGGAGGGTAAAGACTTTGAAACATTTATTTTTATGCACTATTGCTAGTTAATAGCAATAACATACGGATACCTCACCCTTGTTCACCCATGTTCACCCATTCTTAAGTCTATAAATAAAGTACTAAAGTATTACCGAAGTACAATGTGTGGCCAAAAGTATGTGGACACATGAATATCACAACTACATCATACAGTATAAGCCTGCTGGAAAACTTATTTAAAAAACAGCATTCTAGATTATCTCAAACAACTTTGATGGGTTTGATTTCTGGGCTCTGTGCAAGCAACTCAAGATCCACTTCACCAAAATCATCAAACCATTATTTTAAGGACCTCACTTTGTGTAGAGAAGAAAAGTCATGCTGGAACAGAAATTGAGCTTTCTCCAAAATGTTGCTTTAAACTTGGTAAAGTAGAGATATGTACAACGTCTTTATAAGATGTAGAGATAGCATTACCCTTCAATGGAAATATGAAAAAACAAACCCATATCTTTATTATAATTACCCGAATTGTGCAATAGGCAATGGTCAAAATTTGGTCAGTTGCACTAGCCATTTCAATTGATGATTCTTTACTTCCACAAATAGTTTTTTTCTCTAAATCCTAATCCTGACCTGTACTTATAAAACTCGGTCATTGCTGCACTAGGTAATTCATTTAAAGGAATAAATGTAGGGAAACTCCTTATCTAGAACAGTGGGGTGGTTTTATAAAAAAAATGCTCAGAAGGTGACAAAAATAGGAGTTCCAAGAAGAAAGTGATTAGTAGAGACGATTATGGTTCGGTTCAGTTCCAATCGGCGAACGTCCTTATGTTCACCAAACATTTCGCCGAATTTACTGTATCTGAACTCCATTTAATTCAATGGGAAGCAAAACTAAATGCATAGACAATAACTTCAGGGGGGGCGCAAAAGCTTAGAGCCCTGCCAAATTCAGGCAACACACAGGAAGGAGACCCTAATTAGGACAGTCTTAACTGTAATAATAAAAACGTTTGTCACACTGTTTGCATTATGTGCATATAAAGGTGCCGCCTGCCTTTTCTCTCAGCTGGCCATTATACTGATTTGGTTTCCCTTGGCTGTGTGTCCACTAGGTTTTTTTGATCTGTTTGCATCATGTGCATATAAAGATGTGGCCTGCCTTTTCTCTGAGCTGGCCATTATACTGATATCCTTGGCTGTGTGTCCACTAGTTGGGCCCAGTCCTTCTCAGCCCTAATCCACATGCATGTCACTTGACAAACGGTAAGGTTTTTAATATTAGAGTTTGGACTCTCCCAATTAAGGTCACCGTGAAATGGTGGGATGGCTTTTGCATTTTTTTGATAAAAAAACATGTTAACTAAGTATACAATATTATTTTCATGTACTATTGCTGTTTATTTACTGCAGGGTATTCAGTCATTATGTTTCTGTATTTGTTTTTTTTCTGTTCAGTGGACAGTGTGAAAGTGTGCTTACTCTCTGCATGCACACCAGTTTATATCCAAGTTCATTCCTTTAAGTTTTTTCTGTTGTGCTGGGAGCCCTGCCAGATTCAGGTAACACACATGAATGATACTCAACTTGGAGACCAAACATTTCCAAAAAGTTAGGGGCAGGCACCAGGAAAAGTGGCATAAATTAAGCCATAGTAGAAATGTTATAATGGCACAGCATGGGCCATGAGACAAGGTATTGTCCTCCATTTACAGCTTTGAAATTAAGTTGAAATTAAGAGGTGGATGTGGGATGAGTGTAGGCCTACTGTGGTGGGAGCCCTGCCAAATTCAGGCATCACACATGAAGGAGACCCAACTTGGAGTCCAAACATTTTCAAAAAGTTAGGGTCAGACACCAGGAAAACTAGCATCAATTGACCCACAGTAAAAATGTTATAGATCCCCAGCAGTCAGGCATGGGCCATGCATAAGCCATGGTCTGGACCAGCATTTACAGCTTTGAATTTATGATAAAATTAAGAGGTGAGTGAGGGACCGGTGTTGGCCTGCTGTGCTCGGAGCCCTGATACCTCATGCAACATCTCAAACTGCTTTTCTGCTCAGCCACACTCAAGTGGCACAAATATCAGCTTTGTAGGCTACTATTGTTAGAAACATTTAAGGATAGCAGAACAGGTAGTTGAATGAAAGTAAGTGCTGGTCTGCTGGTGTGGGATCCCTACTGCTACAGGCAACACACATGAAGGAGACCCAACTTGGAGTGCAAACATTTCCAAAAATGAGGGGCAGACGCCAGGAAATGTGGCATCAATTGACCCACAGTAGAAATGTTAAAAAGGCGCAGCATGGATGGATGGAACAGGGCCTGGCCCAGCACTTCTAGATTACAAATTGATCAGTAAGAGTTGGGTGAGTGACAGGTGTAAGCCTGGTGCTCTGAGACACCTTCCCACTACAGGCAACCCACCCGATGGAGACCAAAGTTGGAGTCTCCACATTTCAAAAAATTATTGCCACACACCACTAAAGTAGCATTAATTTCCCCAGAGTAGAAATAGTATAATGGGGCTCTGACACCTCTTTCACTATGGGCAACACTCCAGATGGAGACCTATGTTGGAGTCTCCACATTTCTAAAAAATATTGGCACACATCACTAAAGTGGCATCAATTTCCCCAGAGTAGAAATAGTATAATAGTGCTTTGAGACCCTTCTACTACAGGCAACCCACCACATGGAGACCCAACTTGGAGTTTCCAGATTTCAAAAAAAATATTGGCACTCAACAGTAAAGTGGCATCAATTTCCTCAAAGTAGAAACAGTATAATGATACTCTGAAAGCCCTGCCACTACAGGCAACACACAACAAAGAGACCCGAATAAGAGTCTCCATTTACCAAAAATTTGGCAAGTCGTAACTTAGTAGGAAGCAAAAGGAGTAAGAATATTAGGTGCTTTAAAAAAAAAGGCAAATCGTAAACGTAACAGCAGTGGACACACCTTGTGATTGTTGCACCACAAAAGAAGTTGTTAGCATCAGCAGATGAAGCAGCAGCAGCCACAATAAAAGTGACACAGACGACAATAAAGCAAGGTCAGTGTAGCACACTGAAAACTACGCCATCGCCTTATCTGCCCAGTCTGCGACTGGGGTGCAAAAGTCATTGCAGATCTATGACTTGTTCACCTTGATGAAAGTTAGGCATTCTACATTTTTCAGGGGACAAAGCTCATAGAGAAAACAAAATTGCACATAAAAGAACCAAAATGGTATTAAAAATATATTTTATTGATAAATATCATTAAAAGAGAACCATCACAGTATATATATAAGGGATAACAGATAATGAAACAACCGATAGTGGAACCACAGGTCAGAGGTAGATAGAAATGTAAAATTATAAGAAAAACAGACTCCAATGTGAATCTTAACCCATTATAATACTGTGGATCAAATACCACCCTAGTAATTGCTGTAGTCAGTAGTTATAGTAACACCAAGTGGTTATGGATAGAGATGAGCGACTTTGCCTTTTTTAGGGTTGAGTCGGGTTTCATGAAATCCGACTTTCTCAAAAGTTGAGTCGAACGAAATCGGCCAACTATCGCGAAAAGTCGGAGGTCCGAATGAAACACGAAACCCAATGCAAGTCAATGGGAGTGGAGGACAGTAAACACACCTACAGTGCCCATTTCAATGCCAACAACATCAATTCTTATTACTTAAGCTTGGCAACCTTAATTTACTTTATAATTTACGCATTGAAAACTGGGGGTTATATGATGAGCTCCACATAATGCTCCAGTATATGATGGTCCCCAGATAATGTGCCATACAGTATAGTACGATCCCCATAGAGTAGAATGAGCCCCACAAATTGCTCCATACAGTATAATGAGTAGCATATAAAGCTCCATACAGTATATGATGGGCCCCATATATTGCTCCATACAGAATGGGCTCCATATAATGCTCCATACAGAATAGGCCCATATGTGTTCCATATGATGCTCCATACCCTATATGATGCCCCATAAATAATGAACCCCATATGATGCTCCAGTATATGATGGGCCCCATGGATGATGCTCCAGTGTATGATGAGCCTATATAATGCTCCATATATAATGGGCCCCATATGATGCTCCAGTGTATAATGGGCCCCGTATATGATGCTCCAGTGTATGATGGGCCCCATTTATAATGCTCCAGTGTATGATGGGCCCCATGCATGATGCTCCAGTGTATGATGGGCCCCATGGATGATGCTCCAGTGTATGATGGGCCTATACAATGCTCCATATATAATGGGCCCCATATGATGCTCCAGTATATGATGGGCCCCATAGATGATGCTCCAGTGTATGATGGGCCCCTTAAATGCTGCTCCAGTGTCTGATGTCCCCCATTTAGAATGCTACAGTATATAATGGGCCCCATGGATGATACTCCAGTGTATGATGGGCCAATGTAATGCTCCATACAGAATAGGCCCATATGTGCTTCATATGATGCTCCATACCCTATATGATGCCCCATAAATAATGAACCCCATATGATGCTCTAGTATATGATGGGCCCCATGGATGATACTCCAGTGTATGATGGGCCCATATAATGCTCCATATATAATGGACCCCATATGATGCTCTAGTATATGATGAGCCCCATGGTTGATGCTCCAGTGTATGATGGGCCTATATAATGCTCCATATATAATGGACCCCATATGATGCTCTAGTATATGATGGGCCCCATGGATGATGCTCCAGTGTATGATGGGCCAATATAATGCTCCATATATAATGGGCCCCATTTATAATTCTTCAGTGTATAATGGGCCCCATAGATGCTGCTCCAGTGTCTGATGTCCCCCATTTAGAATCCTCCAGTATATGATGGGCCCCATGGATGATGCTCCAGTGTATGATGGGCCCCATATATCATTCTCCAGTGTATAATGCTTCTCATATATTGCTCCAAACATTAAAAAAAATGAAATACCTCTCTTCGCTGGGCACTGCTCTACTCTGGACTCCTCAGCATCTCCATCTTTCAGCTCTCTGCACTTGGACTGTTTAGGCAGAGGGCATACAGACGTGACGTCATTGCGCTATCTGACCTGAATGTCACTGCGTTGGAGCAGGGAGAGGTAAGTATTGCAAGTGCTGTGGCCCTGAGCACTCGTGGGTGAAGGCACTGGCACAGGGCCCTTCATACTACGCCGGTGTGTGTGACGGCGAGTGGGCCACCCACCATCAGAGACACTTTTGCATACTATGAGGGGCCCTGTGCCAGTGCTGTCTCCACGAGTCGGCTCCCCCACCTGCTCAGGGAAGCTGCACTTGTCCTGGTGCGCCAGGTGCTGACGCCGGCCCTGGGGGGGTACAGCCCAGTTAGGGAGGTGGAAAAACTGGCATATGTTGAGGTGTAGCTGGACGTTCAGCAGCTGCAAATGGAGGAATTGGAGAAGTCGGAGTAAGAGGAGGACAAAGCGAGCCATATTGCTGGCAACCTACAATACAGACCAAAAGTTTGGACACACCTTCTCATTCAACGATTTTTCTGTATTTTCACGACTATGAAAATTGTAGAATCACACTGAAGGCATCAAAACTATGAATTAACACATGTGGAATTATACATTACACTTTACAAAAAAGTGTGAAACAACTGAAAATATGTCTTATATTCTAGGTTCTTCAAAGTAGCCACCTTTTGCTTTGATTACTGCTTTGCACACAGAAAAGGTGAACAGATGGACTCTACATGCCTGGTTCCCACCGTGAAGCATAGAGGAGGTGGTGTGATGATGTGGGGGTGCTTTGCTGGTGACACTGTTGGGGATTTATTCAAAATTTAAGGCATACTGAACCAGCATGTCTACCACAGCATCTCGCAGCGGCAAGCTATTCCATCCGGTTTGCATTTAGTTGGACAATCATTTATTTTTCAACAGGACAATAACCCCAAACACACCTCCAGGCTGTGTAAGGGCTATTTGACCAAGAAGAAGAGTGCTGGGGTGCTGCGCCAGATGACCTGGCCTCCACAGTCACCAGACCTGAACCAAATAGAGATGGTTTGGGGTGAGCTGGACTGCTCACTGCTTCAATTTTGAATAAATCCCAACAGTGTCACCAGCAAAGCACCCCCACACCATCACACCACCTCCTCCATGCTTCACGGAGGGAACCAGGCATGTAGAGTCCATCCGCTCACCTTTTCTGCATGCAAAGTAGTAATCAAAGCGAAAGGTGGCTACTTTGAAGAACCTAGAATATAAGACATATTTTCAGTTGTTTCACACTTTTTTGTAAAGTGTAATGTATAATTCCACATGTGTTAATTCATAGTTTTGATGCCTTCAGTGTGATTCTACAATTTTCATAGACATGAAAATACAGGAAAATCTTTGAATGAGAAGGTGTGTCCAAACTTTTGGTCTGTACTGTATGTGTCATCAAGGGAAGGTGGTATAAAATCATTTGAAACCAGGCATGGTTCACTTTTATGAAGGTGAGATCACCAACATTTTGGGTCGACAGCCGGGTCCTTCTTTCTGTTAGATAAAGAAAAAAATCGGCACTCAACTTAATGTGAAGAGAGCATATTTTAATGTAGTCCACGGTAATGAAACGTTTCGGTCCTACAATTTGGACCTTCATCAGCCACTACATAGTTAATAATGGACTTGCGGTGGACACCGCGTCCTATTCACTGTGCATAGCTGAGACTGAATCACTGCTCTATTAAGGTATGACTCATAGCGTTCACACTGCTGAATCAGCAAAAATATATGTGCTGCGTTGTCATACTATTTAGACATGCCAGGTTGCAAATGATCATCCTATACTTCCTGTTATAGGGCTTCCACCTGCAGCATATCTGGTATGTAGCATTTTAATACCGGCACTATTTCACTCACAGGCTGCTACTTACTATGATTCTTATCACTCACCAGACTCCTTCAATATCCACAGTCTCCATATACTTGAGCAAACTTTACCTTTTCCCAGTAATCTATGGTATGTGTCTCCTTATTTAACACTATTGCGATGTCTTTTTTCGGCCTAAGGCGTGGTCTAGAATTATTTGTATATGGGCTACACTCTATATATGATTATTAATTTCATGGACCATATATTGTTTGTATATTTTTGTATATACTTTTGTTTTTTATTCAACTCCTGATTTTTTCTGTTTTTTGTTTTATTTTATATTAACTATGTAGTGGCTGATGAAGGTCCAAATTGTAGGACCGAAACGTTTCATTACCGTGGACTACATTAAAATATGCTCTCTTCACGTTAAGTTGAGTGCCGAGTTTTTTCTTTATTTATCCTCACGGTGTAGGAACCTACTCTGGCACCACATACGGCTGTGCACACGATTATCTTTCAATACTTCTTTCTGTTAGGACCTGTGCACAGTATATACCCTATGGTAATAAACATGCTAGAATTAGGAGGAAACCACTATGGCTAAATAGAGCTGTAAGGGGCGCAATAAGGGACAAAAAGAAAGCGTTTAGGGAATTAAGCAAGTAGGTAGTGATGAGGCATTAAATAAATACAAAAGATTGAATAAATTCTGTAAAAGCAAATCAAGACAGCAAAGATTGAGGCAGAGAGACTCTTTGCCAGAGAAAGTAAAAATAATCCCAAGATATTCTTTAACTACATAAATAGCAAGAAACTAAAAAATGATAGTGTTGGTCCCCTTAAAAATAGTCTGGGTGAAATGGTGGATGAGGATGAGGAAAAAGCCAATATGCTAAATGACTTTTTTTCAACTGTATTTACACAAGAAAATCCCATGACAGATAACATGATCAGTGATAAAAAAATTTCTCCATTAAATGTCACCTGCTTAACCCAGCAGGAAGTACGGCGGCATCTAAAAATCACTAAAATGGACAAATCCCCGGGACCGGATGGGATACACCCCCGAGTACTGCAGGAATTAAGTACAGTCATGGATAGACCATTATTTTTAATCTTTAAAGATTCCATAATAGCGGGGTCTGTACCACAGGACAGGCGTGTATAGCAAATGTGGTGCCAATATTCAAAAAGGGGCAAAAACTGAACCTGGAAAATACAGGCCAGTGAGCTTAACATCTACTGTGGGTAAAATCCTGGAGGGTTTTTTAAGGGATACTATATTGGAGTATCTGAGGCTGAATAACCTCATGACACAGTATCAGCATGGGTTTACGAGGGACCGTTCTTGTCAGACTAATCTGATAAGCTTTTATGATGGGTAAGTTCCAGACAGGACCAAGGGAACGCAGTGGACGTGGTGTTCATGGACTTCTCAAAAGCTTTTTATACGGTGCCACACAAAAGGTTGATACATAAAATGAGAACAATGGGGATAGGGGAAAATATGTGTAAGTGGGTTAAGAACTGGCTCATGGATAGGAAACAAAGGGTGGTTATTAATGGAGCACACTCGGACTGGGTCATGGTTAGCAGTGGGGTACCACAGGGGTCAGTAGTGGGGCCAATTCTCTTTAACATATTTATTAATGACATTGTAGGGGGCATACAGGGTAGTATTTCAATATTTGCAGATGACACTAAACTCTGCAGGGTAATAAATACAGAGGTGGACAATTTTATATTACAGGAGGATTTATGTAAACTAGAAGCTTGGGCTGATAAATGGCAAATGAGCTTTAATGGGGATAAATGTAAGGACATGCACTTGGGTAGAACAAACAAGATGTATAATTATGTGCTTAATTGTAAAACACTGGGCAAAACTGTCACTGAAAAAGACCTGGGTGTATGGGTGGATGACAAACTCACATTTAGTGGTCAATGTCAGGCAGCTGCTGCCAAGGCAAAAAAAATAGGGATGCATTAAAAGAGGCATAGATGCTCATGAGGAGAACATAATTTTACCTCTATACAAGTCACAGGTGCGACCACACTTAGAATACTGTGTACAGTTCTGGTCTCCGGTGTATAAAAAAGACATAGCTGAACTGGAGCAGGTGCAGAGAGGAGCGACCAAGGTTATTAGAGAACTGGGGGTCTGCAATACAAGGACAGGTTATTACACTTAGGGTTAGTTAGTTTCGAAAAACGAAGGCTTAGGGGTGATCTTATTACAATGTGTAAATATATGAGGGGACAGTACAAAGACCTTTCTAATGATCTTTATGCTCTTAGACCTGTGACGGGGACAAGGGGGCATCCTCTATGTCTGGAGGAAAGAAGGTTTAGTCATAATCACAGATGCAGATTCTTTACTGTAAGAGCAGTGAGACTATGGGACTCTCTGCCGTCTAATGTTGTAATGAGTGATTCCCTACTAAAATTTAAGAAGGGACTGGATACCTTTCTTGAAAAGTATAATATTACAGGCTATATTCACTAGTTTCCTAGATACTGCGTTGATCCAGGGAGCTAGTCTGATTGCCGTATGTGGAGTCGGGAAGGAATTTTTTTCCCAATGTGAAGCTTACTGTTTGCCACTTGTTTTTTTTTGCCTTCCTCTGTATCAACATGTTAGGTCTGGTTAGGATAGGAAATGGGTTGAACTAGATGGATTTAAAGTCTTCCTTCAACCTTAATAACTATGTTACTATGTTACTATGTTAGGATTGATCCAGCTGCACTGAAGACTCTTTCTGATAGCACACTACCAGCAGGGCAAACTAGCTCCTGTAAAGCATATTGGGCCAATTCAGGCCAGGTGTCCAGTTTACAGGTCCAGTAGTCAAAGGGGAATGAACTGTGAGGGAGAACATCGATAGGGGAGGAGAGGTAATTTTGAACCACAGTTGACAACTGTTGTCTCCTGTCTGTTGCAATCGATTCAGTATTACCAGTCATGTGAGCGTTACTCGAGAAATCAGTCCACAACATGGTCATGAAACCCCTGTCTCCAATGCAATTTCGGCTGTGTGCACCACGAACACCTCTTCCGTTTCGACCAGTACGGCTCGTGGTAGAACCTGCACCACTGCTGTGTGCTGGCAATGCCTCTATCAAACGGTTTACCAGAGTTGCTTGTTTGTTCGCCAATATTAGCTCTAGGTTCTCCTGTGGCATGATGTTCTGTAATTTGCCTTTATAGCGTGGATCGAGGATGCTGGCTAACCAGTAGTCGTCATCCTTCATAATTTTGGCAATGCTGGGGTCCTTTTTTAGGATCCGCAAGACATAATCACACATGTGGGCCAACGTTCCAGGTGTCAATGATGCACTTACAGTGGTGGGTGGAGGAGGACTTTCTGCCAAAAATGGTACTGTATCACAAGCGTACAGCTGTATACAGTCTAGAGGTAATTGTAAATCTCTGTATATATTTCAGAAGTCAGACTCAGAAGCTCTCAGGCTCAGTTTGGATTAGACAAGAATATAAACAGCTGAAAAAGGGTACTGTATCACAAGCGTACAGCTGTATACAGTGTTGGGATAATTTTAAATCTCCATATATTTTTCCAGAGTCAGACACAGACTCTGAAAGGCTCAGTATGGATTACACAAGAATATAAAAAGTAGAAAAAGGGTAATGTATTAGAAGCGTACAGTTGTATACAGTGTTGGGTAATTTTAAATCTACGTATATATTTCCAGAATCAGACACAGACTCTCATAGGCTCAGTATGGATTACACGAGATTATAAAAAGTAGAAAAAGGGTAATGTATTCGAAGCGTACAGCTGTATACAGTCTAGGGGTAATTGTAAATCTCCATATATATTTCAGGAGTCAGAGACAGACGCTCTCACTCTCAGTATGGATTAGACAAGAATATAAAAAGCTGAAAAGGGGTACTGTATCACAACCGAACAGCTATATACAGTTTATGGATAACTGTAAATTTCCTTATATATTTCAGGAGTCACACACAGACGCTCTCAGGCTCAGTATGGATTACACCAGAATATAAAAAGCAAATCCGCAAGACATAATAACACATGTGGGCCAATGTTCCAGGTGTCAATGATGCACTTACAGTGGTGGGTGGAGGAGGAGGACTTTCTATCAAAAAAGGTACTGTATCACAAGCGTACAGCTGTATACAGTCTAGGGGTAATTGTAAATCTCCATATATATTTCAAAAGTCAGACACAGACACTCTGAGGCTCAGTATGGAATAGACAAGAATATAAAAAGCTTAAAAAGGGTACTGTATCACAAGCGTACAGCAGTATACAGTTTATGGGTAATTGTAAATTTCCTTATATATTTCAGGAGTCACACACAGACACTCTCAAGCTCAGTATGGATTAGACTAGAATATAAAAAGCAGATCCGCAAGACATAATAACACATGTGGGCCAATGTTCCAGGTGTCAATGATGCACTTACAGTGGTGGGTGGAGGAGGAGGACTTTCTGTCAAAAAAGGTACTGTATCACAAGCGTCAATATAAACAGCAAAAAAAGGCAGCAACACTCACCTGCCCAGATCTCAGAAAAAATGCACTACAGGATGCATCCAGCCCATTAAGCAAGATATAAGCAGCACAGGTGCAAAATACCAGATTAAACAGCCACTCTCACATACCCATCCAAGGAGGGGGTGACTGCCCAGTATACAATTGCACAATAGAAGCCCGCATAGGGTGCCGTTCACACAAGGATACTGCACAGTGTCTGGTTCACAGCCTATTAATGACGCCCCTACTATTCGACTAGGCGGGCTGGCTAGTACACTCTCAAATCGCACCAGTGTGAACACCCCTCATGCGAGACCAGACGTGCCTGGGCCTGGCTGCACCCCGAAAAATACAGTGCAAAAAATACAAAAATAGTGAAGTATTAGTTAATATTTTGGCCAAAATACGTAAGCTTGTAACCTGCGCCAAAGGTCCCCACGCTTACAAGTCCTACTCTACACTATCCAGCAAAACCACTAAAGGAGACTCAAGGTCTCCAAAAATTCAATATAAACAGCAAAAAAAGGCAGCAACACTCACCTGCCCAGATCTCAGAACAAATGCACTACAGGATGCCGCCAGCCCATTAAGCAAGATATAAGCAGCACAGGTGCAAAATACCAGATTAAACAGCCACTCTCCACATACCCATCCAAGGAGGGGGTGACTGCCCAGTATACAATTGCACAATAGAAGCCCGCATAGGGTGCCGTTCACACAAGGATACTGCACAGTGTCTGGTTCACAGCCTATTAATGACGCCCCTACTATTCGACTAGGCGGGCTGGCCAGTACACTCTCAAATCGCACCAGTGTGAACACCCGTCATGCGAGACCAGACATGCCTGGGCCTGGCTGCATCCCGAAAAATACAGTGCAAAAAATACAAAAATAGTGGGGTATTAGTTAATATTTTGGCCAAGCGTACAGCTGTATACAGTCTAAGGGTAATTGTAAATCTCTGTATATATTTCAAAAGTCAGACACAGACACTCTGAGGCTCAGTATGGATTAGACAAAAATATAAAAAGCTGAAAAAGGGCACTGTATCACAAGTGTACAGCTGTATACAGTCTAAGGGTAATTGTAAATCTCCATATAAATTTCCAGAGTCAGACACAGACTCTCACAGGCTCAGTATGGATTACAAAAGAATATAAAAAGTAGAAAAAGGGTAATGTATTAGAAGCGTACAGCTGTATACAGTGTTGGGGTAATTTTAAATCTCCGTATATATTTCCAGAGTCAGACACAGACTGTCACAGGCTCAGTATTGATTACACGAGAATATAAAAAGTAGAAAAAGGGTAATGTATTAGAAGCGTACAGCTGTATACAGTGTTGGGGTAAATGTAAATCTCTGTATATATATCCAGAGTCAGACACAAATGCTCTCAGGCTCAGTATGAATTAGACAAGAATATAAAAAGCTGAAAAAGGGTACTGTATCACAAGCGTACAGCTGTATACAGTCTAGGGGTAATTGTAAATCTCCGTATATAGTCACACAGGAGTCACACACAGACGCTCTCAGGCTCAGTATGGATTAAACCAGAATATAAAAAGCTGATCCGCAAGACATAATCACACATGTGTGCCAAAATTCCTATATGTCAATGATGCTCTTACAGTGGTGGGTGGAGGAGGACTTTCTGCCAAAAAAGGTTCTGTATCACAAGCGTACAGTCTAGGGGTAATTATAAATCTCCGTATATATTTCAGGAGTCAGTCACAGACGCTCTGAGGCTCAGTATGGATTAGACAAGAATATAAAAGCTGAAAAAGGGTACTGTATCACAAGCATACAGCTAAATACAGTCTAGGGGTAAGTGTAAATCTCCGTATCTATTTCAGGAGTCAGACACAGACACTCTCAGGCTCAGTATGGATTAGACAAGAATATAAAAAGTAGAAAAAGGGTAATGTATTGGAAGCGTACAGCTGTATACAGTGTTGGGGTAATTTTAAATCTCCGTATATATTTCCAGAGTCAGACACAGACTCTCACAGGCTCAGTTTGGATTACACCAGAATATAAAAAGTAAAAAAAGGGTAATGTATTAGAAGCGTACAGCTGTATACGGTGTTGGGGTAATTTTAAATCTCCTTATATATATCCAGAGTCAGACACAGGCTCTCACAGGATCAATATGGATTAAACCCGAATATAAAAAGTAGAAAAAGTGTAATGTATTAGAAGTTTACAGCTGTATACAGTGTTGGGGTAATTTAAAATCTTCGTATATATTTCCAGAGTCAGACACAGACTCTCACAGGCTCAGTATGGATTACACGAGAATATAAAAAGTAGAAAAAGGTTAATGTATTAGAAGCGTACAGCTGTATACAGTGTTGGGGTAATATTTAAATCTCCGTATATATTTCCAGAGTCAGAAACAGGCTCTCACAGGCTCAGTATGGATTACACCAGAATCTAAAAAGTAGAAAAAGGGTAATGTCTTAGAAGCGTACAGCTGTATACAGTGTTGGGGTAATTGTAAATTTCTGTATATATATCCAGAGTCAGACACAGATGCTTTCAGGCTCAGTATGAATTAGACAAGAATATAAAAAGCTGAAAAAGGGTATTGTATCACAAGCGTACAGCTGTATACAGTCTAGGGGTAATTGTAAATCTCCGTAATAATTTCAGGAGTCAGACACGGACGCTCTCAGGCTCAGTATGCATTAGACAAGAATATAAAAAGTAAAAAAGGGTAATGTATTAAAAGCGTCTTGCTGTATATAGTGTTGGGGTAATTTTAAATCTCCGTATATATTTCCAGAGTCAGACACAGACTCTCACAGGCTCAGTATGGATTACACCAGAATATAAATAGTAGAAAAAGGGTAATGTATTAAAAACCTACAACTGTATACAGTGTGGGGATAATTTTAAATCTCCGTATATACTTCCAGAGTCAGACACAGACTCTCACAGGCTCGGTTTGGAGTAGACCAGAATATAAAAAGCAAAAAAGGCTAATGTATCCGAAGAAACCAGGCTGTTGTGTTTCGGTAGCTAAGTAGAACAGGAACAACAGCAGGGCAGCAGAACACCTGAGATGTTGGTAACTGATGGGTTGCAGATACCTAAACTAACGACACAACTAGAGGTAGCCGTGGAGCGTTCCTACGTTGATCCTAGATGCCTCGTCACAGCCTGAGAGATAACTACACCTAAAGGCAGAAAGATGAAAGCTATCTGCCCCGGAGCAGATCCCCAAAGAAAATAGGAAGCCCCCAAACATATAATGGCGGTTAGACAAGATGAAAACACAAACATAGGCAGAAAATAGATTGAGCAAACGCTGGGGCCACAAGCTGACTAAATAGGATAGGAAAGAAGAGATTACTTTTTGCAACCCAGAAAACCCTACAAAAATCCAACAATTCTGATTACAAAAATACTGAGATCACACGATCTCGCCACCCGCTAAATCAGATCTCAGTGTGAACAAAACCAAGCTGCAGCCTCTGAAAAAACAGGAAAAGGCAAATGAGCAAATAACAGTGGCTGCAGATAAACTGCGAGGAGCTCAGGCCCCAGGAGGGGACCTGGCTGACCTCCACAAAAGTGCAGAAAACAATGCAAAAAGCAACCACAAAAAAAAGCAAAAAATATCTTATCTGAAAGCAGGAGATGCAGGCAAGACTCCAGCAAACTTCCAAATGAACAAGGAACCACAATTGAGACAAGAACAATTGATCACCGGCAACCATCATGGGAAGGAACCTCCCTTATATCAGACCAGTCAGTGAACTCAGATAGCCATTCCTCACTGAAAGGTTCAGTACTGTCTGTAACCACCAGAGGGAGCCTCTGCTCAGAAGCCATCTCTAGCACATTCATAACAGTACCCCCCTTGAGGAGGGGTCACCGAACCCTCACTTGTGCAACCAGGCCGATCAGGATGAGCTCGGTGATAGGCACGGATCAGTCTCCTAGCATGGATGTCCGAAGCAAACACCCAAGAATTGTCCTCCTGACCATAACCTCTCCACTTAACCAAATACTGGAGTTTCTGTCTAGAAAAACGAGAATCCAATATTTTCTCAACCACATACTCCAGATTACCCTCAACCAAAACAGGGTCAGGAGGAGCAGCCATAGGAACCACTGGCTCGACAAACCTCTTCAATAAGGACTTGTGGAACACGTTATGGATCTTAAATGTCCCTGGAAGAAGCAAACGGAAGGAAACAGGATTAAGAATCTCCATGATCTTATAAGGTCCAATGAACCTGGGCTTAAACTTTGGAGATGCAACCATCATAGGGATATTTCTTGAGGACAACCAAACCAAGTCCCCCACTTTAAACCAAGGACCATCAGTCCTATGCCGGTTGGCAAACCGTTGGGCCTTCTCCTGAGAGAGAGACAACCTCTCCACCACCTGGTCCCAAATCTGCTGCATTCGCTCCACAACAGAGTCAACACCCGGACAGACAGAAGCCTCCGTCTGTCCCGAAGAAAATCGAGGGTGAAACCCAAAATTGCAGAAAAATGGAGACATCAAGGTGGCCGAGCTAGCACTATTATTAAGAGCAAACTCAGCCAAAGGCAAAAAAGAGACCCAGTCATCTTGATCAGCAGACACAAAACATCTCAAATAAGTCTCCAAGGTCTGGTTTGTTCTCTCGGTTTGTTCATTGGTCTGAGGATGAAAAGCAGAGGAGAAAGATAATTGAACACAAAGTTTAGAACAAAATGTCCTCCAAAATCTGGAAACAAACTGGACTCCTCTGTCAGACACAATGTTCTCCGGAATGCCATGTAACCGAACCACGTGCTGAAGGAACAAAGGCACCAATTCGGAGAAGGAAGGTAACTTAGGTAATGGCACAAGATGTATGATCTTGGAAAACCTATCACAGATTACCCAGATAATGGTCATTCTCTGAGAAACAGGGAGGTCGGAAATAAAATCCATAGAGATATGGGTCCATAGCCTCTTGGGCACAGGTAATGGCATTAACAAACCACTAGAGCAAGAGCAAGGTTTGGAGCGAGAGCAAGTCCCACATTACTGCACAAATTCCCTGACATCACGAGACAAAGTAGACCACCAAAAGGACCGACTCACCAAGTCTCTGGTACCAAAAATCCCGGGTTGACCAGCCAACGCGGAACAATGAATCTCAGACATCACACTCTTCTTCCACTGGTCTGGGACAAACAATTTCCCAATAGGGCAGCGCTCAGGTTTATCCTCCTGACACCCTTCCAAGGCTAGTCTCAAATTGAGCGAGATAGCGGAAAGAACTACACCTGTTGTGAATGGGTTTGAGATGAGTTCTGAGCAGAGGCTTCCTCTGGTGGTTACAAGCGGTGCTGGTCTGTCCAGTGAAGATTGTGAGGACTGGGAATCAGGTGTTACTGACTGGTCTTATATAAGGGAGTCACCTTCCCTTCAGGGTTGCCGGTGATCAATTGTTCTGGTCTGAATCCTTCATTCCTGTTTCCCTTGTAGCCTGCTGTGTCGTGTCTGCATCTCCTGCTAACAGATAAGACATTTTCTTCTTTTTGTTTTTGTGCTATATTTTTGCATTTTGTCCTGCACTTCTGTGGGGGCCTTCAGGGTCCCCTCCGGGGCTTTTGCCCTCTCAGTTTAGTTCAGCCACTGATGTTTGTACTTTTGCTTTTTCCAGTTTTTTCAGTGGCTGCTGTTTTGATTTTGTTACACCAGAGAACTAATTTAGGTGGAAGAGGTCGTGTGATCTCAGGTGTTTTTGAAATTAGTAGAGTTGGTGCTTTTCAGGGTTTTCTGGGATTGCAGTAAGTACCCTTCCTATCCTTTTCTATTTAGATAGTTTGGGCCCCAGCGTTTGCTCATACTATTTTCTTTATGTGTCAGTATTTCATCTTGTCTAACAGCCATTACATGTTTGGGGGCTTTCTATGTTCTTTGGGGTTCTGCTCCGGGGCAGATAGCTTTCCTATTTCTATCTTTAGGTGTAGTTAGTTTCTCAGGCTGTGACGAGGCGTCTAGGACCAACGTAGGAACGCTCCACGGCTGCCTCTAGTTGTGGTGGTTAGTCAGGGTACTGCAATCTCATAGATTCCAACTGCTCTGGTGTATTGCCTTTTTAACCTGCACTCCTCAGCTACCGAAACATAACAGTATCACCGGCCTAAAAATTGAAAATTGTATGGTACTCACAGAAGGGAAAAAATATTGTGAAAGAAAAAAGGTTGTCAGAGTTGTCAGAGATATTTTTCTTTTTGTTGCATTTTTTTTTTTTTTTTCCCTCTGTATCTCTGGGTGCTGGGGAGGATCTTTTCTCTCAATGGAGTTTGCACAGTTGTCTGGCCGTGTGGATCAGCTTGCCACTGAGGTTCAGAGTATTGCTGCATATCTTGCTAGGTTGCCTGTTGTGGAACCTAGGATTCCCATGCCAGATTTGTTTTTAGGGGATCGAGCTAAGTTTCAGAATTTCAAAAATAATTGTAAATTGTTTTTTGCCTTAAAATCTAAGTCCTCAGGGAACGCAGCGCAGCAGGTTCAAATTATCATTTCTCTCCTGCGCGGCGATCCTCAGGATTGGGCTTTTTCCCTGACACCTGGGGATCCTGTTTTGAGTGATGTTGATGCATTTTTTCAGGCTTTGGGGTTATTGTACGATGAGCCTAATGTCACTGATCAAGCTGAAAAAGCCTTGTTGGCATTAAATCAGGGGCCTTATGACGCTGAGTTATACTGTCAGAGATTCCGTAGGTGGGCAGTCCTGACCAAATGGAATGACGACGCTTTGGCAGCCCTTTTCCGGAAGGGTCTGTCAGATAATGTAAAGGATTTTATGGTGGGATTCCCTGTCCCCTCTGGTCTCAATGATTCTATGTCATTAGCGATTCAAATTGACAGACGTTTGCGTGAGCGGAGAAGTATGCGTGGAATGGTGTTGCCTTGTGAACCAGCTTCTGAACCCATGCAGTGTGATAGAGTGGTGTCTGGGGCACAGCGTCATGAGTTTCGAAAGCGCAATGGGTTATGTTTCTACTGTGGTGATGCCTCTCATGCTATTTCAGTCTGCCCTAAGCGGGGAAGACGTTTTGCACGCTCAGTTGTCTTGGGTAGTGTTCAGACTAAGTTTTTATCAACTGTCACTCTGATATGCTCTCTGTCCTCATTTTCTGCTCAGGCTTTCGTTGATTCTGGAGCAGCTATTAACCTGATGGATTATGATTTTGCTAAACGTTGTGGGTTTCCCTTGATACCCCTACAGAAGTCTATTCCCCTACTGGGGATCGATTCTACCCCTTTGGCTGAGAATAAACCCCAGTTTTCTACTCAGGTGATAATGAGGGTTAAACCTGATCACCAGGAGTGCTGCAAATTTTTGGTTCTGTATAATCTGCATGACATTATCGTGCTGGGTTTCCCTTGGTTACAGTCTCATAATCCTGTTTTGGATTGGAAATCTGTGTCTGTAACCAGTTGGGGCTGCCAATGTGTTAATACCAACACTCCTGTTTTTTCTGCCTCCCCCCAGGCTCAGGATGTTCCTGACTTTTTGATTGATTTTTCTGATGTGTTTAGCGAAAGTAAATCTGCATCCTTGCCTCCCCATAGGAGCTATGACTGCGCTATTGAATTAGTGCCGGGTAGTAAATTCCCTAAAGGTCGCCTTTTTAACTTGTCTGTACCTGAACATGACGCTATGCGGTCTTATATCAAGGAATCATTGGAGAAGGGTCATATCAGACCATCCTCTTCACCCTTAGGTGCCGGTTTTTTCTTTGTGGCCAAAAAAGATGGTTCATTAAGGCCGTGTATTGATTATCGTCTCTTGAACAATATTACTGTGAAATATCAATACCCGTTACCCTTGATTTCTGACCTGTTTTCCAGGGTGAAAAACGTTACTTGGTTTACCAAGCTGGACCTCAGGGGGGCGTATAACCTTATTCGCATTAAGCACGGGGATGAATGGAAGATGGCATTCAATACCCTGAAGGGCATTTTGAGTACCTAGTGATGCCCTTTGGGCTCACTAATGCTCCTTCCGTCTTCCAGTCCTTCATGAATGACATTTTCAGGGATTTTGTGGACAAGTTTCTGATTGTTTATTTGGATGATATCTTGATTTTTTCTAATGACTGGGACTCTCATGTGAAACATGTTCGAACTGTATTCCAGATTTTGAGAGAGAATGCTCTGTATGTGAAGGGATCAAAGTGTCTTTTTGGCGTACAGAGGATCTCATTTCTGGGATTCATTTTGTCCCCATCTGTTATTGAAATGGACCCGGTCAAGGTTCAGGCCATCTGTGATTGGGTCCAACCTACTTCATTAAAGGCTCTTCAGAGATTTTTGGGTTTTGCCAATTTTTATCGTAAATTTATTGGTAATTTCTCGGTTATTGTTAAACCATTAACTGATTTGACCAGAAAGGGTTCTGATGTGGTGAATTGGCCTCCTGAGGCAGACTCTGCATTTCAGGAACTTAAGCAGAGATTCACTTCTGCTCCTGTTCTACGGCAGCCTGATGTTTCTCTGCCATTTCAGGTGGAGGTTGATGCCTCTGAAATTGGGGCAGGTGCCGTTTTGTCCCAAAAAGATCCAGAGACATCTAAAAGTAATCCTTGTGCCTTTTTCTCTCGAAATTTTTCTCCTACTGAACGTAATTATGACGTGGGTAATCGGGAGTTATTGGCCATGAAGTGGGCTTTTGAAGAGTGGAGACATTGGCTGGAGGGAGCCAAACATCAGGTGGTTGTCCTTACGGACCATAAGAATCTTGTCTATCTGGAATATGCCAAGCGACTCAATCCTAGACAGGCCAGGTGGGTCTTGTTTTTCACACGTTTTAATTTTGTGGTTTCCTTTCTTCCTGGCACTAAGAATGTTAAGGCGGATGCCCTCTCGAGGAGTTTCCTTGCGGACTCTCCTGAGTTATCTGATCCTTCTGTTATTTTGAAAGAGGGTGTAGTTCTTTCCGCTATCTCGCCCAATTTGAGACTTGCTCTGGAGGGGTGTCAGGAGGATAGGCCCGAGCGCTGCCCTGTTGGAAAATTGTTTGTCCCGGACCAGTGGAAAAAGAGTGTGATGTCTGAGATTCATTGTTCCGCATTGGCTGGGCATCCCGGAATTTTTGGTACCAGAGACTTGGTTAGTCGGTCCTTTTGGTGGCCTACCTTGTCTCGTGATGTTAGGGAATTTGTGCAGTCCTGCGGGACTTGCTCTCGCTCCAAGCCTTGCTCTCGCTCTAGTGGTTTGTTGATGCCATTGCCTGTGCCCAAGAGACCATGGACCCATATCTCTATGGATTTCATTTCCGACCTTCCTGTTTCTCAGAGAATGACCACCATCTGGGTAATTTGTGATAGGTTTTCCAAAATGATACATCTTGTGCCATTACCTAAGTTGCCTTCCTCCTCTGAATTGGTGCCGTTGTTCCTTCAGCACGTGGTTCGTTTACACGGCATTCCCGAGAACATTGTGTCTGACAGAGGAGTCCAGTTTGTTTCCAGATTTTGGAGGACTTTTTGTTCTAAACTGGGTGTTCAATTGTCTTTCTCCTCGGCATTTCATCCTCAGACCAATGGTCAAACTGAGAGAACAAACCAGACATTGGAGACTTATCTAAGATGCTTTGTGTCTGCTGATCAGGATGACTGGGTCTCTTTTTTGCCTTTGGCTGAGTTTGCTCTTACTAATAGGGCTAGCTCTGCCACTTTGATGTCTCCGTTTTTCTGTAATTCTGGGTTTCACCCTCGATTTTCTTCAGGACAGACGGAGGCTTCTGTCTGTCCAGGTGTTGACTCTGTTGTGGAGCGTATGCAACAGATTTGGGACCAGGTAGTGGAGAGGTTGTCCCTCTCTCAGGAGAAGGCCCAGCGGTTTGCTAACCGGCATAGGACTGATGGTCCTCGGTTTAAAGTGGGGGACTTGGTCTGGTTGTCCTCAAAGAATATTCCTATGAGAGTAGCATCTCCTAAATTTAAGCCTAGGTTCATTGGACCTTATAAGATCATGGAGATTATTAATCCTGTTTCTTTTCGTTTGCTTCTTCCAGGGACATTTAAGATCCATAACGTGTTCCACAAGTCCTTGTTGAAGAGGTTTGTTGAGCCAGTGGTTCCTGCTGCTGTGCCCCCTGACCCTGTTTTGGTTGAGGGCAATCTGGAGTATGTGGTTGAGAAATTATTAGATTCTCGTTTTTCTAGACGGAAACTCCAGTATTTGGTTAAATGGAGAGGTTATGGTCAGGAAGACAATTCTTGGGTGTTTGCTTCGGACATCCATGCTAGGAGACTCATCCGTGCGTATCATAGAACTCATCCTGACCGACCTGGTTGCTCAAATGAGGGTTCGGTGACCCCTCCTCAAGGGGGGGTACTGTTGTGAATGGGTTTGAGATGAGTTCTGAGCAGAGGCTTCCTCTGGTGGTTACAAGCGGTGCTGGTCTGTCCAGTGAAGATTGTGAGGACTGGGAATCAGGTGTTACTGACTGGTCTTATATAAGGGAGTCACCTTCCCTTCAGGGTTGCCGGTGATCAATTGTTCTGGTCTGAATCCTTCATTCCTGTTTCCCTTGTAGCCTGCTGTGTCGAGTCTGCATCTCCTGCTAACAGATAAGACATTTTCTTCTTTTTGTTTTTGTGCTATATTTTTGCATTTTGTCCTGCACTTCTGTGGGGGCCTTCAGGGTCCCCTCCGGGGGCTTTTGCCCTCTCAGTTTAGTTCAGCCACTGATGTTTGTACTTTTGCTTTTTCCAGTTTTTTCAGTGGCTGCTGTTTTGATTTTGTTACACAAGAGAACTAATTTAGGTGGAAGAGGTCGTGTGATCTCAGGTGTTTTTGAAATTAGTAGAGTTGGTGCTTTTCAGGGTTTTCTGGGATTGCAGTAAGTACCCTTCCTATCCTTTTCTATTTAGATAGTTTGGGCCCCAGCGTTTGCTCATACTATTTTCTTTCTGTGTCAGTATTTCATCTTGTCTAACAGCCATTACATGTTTGGGGGCTTTCTATGTTCTTTGGGGTTCTGCTCCGGGGCAGATAGCTTTCCTATTTCTATCTTTAGGTGTAGTTAGTTTCTCAGGCTGTGACAAGGCGTCTAGGACCAACGTAGGAACGCTCCACGGCTGCCTCTAGTTGTGGTGGTTAGTCAGGGTACTGCAATCTCATAGATTCCAACTGCTCTGGTGTATTGCCTTTTTTACCTGCACTCCTCAGCTACCGAAACATAACATACACCCTCTTTCAAAATAACAGTAGGGTCAGATAACTCAGGAGAGTCCGCAAAAAAAACTCCTTGAGAGGGCATCCGCATTAACATTCTTAGTGCCAGGAAGAAAAGAAACCAAAAATTAAAATGTGTGAAAAACAAGGCCCACCTGCCTGTCTAGGATTAAGTCACTTGGCTGATTCGACATAAACCAGATTCTTATGGTCCGAGAGGACCATCACCTGATGTTTGGCTCCTTCCAGCCAATGTCTCCACTCTTCAAAGGCCCACTTCATGGCCAATAACTCCCAATTACCCACGTCATAATTACGTTCAGTTGGAGAAAATTTTCAAGAGAAAAAGGCACAAGGGTTACTCTTAGAGGTCTCTGGATCTCTTTGGGACAAAACGGTACCTGCCCTAATTTCAGAGGCATCAACCTCCACCTGAAACGGTAGAGAAACATCAGGCTGCCATAGAACAGGAGCAGAAGTGAATCTCTGTTTAAGTTCCTGAAACGCAGAGACTGCCTCAGGAGGCCAATTCACCACATCAGAACCCTTTTTTGGTCAAATCAGTCAATGGTTTAACAATACCGGAGAAATTACCAATAAATTTACGATAAAAATTGGCAAAACCCAAAAATCTCTGAAGAGCCTTTAATGAAGTAGGTTGGACTCAATCACAGATGGCCTGAACCTTGACCGGGTCCATTTCAATAACAGACGGAGACAAAATGAAACCCAGAAATGAGACCTTCTGTATGCCAAAAAGACACTTTGATCCCTTCACATACAGTGCATTCTCTCTCAAAATCTGGAACACAGTCCTAACATGTTTCACATGAGAGTCCCAGTCATTAGAAAAAATCAAGATATCATCCAAATAAACAATCAGAAATTTATCCACAAAATCCCTGAAAATATAATTCATGAAGGATTGGAAGACGGAAGGAGCATTAGTGAGCCCAAAGGGCATCACTAGGTACTCAAAATCCCCCTCTGGGGTATTAAACGCCGTCTTCCATTCATCCACGTGCTTAATGCGAATAAGGTTATATGCCCCCCTGAGGTCAAGCTTGGTAAACCAACTAGCACTTTTCACCCTGGAAAACAGGTCAGAAATCAAGGGTAACGGATATTGATACTTCACAGTGATCTTATTCAAGAGACGATAATCAATACACGGCCTCAATGAACCATCCTTTTTGGCCACAAAGAAAAAAACGGCACCCAAGGGTGAAGAGGATGGTCTGATATGACCCTTATCCAATGACTCCTTGATATAAGATCGCATAGCATCGTGTTCAGGTACAGACAAGTTAAAAAGGCGACCTTTAGGAAATTTACCACCAGGCACTAATTCAATAGCGCAATCGTAGCTCCTGTGAGGGGGCAAAGATGCAGATTTACTTTCAAGAAACACATCCGAAAAATCAGTCAAAAAGTCAGGAACATCCTGAGACTTGGGAGAGGCAGAAAAAACAGGAGTGTCGGCATTAACACATTGGCAGCCCCAACTGGTCACAGACACAGATTTCAAATCCAAAACAGGATTATGAGACTGTAACCAAGGGAAACCTAGTACAATAATGTCATGCAGATTATACAGCACCAGAAATTTGCAACTCTCCTGATGATCTGGTTCAACCCTCATTATCACCTGAGTAGAAAACTCGGGTTTATCCTCCGCTAAAGGGGTAGAATCAATGCCCAGTAGGGGAATAGACTTCCACAGGGGTATCATGGGAAACCCACAACGTTTGGCAAAGTCAAAATCCATCAGTTAATAGCTGCTCCTGAATAAACAAAAGCCTGAGCCGAAAATGTGAACATGGAGCAAATGAGGGTAACAGTCAACAAAAATTTAGTCTGAACACTACCCAAGACAACTGAGCGCGCAAAACGTCTTCCCCGCTTAGGGCAGACGGAAATAGCAAGGGACGTGTCATCACAGTAGAAACATAACCCATTGCGCCTACGAAACTCATGACGCTGAGCCCCAGAAGTCACTCCATCACACTGCATGGGCTCATTAGCTGGCTCAAAAAGCAACACTATCTCACGCATACCTCTGCGCTCACGCAAACGTCTGTCAATTTGAATGGACAAAGACATAGAATCATTGAGACCAGAGGGAACAGGGAATCCCACCATAACGTTCTTTACTTTTTCTGACAGACGCTTTCGAAAAAGGGCTGCAAAAGCATGATCATTCCATTTGGTCAGAACTGCCCACTTTCGAAATTTCTGACAGTACAACTCAGCATCTTCAAGACCCTGAATTAATGCCAACAGGATCTTTTCAGCTTGATCAGTGACATTAGGTTCATCGTACAATAACCCCAGAGCCTGAAAAAATACATCAATATCATTCAAAACAGGATCCCCAGGTGTCAGGGAAAAAGCCCAATCCTGAGGGTCGCCGCGCAGCAGGGATATGACAATTTGAACCTGCTGTGCAGCGTTCCCTGAGGACTTAGGCCTTAAGACAAAAAACAACTTACAGTTATTTTTTAAATTCAGAAATTTAGATCGATCCACCAAAAACAAATCTGGCATGAGAATCCTAGGTTCCACCACCGGCAACCCATGAAGATAGGTAGCAATACTCCGAACCTCAGTGGCAAGCTGATCCACACGGCCAGACAACTGTGCAAACTCCATTGAGAGAGAAAAAAAATCCTCCTCAGCGCCCAGAGAAAAAGAGGGAAAAAATGCAACAAACAGAAAAAAAAATCTCTGACAACTCTGACAACTTTTTTTTTTTTTCACACTATTTTTCCCTTCTGTGAGTACCATATAATTTTCAGTTAGGCCGATGATACTGTTATGTACGGTAGCTGAGGAGGACAGTAACAACAGCAGGGCAGCCGAACACCTGAGATGTTGGTAACTAATGGGTTGCAGAAACCTGAACTAACCACACAACTAGAGGTAGCCGTGGAGCGTTCCTACGTTGATCCTAGACGCCTCGTCACAGCCTGAGAGCTAGCTATACCTAAAGATAGAAACAGGAAAGCTAACTGCCCCGGAGTAGAGCCCCAAAGGAATAGGCAGCCCCCACACATATAATGGCGGTTAGACAAGATGAAAACACAAACGCAGGCAGAAAACAGATTGAGCAAACGCTGGGGCCACAAGTTGACTAAATAGGAAAGGACAGGAGAGATTACTTTCTGCAATCCAGAAAACCCTACAAAAATCCAACAATTCTGATTACAAAAATACTGAGATCACACGATCTCGCCACCCACTAAATCAGATCTCAGTGTGAACAAAACCAAGCTGCAGCTGCTGAAAAAGCAGGAAAAAGCAAATTAAAAAACAACAGAGGCTACAGACAAACTGTGAGGAGCTCAGGCCCCAGAAGGGGACCCGGCTGTCCTCCACAAATGTGCAGAAAATCATGCAAATAGCAAGCACAAAAATAAAAGCAGAAAATATCTTATCTGATAGCAGAAGATGCAGGCAAGACTCAGCAAACTTCCAAATGAACCAGGAACCACAATTGAGACAAGAACAATTGATCACCGGCAACCATCATGGGAGGGAACCTCCCTTATATCAGACCAGTCCGTGATCCCAGATTGCCATTCCTCGCTGAAAGGTTCAGTACTGTCTGTAACCACCAGAGGAAGCCTCTGCTCAGAAACCATCTCAAGCACATTCATAACAAGTTGGTATTTTTTAGGGTTTTTTGTTGGATTGCAGTCAGAATTCTTTCCTGTCCTTTTCAGTCTAGACAGATTGGGCCCCAGCGTTTGATCATTCTATTTTCTGTCTGTGTCCGTGCTTCTTCTTGTCTAACCGCCATTACATGTTTGGGGGCTTCCTATTTTCTTTGGGGATCTGCTTCAGGGCATATAGCTTTCATTTTTCTGCCTTTAGGTGTAGTTATCTCTCAGGCTGTGACGAGGCGTCTAGGATCAACGTAGGAACCCTCCACGGCTACCTCTAGTTGTGTGATTAGTTCAGGTTACTGCAATCCAATAGGTTCCAGCCTCTCTTGTGTATTGCCGTTTTTGCTTTTTCTCCTCAGTTGCCTAAATATAACAGTATCACCGGCCCAAACTTAAAATTATATGGTACTCACAGAAGGGAAAAATAGTGTGGAAAGAAAAAAAAGTTGTCAGAGTTGTCAGAGATTTTTTTTTCTGTTTGTTGCATTTTTTCCCTCTTTTTCTCTGGATGCTAAGGAGGATTTTTTTTTCTCTCTCAATGGAGTTTGCACAGTTGTCTGGCCGTGTGGATCAGCTTGCCACTGAGGTTCGGAGTATTGCTACCTATCTTGCTGGGTTGTCGGTTGTGGAACCTAGGATTCCCATGCCAGATTTGTTTTTGGGGATCGATCTAAATTTCTGAATTTCAAAAATAACTGTAAGTTGTTTTTTGCCTTAAAACCTAAGTCCTCGGGGAGCGCAGCACAGCAGGTTCAAATTGTTATCTCTCTCCTGCGCGGCGACCCTCAGGATTGGGCTTTTTCCCTGACACCTGGGGATCCTGTTTTGAATGATATTGATGTATTTTTTCTGGCTCTGGGGTTATTGTACGATGAACCTAATGTCACTGATCAAACTGAAAAAACCTTGTTGGCATTAATTCAGGGTCTTGAAGATGCTGAGTTGTACTGTCAGAAATTCCGAAAGTGGGCAGTCCTGACCAAATGGAATGATGATGCTTTGGCAGCCCTTTTTCGGAAGGGGCTGTCAGAGAATGTAAAGGATGTTATGGTGGGATTCCCTGTCCCCTCTGGTCTCAATGATTCTATGTCTTTGGCTATTCAAATTGACAGACGTTTGCGTGAGCACAGAGGTATGCATGAGATGGTGTTGCCTTGTGAGCCAGCTCCTGGGCCCATGCAGTGTGATGGAGTGACTTCTGGGGCTCAGCGTCATGAGTTTCGAAAGCGCAATGGGTTCTACTTTGGTGACGTCTCTCATGCTCTTTCCGTCTGCCTTAAGCGGGGAAGACGTTTTGCACGCTCAGTTGTCTTGGGTAGTGTTCAGACTAAATTTCTGTCGACTGTTACCCTGATTTGCTCCCTGTCCACATTTTCTGCTCAGGCTTTTGTTGATTCAGGAGAAGCTATTAACCTGATATATTTTGACTTTGCTAAACATTGTGGGTTTCCCATGATACCCCTGCAGAAGTCTATTCCCTACCGGGCATTGATTCTACCCCTTTGGCGGAGAATAAACCCCAGTTTTCTACTCAGGTGATAATGAGGGTTGAACCAGATCATCAAGAGAGTTGCAAGTTTCTGGTGCTGCATAATCTGCTTGACATTATCGTACTAGGTTTCCCTTGGTTACAGTCTCATAATCCTGTTTTGGATTGGAAATCTGTGTCTGGGACCAGTTGGGGCTGCCAATGTGTTAATACTGACACCCCTGTTTTTTTCTGCCTCTCCCCAGTCTCAGGATGTTCCTGACTTTTTGACTGATTTTTCAGATGTATTTAGTGAAAGTAAATTTGCATCCTTGCCCCCTCACAGGAGCTATGATTGCGCTATTGAATTAGTGCCTGGTGGTAAATTTCCTAAAGGTCGCCTTTTTAACTTGTCTATACCTGAACACGATGCTATGCGATCTTATATCAAGGAGTCATTGGAGAAGGGTCCTATCAGACCATCCTCTTCACCCTTGGCTGCCGTTTTTTTTCTTTGTGGCCAAAAAGGATGGTTCATTGAGGCCGTGTATTGATTATCGTCTCTTGAATAAGATCACTGTGAAGTATCAATATCCGTTACCCTTGATTTCTGACTTGTTTTCCAGGGTGAAAAGTGCTAGTTGGTTTACCAAGCTTGACCTCAGGGGGGCGTATAACCTTATTCGCATTAAGCACGGGGATGAATGGAAGAAGGCGTTTAATACCCCAGAGGGGCATTTTGAGTACCTAGTGATGACCTTTGGGCTGACTAATGCTCCTTCCGTCTTCCAATCCTTCATGAATGATATTTTCAGGGATTTTGTGGATAAATTTCTGATTGTTTATTTGGATGATATCTTGATTTTTTCCAATGACTGGGACTCTCATGTGAAACATGTTCGGACTGTGTTCCAGATTTTGAGAAAGAATGCACTGTATGTGAAGGGATCAAAGTGTCTTTTTGGCATACAGAAGGTCTCATTTCTGGGATTCATTTTGTCTCCATCTGTTATTGAAATGGACCCGGTCAAGGTTCAGGCCATCTGTGATTGGGTACAACCTACTTCATTAAAGGCTCTTCAGAGATTTTTTGGTTTTGCCAATTTTTATCGTAAATTTATTGGTAATTTCTCCGGTATTGTTAAACCATTGACTGATTTGACCAAAAAGGGTTCTGATGTGGTGAATTGGCCTCCTGAGGCAGTCTCTGCGTTTCAGGAACTTAAGCAGAGATTCTCTTCTGCTCCTGTTCTACGGCAGCCTGATATTTTTCTACCGCTTCAGGTGGAGGTTGATGCCTCTGAAATTGGGGCAGGTACCGTTTTGTCCCAAAGAGATCCAGAGACCTCTAAGAGTTACCCTTGTGCCTTTTTCTCTTGAAAATTTTCTCCAACTGAACGTAATTATGACGTGGGTAATTGGGAGTTATTGACCATGAAGTGGGCCTTTGAAGAGTGGAGACATTGGCTGGAAGGAGCCAGACATCAGGTGGTGGTCCTCATGGACCATAAGAACCTGGTTTATCTCGAATTAGCCAAGCGACTTAATCCGAGACAGGCCAGGTGGGCCTTGTTTTTCACACGTTTTAATTTTGAGGTTTCTTTTCTTCCTGGCACTAAGAATGTTAAGGCGGATGCCCTCTCAAGGAGTTTCTTTGCAGACTCTCTTGAGTTATCTGATCCTGCTGTTATTTTGAAAGAGGGTGTAGTACTTTCCGCCATCTCGCCCAATTTGAGACTGGCTCTGGAAAGGTGTCAGGAGGATAAACCTGAGCGCTGCCCTATTGGGAAATTGTTTGTCTCAGACCAGTGGAAGAAGAGTGTGATGTCTGAGATTCATTGTTCCGTGTTGGCTGGTCATCCCGGGATTTTTGGTACCAGAGACTTGGTGAGTCGGTCCTTTTGTTACCTACTTTGTCTCGTAACGTCAAGGAATTTGTGCAGTCCTGTGGGACTTGCTCTCATTCCAAGCCTTGCTCTCGCTCTAATGGTTTGTTAATGCCATTACCTGTGCCCAAGAGGCCATGGACCCATATCTCTATGGATTTTATTTCCGACCTCCCTGTTTCTCAGAAAATGACCGTTATCTGGGTAATCTGTGATAGGTTTTCCAAGATGATACATCTTGTGCCATTAGCTAAGTTACCTTCCTCCTCCGAATTGGTGCCTTTGTTCGTTCAGCACGTGGTTCGGTTACATGGCATTCCAGAGAACTTTGTGGCTGACAGAGGAGTCCAGTTTGTTTCCAGATTTTGGAGGACATTTTGTTCTAAACTTGGTGTTCAATTATCTTTCTCCTCTGCATTTCATCTTCAGACCAATGGACAAACCAAGAGAACAAACCAGACATTGGAGACTTATTTGAGATGTTTTGTGTCTGCTGATCAAGATGACTGGGACTCTTTTTTGCCTTTGGCTGAGTTTGCTCTTATTAATAGGGCTAGCTCTGCCACCTTGATATCTCCATTTTTCTGCAATTCTGGGTTTCACCCTCGATTTTCTTCGGGACAGACGGAGGCTTCTGTCTGTCCGGGTGTTGACTCTGTTGTGGAGCGTATGCAGGCAGATTTTGGACCAGGTAGTGGAGAGGTTGTCTCTCTCTCAGGAGAAGGTCCAACGGTTTGCCAACCGGCATAGGACTGATGTTCCTCGGTTTAAAGTGGGGGATTTGGTTTGGTTGTCCTCAAGAAATATCCCTATGAGGGTTGCATCTCCAAAGTTTAAGCCTAGGTTCATTGGACCTTATAAGATCATGGAGATTCCTAATCCTGTTTCTTTCTGTTTGCTTCTTCCAGGGACATTAAAGATCCATAACGAGTTCCACAAGTCCTTATTGAAGAGGTTTGTCGAGCCAGTGGTTCCTATGGCTGCGCCTCCTGACCCTGTTTTGGTTGAGGTCAATCTGGAGTATGTGGTTAAGAAAATATTGGATTCTCGTTTTTCTAGACAGAAACTGCAGTATTTGATTAAGTGGAGAGGTTATGGTCAGGAGGACAATTCTTGGGTGTTTGCTTCGGACATCCATGCTAGGAGACTGATCTGTGCTTATCACCGAGCTTGTCCTGATCGGCCTGGTTGCACAAGTGAGGGTTCGGTGACCCCTCCTCAAGGGGGGTACTGTTATGAATGTGCTAGAGATGGTTTCTGAGCAGAGGCTCCCTTTGGTGGTTACTGACTGCACTGAACCTTATAACGAGGAATGGCAATCTGGGATCACTGACTGGACTGATATAAGGGAGGTTCCCTCCCATGATGGTCGCCGGTGATCAATTGTACTTGTCTCAATTGTGGTTCCTGGTTCATTTGGAAGTTTGCTGAAGTCTTGCATGCATTTGCTGCTTTCAGATACAATATTTTCTGCTTTTTTTTTGTGCTTGCTTTTTGCATAATTTTCTGCACTTTTGTGGAGGTCAGCTGGGTCCCCTCCTGGGGCCTGAGCTCCTCTCAGTTTATCTGTAGCCGCTGTTATTTGTTCATTTGCTTTTTCCTGTTTTTTCAGTGGCTGCGGCTTAGTTTTGTTACACCAGAGATCTGATTTAGGTGGTGGAGATCGTGTGATCTCAGGTGTTTTTGCAATCAGAAGAGTTGGTATTTTTTAGTTTTTTTTGTTGGATTGCAGTCAGAATTCTTTCCTGTACTTTTCTGTTATGTTTCGGTAGCTGAGGAGTGCAGGTAAAAAAGGCAATACACCAGAGCAGTTGGAATCTATGAGATTGCAGTACCCTGACTAACACCACAACTAGAGGCAGCCGTGGAGCGTTCCTACGTTGGTCCTAGACGCCTCGTCACAGCCTGAGAAACTAACTACACCTAAAGATAGAAATAGGAAAGCTATCTGCCCCGGAGCAGAACCCAAAAGATAATAGAAAGCCCCCAAACAAGTAATGGCGGTTAGACAAGAAGAAATACTGACACAGAAAGAAAATAGTATGAGCAAACGCTGGGGCCCAAACTAACTAAATAGAAAAGGATAGGAAGGGTACTTACTGCAATCCCAGAAAACCCTGAAAAGCACCAACTCTACTAATTTCAAAAACACCTGAGATCACACGACCTCTACCACCTAAATTAGTTCTCTGATGTAACAAAATCAAAACAGCAGCCACTGAAAAAACTGGAAAAAGCAAAAGTACAAACATCAGTGGCTGAACTAAACTGAGAGGGCAAAAGCCCCCGGAGGGGACCCTGAAGGCCCCCACAGAAGTGCAGGACAAAATGCAAAAATATAGCACAAAAACAAAAAGAGGAAAATGTCTTATCTGTTAGCAGGAGATGCAGACACAACACAGCAGGCTACAAGGGAAACAGGAATGAAGGATTCAGACCAGAACAATTGATCACCGGCAACCCTGATGGGAAGGTGACTCCCTTATATAAGACCAGTCAGTAACACCTGATTCCCAGTCCTCACAATCTTCACTGGACAGACCAGCACCGCTTGTAACCACCAGAGGAAGCCTCTGCTCAGAACTCATCTCAAACCCATTCACAACAGTACCCCCCCTTGAGGAGGGGTCACCGAACCCTCATTTGAGCAACCAGGTCGGTCAGGATGAGTTCTATGATACGCACGGATAAGTCTCCTAGCATGGATGTCCGAAGCAAACACCCAAGAATTGTCTTCCTGACCATAACCTCTCCATTTAACCAAATACTGGAGTTTCCGTCTAGAAAAACGAGAATCTAATATTTTCTCAACCACATACTCCAGATTGCCCTCAACTAAAACAGGGTCAGGAGGCACAGCAGCAGGAACCACTGGCTCAACAAACCTCTTCAACAAGGACTTGTGGAACACGTTATGGATCTTAAATGTCCCTGGAAGAAGCAAACGAAAAGAAACAGGATTAATAATCTCCATGATCTTATAAGGTCCAATGAACCTAGGCTTAAATTTAGGAGATGCTACTCTCATAGGAATATTCTTTGAGGACAACCAGACCAAGTCCCCCACTTTAAACCGAGGACCATCAGTCCTATGCCGGTTAGCAAACCGCTGGGCCTTCTCCTGAGAGAGGGACAACCTCTCCACTACCTGGTCCCAAATCTGTTGCATACGCTCCACAACAGAGTCAACACCTGGACAGACAGAAGCCTCCGTCTGTCCTGAAGAAAATCGAGGGTGAAACCCAGAATTACAGAAAAACGGAGACATCAAAGTGGCAGAGCTAGCCCTATTATTAAGAGCAAACTCAGCCAAAGGCAAAAAAAGACCCAGTCATCCTGATCAGCAGACACAAAGCATCTTAGATAAGTCTCCAATGTCTGGTTTGTTCTCTCAGTTTGACCATTGGTCTGAGGATGAAATGCCGAGGAGAAAGACAATTGAACACCCAGTTTAGAACAAAAAGTCCTCCAAAATCTGGAAACAAACTGGACTCCTCTGTCAGACACAATGTTCTCAGGAATGCCGTGTAAACGAACCACGTGCTGAAGGAACAACGGCACCAATTCAGAGGAGGAAGGCAACTTAGGTAATGGCACAAGATGTATCATTTTGGAAAACCTATCACAAATTACCCAGATGGTGGTCATTCTCTGAGAAACAGGAAGGTCGGAAATGAAATCCATAGAGATATGGGTCCATGGTCTCTTGGGCACAGGCAATGGCATCAACAAACCACTAGAGCGAGAGCAAGGCTTGGAGCGAGAGCAAGTCCTGCAGGACTGCACAAATTCCCTGACATCACGAGACAAGGTAGGCCACCAAAAGGACCGACTAACCAAGTCTCTGGTACCAAAAATTCCGGGATGTCCAGCCAATGCGGAACAATGAATCTCAGACATCACATACTTTTTCCACTGGTCCGGGACAAACAATTTTCCAACAGGGCAGCACTCGGGCCTATCCTCCTGACACCCCTCCAGAGCAAGTCTCAAATTGGGCGAGATGGCGGAAAGAACTACACCCTCTTTCAAAATAACAGAAGGATCAGATAACTCAGGAGAGTCCGCAAGGAAACTCCTCGAGAGGGCATCCGCCTTAACATTCTTAGTGCCAGGAAGAAAGGAAACCTCAAAATTAAAACGTGTGAAAAACAAGGCCCACCTGGCCTGTCTAGGATTGAGTCGCTTGGCAGATTCCAGATAGACCAGATTCTTATGGTCCGTAAGGACCACCACCTGATGTTTGGCTCCCTCCAGCCAATGTCTCCACTCTTCAAAAGCCCACTTCATGGCCAATAACTCCCGATTACCCACGTCATAATTACGTTCAGTAGGAGTAAATTTTCGAGAGAAAAAGGCACAAGGGTTACTTTTAGAGGTCTCTGGATCTTTTTGGGACAAAACGGCACCTGCCCCAATTTCAGAGGCATCAACCTCCACCTGAAATGGCAGAGAAACATCAGGCTGCCGTAGAACAGGAACAGAAGTGAATCTCTGCTTAAGTTCCTGAAATGCAGAGACTGCCTCAGGAGGCCAATTCACCACATCAGAACCCTTTCTGGTCAAATCAGTTAATGGTTTAACAATAACCGAGAAATTACCAATAAATTTACGATAAAAATAGGCAAAACCCAAAAATCTCTGAAGAGCCTTTAATGAAGTAGGTTGGACCCAATCACAGATGGCCTGAACCTTGACCGGGTCCATTTCAATAACAGATGGGGACAAAATGAATCCCAGAAATGAGATCCTCTGTACGCCAAAAAGACACTTTGATCCCTTCACATACAGAGTATTCTCTCTCAAAATCTGGAATACAGTTCGAACATGTTTCACATGAGAGTCCCAGTCATTAGAAAAAAATCAAGATATCATCCAAATAAACAATCAGAAATTTGTCCACAAAATCCCTGAAAATGTCATTCATGAAGGACTGGAAGACGGAAGGAGCATTAGTGAGGCCAAAGGGCATCACTAGGTACTCAAAATGCCCTTCAGGGGTATTGAATGCCGTCTTCCATTCATCCCCGTGCTTAATGCGAATAAGGTTATACGCCCCCCTGAGGTCAAGCTTGGTAAACCAAGTAGAGTTTTTCACCCTGGAAAACAGGTCAGAAATCAAGGGTAACGGGTATTGATATTTCACAGTAATATTGTTCAAGAGACGATAATCAATACACGGCCTTAATGAACCATCTTTTTTGGCCACAAAGAAAAACCGGCACCTAAGGGTGAAGAGGATGGTCTGATATGACCCTTCTCCAATGATTCCTTGATATAAGACCGCATAGCGTCATGTTCAGGTACAGACAAGTTAAAAAGGCGACCTTTAGGGTATTTACTACCCGGCACTAATTCAATAGCGCAGTCATAGCTCCTATGGGGAGGCAAGGATGCAGATTTACTTTCGCTAAACACATCAGAAAAATCAATCAAAAAGTCAGGAACATCCTGAGCCTGGGGGGAGGCAGAAAAAACAGGAGTGTTGGTATTAACACATTGGCAGCCCCAACTGGTTACAGACACAGATTTCCAATCCAAAACAGGATTATGAGACTGTAACCAAGCGAAACCCAGCACGATAATGTCATGCAGATTATACAGAACCAAAAATTTGCAGCACTCCTGGTGATCAGGTTTAACCCTCATTATCACCTGAGTAGAAAACTGGGGTTTATTCTCAGCCAAAGGGGTAGAATCGATCCCCAGTAGGGGAATAGACTTCTGTAGGGGTATCAAGGGAAACCCACAACGTTTAGCAAAATCATAATCCATCAGGTTAATAGCTGCTCCAGAATCAACGAAAGCCTGAGCAGAAAATGAGGACAGAGAGCATATCAGAGTGACAGTTAATAAAAACTTAGTCTGAACACTACCCAAGACAACTGAGCGTGCAAAACGTCTTCCCCGCTTAGGGCAGACTGAAATAGCATGAGAGGCATCACCACAGTAGAAACATAACCCATTGCGCTTTCGAAACTCATGACGCTGTGCCCCAGACACCACTCTATCACACTGCATGGGTTCAGAAGCTGGTTCACAAGGCAACACCATTCCACGCATACTTCTCCGCTCACGCAAACGTCTGTCAATTTGAATCGCTAATGACATAAAATCATTGAGACCAGAGGGGACAGGGAATCCCACCATAACATCCTTTACATTATCTGACAGACCCTTCCGGAAAAGGGCTGCCAAAGCATCGTCATTCCATTTGGTCAGGACTGCCCACCTACGGAATCTCTGAGAGTATAACTCAGCGTCATAAGGCCCCTGATTTAATGCCAACAAGGCTTTTTCAGCTTGATCAGTGACATTAGGCTCATCGTACAATAACCCCAAAGCCTGAAAAAATGCATCAACATCACTCAAAACAGGATCCCCAGGTGTCAGGGAAAAAGCCCAATCCTGAGGATCGCCGCGCAGGAGAGAGATGATAATTTGAACCTGCTGCGCTGCGTTCCCTGAGGACTTAGATTTTAAGACAAAAAACAATTTACAATTATTTTTGAAATTCTGAAACTTAGCTCGATCCCCTAAAAACAAATCTGGCATGGGAATCCTAGGTTCCACAACAGGCAACCTAGCAAGATATGCAGCAATACTCTGAACCTCAGTGGCAAGCTGATCCACACGGCCAGACAACTGTGCAAACTCCATTGAGAGAAAAAATCCTCCCAGCACCCAGAGATACAGAGGGAAAAAAAATGCAACAAACAGAAAAATATCTCTGACAACTCTGACAACATTTTTTCTTTCACAATATTTTTTCCCTTCTGTGAGTACCATACAATTTTCAATTTTTTGACCGGTGATACTGTTATGTTTCGGTAGCTGAGGAGTGCAGGTAAAAAAGGCAATACACCAGAGCAGTTGGAATCTATGAGATTGCAGTACCCTGACTAACACCACAACTAGAGGCAGCCGTGGAGCGTTCCTACGTTGGTCCTAGACGCCTCGTCACAGCCTGAGAAACTAACTACACCTAAAGATAGAAATAGGAAGCTATCTGCCCCGGAGCAGAACCCAAAAGATAATAGAAAGCCCCCAAACAAGTAATGGCGGTTAGACAAGAAGAAATACTGACACAGAAAGAAAATTGTATGAGCAAACGCTGGGGCCCAAACTAACTAAATAGAAAAGGATAGGAAGGGTACTTACTGCAATCCCAGAAAACCCTGAAAAGCACCAACTCTACTAATTTCAAAAACCTGAGATCACACGACCTCTACCACCTAAATTAGTTCTCTGGTGTAACAAAATCAAAACAGCAGCCACTGAAAAAACTGGAAAAAGCAAAAGTACAAACATCAGTGGCTGAACTAAACTGAGAGGGCAAAAGCCCCCGGAGGGGACCCTGAAGGCCCCCACAGAAGTGCAGGACAAAATGCAAAAATATAGCACAAAAACAAAAAGAGGAAAATGTCTTATCTGTTAGCAGGAGATGCAGACACAACACAGCAGGCTACAAGGGAAACAGGAATGAAGGATTCAGACCAGAACAATTGATCACCGGCAACCCTGATGGGAAGGTGACTCCCTTATATAAGACCAGTCAGTAACACCTGATTCCCAGTCCTCACAATCTTCACTGGACAGACCAGCACCGCTTGTAACCACCAGAGGAAGCCTCTGCTCAGAACTCATCTCAAACCCATTCACAACACTTTTCTGTCTAGACAGATTGGGCCCCAGCGTTTGCTCATTCTATTTTCTGTCTGTGTCCGTGCTTCTTCTTGTCTAACCGCCATTACATGTTTGGGGGCTTCCTATTTTCTTTGGGGATCTGCTCCGGGGCAGATAGCTTTCATTTTTCTGCCTTTAGGTGTAGTTATCTCTCAGGCTGTGACGAGGCGTCTAAGATCAACGTAGGAACGCTCCACGGCTACCTCTAGTTGTGTGATTAGTTCAGGTTACTGCAATCCAATAGGTTGCAGCCTCTCTGGTGTATTGCCGTTTTTGCTTATTCTCCTCAGCTACCTAAACATAACACAGGTCTCTTCGGCAGGAGACTTCCGCCCCCCAGTCTCAGTAAGCCAGTCCAGACTCTCCGCTAGAGTAAACTAGATGGATACCAGTACAGACTGAAATTAGAGTGATTGACGAAATTTCGGTATTCCTAATCACAGGAAAACCTCCTGGTAGAATTCGCAGAGGCGATGCTGACCCTCAATTACTTCGTCTGTGGAGACAGCGAAAACGGTTCTTTGTGAAGAAAGGGTTGCTGTATCGCAGTAGCGTGGATCCCATCACCGGTAGTAGTCTCCATCAAATTGTGATCCCAAGGAGAGATGTAGACATGGTTCTCACTGCCTATAATGATCAGTCTGGTCACTTTGGAGTGCAAAAGACAGAAGCTACATCTATTCTATTGGATTGGCATGGGAGGAGACATTGAAAAATGGTGCCAGGAATGTCACACGTCTGTGACTAGGAAAACTGTTAAAGCTGATCAGAAAACACCAATGCATCCGATTGTGAGTTGACATCCATTAGAAATGGTAGCCATTGATCATATGAAGGTAGAGCCCAGCAGGACAGGCCATAGCTACGTCTTAACCATCATCGATCAGTTCATCAAATTTTTAGTGGCCGCCCCTGTGAAGAATTTAACTGCCCAGACTCCACAGCGGTGGAGCAGGGAGGGGTTTGTATTGCAAGTGCTGGGGCCCTGAACAAGCAGGGTGGGCCCACTCGTGGGCGCCGGCACTGTCACAGGGCCCCTCATAGTACGCCGGTGTGTCTGACGGCGAGTGGGCCCCACACCGTCAGAGACACTTTATTGTACTATGAGGGGCCCTGTGCCAGTGCCGTCTCCCATGAGTGGGCCCCCCACCTGCTTAGGGCACCGGCACTTGACCAGGTGCGCCAGGTGTTGACCCCTGCCCTGGGGGGGACAGACCAGTTAGGGAGTTGGAAAAACTGGCATATGTTGAGGTGTAGGCTGGACGTTCAGCAGCTGCAAATGGAGGAATTGGAGAAGTCCGAGGAAGAGGAGGACAAAGCGAGCCATTTTGCTGGCAACCTATGTGTCATCAGGGGAAGGTGGTACAAAATCCTTTGAAACCAAGGCATGGTTCATTTTAATGAAGGTGAGATCACCAACATTTTGGGTCGACAGACGGATCCTTCTTTCTGTCAGGATTGATCCAGCCGCACTGAAGACTCTTTCTGATAGCACACTACCAGCAGGGCAAGCAAGCTCCTGTAAGGCATATTGTGCAAATTCAGGCCAGGTGCCCAGTTTACAGGCCCAGTAGTCAAAGGGGAATGAGCTGTGAGGGAGAACACTGATAGGGGAGGAGAAGTAATTTTGAACTATAGTTGCTGTCTCCTGTCTGTTGCAGTTGATTCAGTATTACCAGGCGTGTGAGCTGTCCTTGAGAAATCAGTCCACAACATGGTCATGAAACTCCTGTCTCCAATGCCACTTCGGCTGTGTGCACCACGAACACCTCTTCCATTTGGCCCAGTACGGCTCATGGTAGAACCTGCACCGCTGCTGTGTGCTGGGAATGCCTCTAACAAACGGTTTACCAGAGTTGCTTGTTTGTTCGCCAATATTAGCTCTAGGTTCTCCTGTGGCATGATGTTCTACAATTTGCCTTTATAGCATGGATCGAGGATGCTGGCCAACCAGTAGTCATCATCCTTCATAAAGGGGGTCCCTTTTTAGGATCCGCAAGGCATAATCACACATGTGGGCCAATGTTCCAGGTGTCAATGATGCACTGCCAGTGGTGGATAATAATAATAATAATAATAATCTTTATTTATATAGAGCCAACATATTCCGCAGCGCTTTACAGTGTAACAGTTTCAAAACATAAGTCATAAGTAACAACGTTAACAATACAATAATTAAAGCAAAATAAGCCGACCCTGCTCTTGAGAGCTTACAATCTACAATGAGGTGGGGGAGATACAAAGTACAGGTGTGTATATACAATGGTGCATTTACAATGATGGTCCAGCCATCTTGAGGGAGTGAGGGATGGATGGAGATAGTGAATGGGCTACACATACACACTTAAACATAGAACGACTTTTATTAGTGAATGTGATAGGCCACTCTGATAGATGGAGGAGTACTTTCTGCCAAATCCACATCCCTCCATTCACGCACAAACCCTGTACCTTACCTTGGCAAGCCAACATTTTCTCTTGCCCCCTGAGAAGCATACTCCTCCCCAAAATAATCATCCCTGTTATCCTCCTCTTCCTCTTCCTCTTCTTCCTCCACCTCATCCAGGACAGTTCCCTGAGCAGACAGTGGCTGACTGTCATTACTATTATTATTATTCATTTTTATAGCGCCATTTATTCCATGGTGCTTTACATGTGAGAGTGAGCGAATATAGACAAGTACAATAAATATGAGCAATACAGGACACACATAAGTACAGAAGGAGCGAGGGTAAGTAACTGGAGACCATGATACAGATATATGGAGAAGACAGGTTGTGGATGGCTTTGTATGTTATAGTTAGGGTTTTGAACTGGTGCCTCTGGATGATAGGAAGCCAATGAAGGGCTTGGCATAGGGGAGAAGCTGGGGAATAACGGGGAGACAGGTGCATTAGTCAGGCAGCAGAATGTAGGATGGATTGGAGAGGTGCCAGAGTGCTAGAGGAGAGGCCAGAGAGTAAGAGGTTGCAGTAGTCAAGGAGCGAGATGATAAGGGCATGCACTAGTGTTTTTGTGGTGTCGTGGTCAAGGAATGCACGGATCCGGGAAATATTTTTGAGTTTGAGACTGCAGGAGGAGGCTAGGATTTGGATATGTGGCTTGAAAGAAAGGGTAGAGTCGAGGATCACCCCGAGGCACCGAGCATGCGGGACGGGTAAAGTAAGCAGCCGTTGACATTGAGGGATAGGTCTGGTGGAGGGGTAGAGTGAGATGGGGGGAAGATGATGAATTCTATTTTGTCCATGTTCAGTTTTAGAAAGCGAGCAGAAAAGAAAGCTGAAATAGCAGATTGACAGTGTGGGATTTTTGTCAGTAAGGAGGTGAGATCAGGCCCAGATAGGTAGATCTGCGTGTCATCGGCATAGAGATGATACTGCAAACCGTGGGATTCTATGAGCTGTCCCAGGCCGAAGGTGCAGATGGAGAAAAGTAGGAGTCCAAGAACTGAGCCTTCTTGAGGAACACCGACAGAGAGGGGGTGAGGTGAGACTTTTTGAGGATGGGTGTGATTGAGGCATGTTTGAAGGATGAGGGGAACACACCATTTGTAAGTGAGAGGTTGAAGAGGTGTGTTAGAGTAGGGATGAAGACTGTGGCGAGGTTAGGGATGAGGTGGTACGGGAGCGGGTCAAGAGTGCAAGTGGTGAGGTGTGATCTTGAAAGGAAGGTGGAGAGCTAATCTTCTGTCATGGTGGAGAAGTTGGTTTTGGAGGAACAGGACTGAGCAGCTAAGAGGGGCATTGGGGGCTGTGGGCCAAAGCTTTCCTGATCGCATCAATCTTCTGCTTGAAAAAGGAGGCAAAATCTTCAGCAGTAATAAGATGAGAAGGTGGAGGTGGTGGGGGACAGAGTAGAGAATTGAAAGTGTTGAAGAGCTGTTTATGGTTGTGAGACAGGGAGGATATGAGAGATGAGAAGTAAGTTTGCTTTGCGGTAGTGAGTGTGGACTTGAAGATGGTGAGGAACTGCTTGTATGCGGTTAAGTGATCAGCAGAGCGGGATTTCTTCCATCTCCGCTCAGCAACCCAGGAAGCCCGTCTCAGTTCTTTGGTGAGGCTGGTCAGCCAGGGCTAGCTGTTGATTGTGCGAGTTTTGCTATGTGCGAGGAGGGCGGCCGAATAAAGTGCTGCTGTTATTGTGGTGTTATAAAAGGTGGCAGCAGCATCTGTGTCATGAAGTGAGTCTATGTCTGTAAGAGGGAGGAGGGACACAGAGAGCGATTGTAAGTTGAGGTGTTTGAGATTTCTGCAAGGATGAGCGAGTTTGTGGAGCGGGGGTTGCGTACTAGGAGAGGAGAGGGAAGAAAATGTCATTAGGTTGGGGTCAAACAGGGGCAGGGGTGAGTTAGTGAGATTAGTAATGGAGCAGAGGCGTGTGAAGATAAGGTCCAGTGTGTGACCATCTTTGTGAGTGACCGCAGAGGACCATTGAGTGAGGCCAAAGGAGGCAGTGAGCGATAAAAGTTTGGAGGCAGCGGAGGTGGAAGTGTCAATGGGGATGTTAAAGTCACCCATGATGATAGTGGGGATGTCAGCAGAGAGGAAATGAAGCAGCCAGGTGGTGAAGTGATCGAGAAAGGTGGAGATGGCTAGTTCTGGCAGGCGGTAGATGACAGCTAGCTGGAGGTTGGAAGGGGAGTAGATGCGGACGGAGTGCACCTCAAACGAGGGAAGAGTGGCGGAGGGTGGGAGAGGAAGTGGGGTAAAGGAGCAGGAATTGGAGAGGAGCAAGCCAACTCCTCCACCACATTTGTTGCTGGGGTGGGGTGTGTGAGAGAGATGGAATCCGCCATAAGAGAGTGCAGCTGGAGAGGCTGAGTCAGAGGGGGTGAGCCAGGTTTCAGTGATAGCAAGGAAGGAGAGTTTGTTGGTGATGAAGAGGTCATGGATAAATGACAGTTAATTGCAGGCTGAGTGTGCTTTCCATAGTGCTCCAGGTAGGGGGACCAGAGGAGTGGGGGCTGGCTGAATGGGTATGAGGTTATCATGGTTGCAGAAACGTGTAGAGGATCGTGGCAGGGTGTTAGAAATGAGTGTGGGGATGTGTTGAGGAGGGCCAGGATTTGGGGATACGTTGCCAGCAATGAGGAGTAACAGACAAAGTGTTAGAAGGTGGGAGCAGGATAAGCCATGGTGTGGCCATGTGTGTCTGGAGAAAAAGGCTCGTATATGGAGGAACAGTTCTGAGGAGAAGGTGAGGTGGCTGGGGAGGATGGAGGGGGAAATGACTAGTTCCTTACTTGGTGGGGGGATTACAGGAGATCGGGCAAAATAGAGAAGTATGGGGGTGAAAGTGAGAAGAAGTCGAAACATTGTTGTGGGGTTATATTCCGTTACCTTACAGTCAAATTCCAGTCCAATTCTAGTCTAATTCAGAGTATTTTAATTAGAAATCTGTAATTTGAAATATGGGATTTGAAATAAGCCTGTGCAGAATATGTCTGTGCAGACGCATGGCCCTGAATATATCTGGGACTGAGGTGGATCAGCTGTGAGGGGGGATGTGGGCGTGATTAGCTGCACCACATGTTCAGAGTTACCCAAAGGTGAGAAAAAGGGGGGGATGGACTGCACACTCAGAGATAGGCATGGAAGACTCAGGACGAATGGAGTACATTATGGATGGAAGGGGTAGGGTAAGCAATGCATACCAAGCAGAGTTAATGCAGTTCACAAGATACAATCAGGAGTTGGGAAAAGCTGGGGAAATTCGGTGCATACTAGACAGAGTTAATGCAGTTCACAAGATACAATCAGGAGTTGGGAAAAGCTGACGAAATTCGGTGCATACCGGACAGAGATAATGCAGTTCACAAGATACAATCAGGAGTTGGGAAAAGCTGGGGAAATTCGGTGCATACCAGACAGAGTTAATGCAGTTCACAAGATACAATCAGGAGTTGGGAAAAGCTGGGGAAATACGATGCATACCTGTGGGAAGAGGAGAATCAGCTTAATTAGAGTGGTACAGATGATATTGAAGGAGCGATAAGTGGCCAAATGCATTCTAGAATTCTAGTCTAATTCAGAGTGTTGTAATTAGAAATCTGTAATTTGAAATATGTAATTTGAAATAAGCCTGTGCAGACTACGTCTGTGTAGACGCATGGCCCTGAATATATAGGCTTCCCTCCTCCTCCTCTTCCTCCTCCGCTGCAGACGCCTGATCCTTAACCCCTTAACGACCGCTGATACGCCTTTTCACGGGGGTCATTAAGGGTACTTAAACCACAGCGCCGTTAATTAACGGCACTGTGGAAAAAGCCTATAGCGCCCCCTGCAGTTGGATTTTCTCTGGGGTCTCAGCTGCCGGAGGTAGCCGAGACCCCAGAGAACATGAATCAGGTCGGTTTTTACCAACCCCTGTGTTACGATCACCGTTATTAACCCTATAACGGCGATCGCAACAAAAAAAAATGTGCCATTTAATTTCTCTCTTCTCTGATGTGATTGGACATCAGAGGAGAGAGAAAAAGGGTCCCCGATCCCCCCTTTGCGGCCCCCGATCCTCCTCTTGTGGCCTCAGGGCCCTCCTGTGTCCCCGGTGGACGCCGCCATCTTCGATGGAGAGAAAATGGTGGGCGCATGCTCAGTGCGCCCGCCGCGATGTGCTGGGGGGGCTTGGGCAATTTTCTCTGGGGAATCGGCTGCCGGGGGTCTCCGAGACCCCAGAGAACATGATCCGGGTCGGTATTTACCGACCCCGATGTCGCGATCACCATTATACTGAATATAACGGCGACCGCAAAAAAAGAAAAAAAATGATTTCTCTACCCTCTGATGTGATCGCACATCAGATGGGTGAGAAATAGTGTCCCGGGACCCCCGATCAGCCCCCTGTACCTGTAGGGGTCCCCTCTGTGTCCTCCGATCCTCCCCCTGTCCTCCAATCCTCCCCTTGTCCTCAGTCAGCTCCCCCTGTGCTGCAATCCTCGGCATCTTCTTCCTGAAAAGAAAAATGGCGGGCGCATGCTCAGTGCGCCCGCCGAATCTGTCTGGCGGCAGATTCAAAAAATGAACTCATTCATTTTCCAAAAGTACATTTTGATCACTGTGATAAACTGTTACAGTGATCAAAATAAAAAAAAAACAGTCCATAACCCCCCCCTTTATCACCCCTTAGTTAGGGACATATAATAAAATATAGAAATTGTATTTATTTTCATTTTCCCGTTAGGGTTATAATTAGGGTTAGGGTTAGCATTAGGGTTAGGGTTAGGCTGGGTTCATACTGTGTTATGGCAGTCCATTAGACAGACGGCGTTACACCACTGTATAACGCGGTGTAACGCAGTCCGTAAACGCTGCCATTCACCCCCATTTGAGGGCTCATCTCGACGCATGCCGTAAAGCAGCATGCATTCGCGACGTGCCGTCATTCAGTGACGGAGCCTCAGACGCGGCCTTCAGCGTCTGGGCTCCGTTACTGCTAGCGCAGATGAATCATCTGCTGATTCCTCTGTGCTAGTGGGTATAGCATAACGCGATCGCGTTATGCTATACCGTTACCAGCCCGTCAACGCTATGTGTTGAACGGGCTGGTAAAACGCAAAATGAACCCAGCCTTAGGGTTAGGGTTATAATTAGGGTTAGGGTTACAATTAGGGTTAGGGTTACAATTAGGGTTGGAATTAGGGTTGGGATTAGGGTTGGGGTTGGGATTAGGGTTAGGGGTGTGTTGGGGTTAGGGTTGGAGTTAGAATTGAGAGGTTTCCACTATTTAGGCACATCAGGGGGTCTCCAAACACGACTTGGCGTTCAAAAGTAAAATGGTGCACCCTCCCTTCTGAGCCCTGCCGTGCGCCCAAACAGTGGTTTACCCCAACATATGGTGTATCAGCATACTCAGGATGAATTGCACACCAATTCTGGGGTTCTAATTTCTCCTGTTACCCTTGGGAAAATAAAAAATAGCTAGCTAAGAAAATCATTTTTGAGAAAAAAAATGATTTTTTATTTTCACGCCTCTGCGTTTATAAATTTTTGTGAAGCACTTGGGGGTTCAAAGTGCTCACCACACATCTAGATAAGCTCCTTGGGGGTCTAGTTTCCAAAATGGTGTCACTTGCAGGGGGTTTCTACTGTTTAGGCACATCAAGGGCTCTGCAAACACAACATGATGCCCGCAGAACATTCCATTAAAGTCTGCATTACAAAATGGTGCTCCTTCTCTTCCAAGCTCTCCCATGCGCTCAAACAGTGGTTCCACCCCACATATGGGTATCAGCATACTCAGTAAAAATTGCACAACAACTTTTGGGGTCCAATTTCTCCTTTTACCCTTGGGAAAATAAAAAAAAATAGCTGGCTAAAATCATTTTTGAGGAAAAAAATTATTTTTTATTTTCATGGCTCTAGGTATAAACTTCTGTGAAGCATTTGGAGGTTCAACGTGCTCACCACACATCTAGAAAAGTTCCTTAAGGGGTCTAGTTTCCAAAATGGTGTCATTTGTGGGGGTTTCCACTGTTTATGCACATCAGGGGCTCTCCAAACGCGACATGGCGTTCCAATTTCAATTCCAGCCAATTTTGGTTTGAAAAAGTCAAACGGCGCTCCTTCCCTTCCAAGCCCTGCCGTGCGCCCAAACAGTGGTCCCTCCCCACATATGTGGTATCAGCGTACTCAGGACAAATTGCACAACAACTTTTGTTGTCTAATTTCTCCTGTTACCATTGGGAAAATAAAAAATTGGGGACTAAACGATCAGGTTTGTGGAAAAAATATGATTTTTTATTTTCACGCACGGGCGTTATAAACTTCTGTGAAGCACTTGGGGGTTCAAAGTGCTCACCACACATCTAGATAAGTTCTGTAGGGGGTCTAGTTTCCAAAATGGGGTCACTTGCGGGGGTTTCCACTGTTTAGACACATCAGGGCCTCTACAAACGCGACATGGCGTCCAGCCAATTCTGCGTTGAAAAAGTCAAACGGCGCTACTTCCCTTCCATGCTCTGCCATGCACCCAAACAGTGGTTTACCCCCACATATGGGGTATCAGCATGCTCAGGACAAATTGCACAAAAAATTTTGGGGTCTTGTTACCCTTGGGAAAATAAAAATTGGGGTAAAAAGATCGTTTTTGTGGAAAAAATATGATTTTTTATTTTCACGGCTATACGTTATAAACTTCTGTGAAGCACTTGGAGGATCAAAGTGCTCACCACACATCTAGATAAGTTCCTTAAGGGGTCTAGTTTCCAAAATGTGGTCACTTGTTGGGGGTTTCCACTGTTTAGGCTCATCAGGGGTTCTCTAAACACGACATGGCGTCCAGCCAATTCTGTGTTGAAAAAGTCAAACGGCGCTCCTTCCCTTGAGACTTCTTCCGTGTACCAAAAATGGTTTACCCCCACATATGGGGTATCGGCGAATTCAGGAGAAATTGCACAACAAATTTTGTGGTTCATTTTTTCTTTTAACACTTGTGAAAATAAAAAAAAATTGGTTCCAAAGTAAAGATTTTGCAAAAAAAGTTAAATGTTAATTTTTTCCTTCCAAATTGCTTCAGTTCCTGTGAAGCACGTAAAGGGTTAATAAACTTCTTGAATGTGGTTTTGAGCACCTTGAGGGTGCAGTTTTTAGAATGGTGTAACTTTTGGGTATTTTCTATCATATAGACCCTCAAAGTGACTTCAAATGTGATGTGGTCCCTAAAAAAAAAAATGGTGCTGTAAAAATGAGAAATCGCTGGTCAACTTTTAACCATTATAACTTCGTAACAAAAAAAAATTTTGTTCCCAAAATTGTGCTGATGTAAAATAGACATATGGGAAATGTTATTTATTAAGAAATTTGTGTGACATATCTCTCTGATTTCAGGGCATAAAAATTGAAAGTTTGAAAATTGCTAAATTTTCTAAATTTTCGCCATATTTCTGTTTTTTTCATAAACAAAAGCAAGTCATATAAAAAATAAGCTGGATTCGTTAAAGCGTTACAGAGTTATAACCTCATAAAGTGACAGTGGTAAGAATTGTAAAAATTGGCCCGGTCATTAAGCTACAAAATGGCTCTGTCACTAAGGGGTTAATGTGTGTCAAAATTTGCATGAGCAGACGCATAAGTGGGATGCTCATGCTTATGATGGCGTCGTCTGCACTTACCAGCCGTGTGCATTTTACTCAAAACACTGAAGGACTTTACAGAGGTCTTTCAGCTTTGACCACTGCACACCCGAAAACTCCATGTCTGCCCTCAAACTGTCTGCCCGTGTATCCTACCATAAATGCATTACAGCCTGCCTCTGTTCGCACAGCCTCTCAACCATGTGCATGGTGGAGTTCCACCTTGTTGCAACGTATATGATTAGGCGGAGCTTGGGTGGAGAGATCGCTTCAGCCTCTGCATATGACTGGAGTCTACAGGCGAGCGACAGTGTACTGTATCAGTAGCGTATAGCTGTATACAGTATTGGGGTAATTTTAAATCTCCATATATATTTCAGGAGTAACACACAGACGCTCACAGGCTAAGTATGGAGTAGACCAGAATATGAAAAGCAGAATAAGTGTACTGTATCAGTAGCGTACAGCTGTATACATTGTTGGGGTAATTTTAAATCTCCATATATATTTCAGTAGTAACACACAGACGCTCACAGACTCAGTATGGATTACACCAGAATATGAAAAGCAAAAAAGTGTACTGTATCAGTAGCGTACAGCTGTATACAGTGTTGGGGTAATTTGAAATCTCCGCATATATTTCAGGAGTAACACACAGACACTCACAGGCTCAGTATGGAGTAGAACAGAATATGAAAAGCATAAAAGTGTACTGTATCAGTAGTGTACAGCTGTATACAGAGTTGGAGTAATTTTAAATCTCCATATAAATTTCAGTAGTAACACACAGACGCTCACAGGCTCAGTATGGATTACACCAGAATATGAAAAGCATAAAAAGTGTACTGTATCAGTAGCGTAAAGCTGTATACAGTGTTGGGGTAATTTTAAATCTCCATATATATTTCAGGAGTAACACACAGATGCTCACAGGCTCAGTATGGATTACACCAGAATATGAAAAGCAGTAAAAGTGTACTGTATCAGAAGCGTACTGCTGTATACAGTGTTGGGGTAATTTGAAATCTCCATATATATTTCAGGAGTAACACACAGACACTCACTGGCTCAGTATAGAGTAGAACAAAATATGAAAAGCATAAAAAGTGTACTGTATCAGTAGTGTACAGCTGTATACAGAGTTGGAGTAATTTTAAATCTCCATATAAATTTCAGTAGTAACACACAGACGCTCACAGGCTCAGTATGGATTACACCAGAATATGAAAAGCATAAAAAGTGTACTGTATCAGTAGCGCACAGCTGTATACAGTGTTGGAGTAATTTTAAATTTCCATATATATTTCAGAAGTAAAACACAGATGCTCACAGGCTCAGTATGGATTACACCCGAATATGAAAAGCAGAAAAAGTGTACTGTATCAAAGAGTACAGCTATATACAGTGTTGGGGTAATTTGAAATCTCTGTATATATTTCAGGAGTAACACACAGACACTCACAGGCTCAGTATAGAGTAGAATAGAATATGAAAAGCATAAAAAGTGTACTGTATCAGTAGCGTACAGCTGTATACAGTGTTGGGGTAATGTTAAATATCCGTATATATTTCAGTAGTAACACACAGATGCTCTTAGGCTCAGTATGGAGTAGAATAGAATATGAAAAGCATAAAAAGTGTACTGTATCAGTAGCGTACAGCTGTATACAGTGTTGGGGTAATTTCAATTCTCCGTATATATTTCAGGAGTAACACACAGACGCTCACAGGCTCAGTATGGAGTAGACCAGAATATGAAAAGCAGAAAAAGTGTACTGTATCAGTAGCGTACAGCTGTATACAGTGTTGGGGTAATTTTAAATCTCCATATATATTTCAGGAGTAACCCACATACGCTCACAGGCTCAGTATGGATTAGACCAGAAAATGAAAAGCATACAACGTGTACTGTATCAGTAGCATACAACTGTATACAGTGTTGGGTAATTTTAAATCTCCGTATATATTTCAGGAGTAACACACAGACGCTCACCGGCTCAGTATGGATTAGACCAGAATATGAAAAGCAGAAAATGTACTGTATCAGTAGCGTACAGCTGTATACAGTTTTGGGGTCATTTTAAATCTCCGTATATATTTCTGGAGTAACACACAGATGCTCTCTCAGTATGGATTTGACCGTAATACAGAAGGCAGAAAAACTGTACTGTATCAGAAGATACCAGCTGTATACGGTTTTGGGGAAAAATTAAATCTCCGTATGTATTTCCGGAGTTACACACAGACGCTCTCTCAGTATGGATTTGACTGCAATACAGAAGGCACAAAAACGATAATGTATCAGAAGATACCAGCTGTATACGGTTTTCGGGAAAATTGAAATCTCCGAAGCCTGACTTTGGCGAAAGTCAGTTATTTTTTAATCTGACCGACCTGTTTCGCTCAACTCTAGTTATGGATTAATAGGTGAATAAGTTCAAGAAGTAAAAATAAGATAAGAGTAACCATGTGATAATTACCTCGGACCAGCGGTGTCACAACCCCTACACGCGTTTCGGCTATGTGCCTTCTTCCGCTCAGGAGAAATTAACAGCAAATTTTTTGGTCCTCTTTTTCCTGTTACCCTTTTCTAAAATAAAAAAAAATGTGGTCTAAAGTGAAATTTTTGTGAAGAAAAGTTAAATGCTCATTTTTTTCCACATTCCAAAAATTCCTTTTAAGTACCTGAAGGGTTAATAAACTTCCTGAATATGGTTTTGAGCACTTTGAGGGTTGCAGTTTTTAGAATAGTGTCACTTATGGGTATTTTCTGTCACATAGACCCCTCAAAGTCACTTCAAATGTAATGTGGTCCCTAAAAAAATGGTTGTATAAATTTTTTTGGAAAAATGAGAAATCACTGGGCAACCTTTAACTGTTATAACTTCCTAACAAAAAAAAATGTTGTTTCAAAAATTGGGCTGATGTAAAGTAGACATATGGGAAATGTTATTTATGAACTATTTTGTGTGACATCTTTCTGATTTAAAGGCATAAGAATTAAAATTTTGAAAATGGAAAAATTTTCCAAATTTTCGCCAAATTTCCATTTTTTCACAAATAAACACAAGTCATTTCGAAGAAATTTCACCACTATCATGAAGTACAATATGTCATTAAAACAGTCTCAGTTTCACTGAAAAAGCCTTTATCAGCGCTGACGTCATCTTTCCCCGCCTTCATCCAGAGACACAGCATCAGAGGATACCTGATAGGATACACGAAGCATCAGGTTGGTGAAAAGGAAACTGGTGTTATATGGCGACTTAACCAATATAATAGAACGTGACTATTGGATCTCTGCAATATAAAAGCAGGTCCTTAAAGGAATAAAGACACTGGGCAATATCTCTATTTTGCTCTCTTATTTGGAGAAACTGTACTCTGCTAGTTTACTGCCACTTAAAGAGGACTGGTGTATTCATAGCAGGGAAGCTATTAAGACATAAAAAGACTCCTGGAATCTGGATAATTCAACACAGGACATAATATTCTGAAGGAGCAACAGAGACATTAACGTAACAATATACAAACAAGGTTTGGAGGTTGTGTATGGATAATTGTTTTCTTTTGCAGGGTTCGAGTGTGCTTTCACTATAATAAGATATAGGGGTTAAAGTAATTTAAAGTGCCCTTGCATGATGAGCTGGAGAATCATACTAAGATCATTTTATATAACAGTTGTGATAAAAAATTCTAGTTTAATGCTCTCAGGGTTAATCTCTGGAAGATAAGAGATTTGGTATTCACTTGGTGTTTATTGGAATACCCGTAAATAAGAGTACATCTTTGTTAAGTAAGAGTTCTTGATATAATTGCAGATCTGACTTTCATAAGCTTAAAAACGCCATATTAAGATATATTATGGAAACAGGAGGTGCTAGATCCAAAACCAATAATAAAACAGGAGAACACCACTCCAGTAAGACAAAAAATTCAAAAGTGAAAGAAATCCCAAGACAATCAACTACGAACCAAATGAGAATTTTTCTAACTTACTAAGTCCTCCAGGGTCTCAGCCACTCCCTGAGAGAGAAGACCCGATTATCAAACCAAATTTTCCTCGATACCCATTTTTAATAAAACTTCAAAAAATGGAAACGATTTGAATCATATAGTGTCAAAATCTTACCATCAAAGTACTACTAATAGAGGAAATGATAATATCAAGCCACATATTTCTACAGTGGAAAGCAACATACCAGAAAATATGGACCTTTCAAACACTACTAAAAGGAAAGGTTCTGACAGCAGAGCCCCTGAATAAAAACTCCTTAAATGCTGATTCAGATAGCTTATCGGATGAGTTTTCCCCTAACATGAGTCCAAATAAACAATTCCCTAAAAAAATACGATCACAGTTTACCAGTCCACCAGTTGCTCCATTCCCTAAGATAAGCTATGAGGATTTCATTTCCTCAGATAAACAAGTAACAGAAGGCTTTATGGCCAGACTATGCAAATCTTTTAATGATTCCATCAGGATGAGTTTTGAGGCACAAAACAAAACACTTCAGGAGATACAGGGTTCTTTCTCTCAGAGATTTGAAGTTAATGAAAAAAGAATCTCAGAGGTTGAAACAAAAACCAACTCCCTTTTGGAGGAAAACTCTGTCCTTAAACAAGAAATTCACTCTCTGAGGGTCAAACTCACAGATTTAGAGGATAGGAACAGACGCAATAATTTAAAAATAAGGGGGGTCTCTGAAAACATAGTGCAGATTGATCTGTCTAGTTACGTTAAAAACGTATTAAGGAAAACTATCCCAAAATTGTCGGATCTAGACCTCACTATCGACAGGATCCATAGGCTCCCTAGACCAAGGAATATCAGTCCAGACAAACCAAGAGACATTATACTACACATGCACTTTTTTGACACAAAACAACAAATACTGAATTATATCAAAGAGAGAGGTACTTTCCCGGACCCGTATACAAACTTAAACATTTTTGCTCACCTTTCCAAAACGATGATGGAAGCTAGGAGGGATTTTCGAGAGGTGACCACAAAATTAAGATCTATAGGAGTATTATACAGATGGGGATTTCCCACCAAAATTCTGGTGTAGCACAGGGGTAAGAATACACCATTGTATACTCCTGAAGAAGGGATGCATTTTATTTCTTCTCTTCAGAGGTCCCACAGAAATAAAGAAAATGGCTGAGCTTTAAATTTCTGATGACCTCGCTTCAATCTGATTCCTAAGTTATAGTGGTTATCACTTTGTTCAACAGTTAGAACAGTCTAATTAAAAGATGGGTGTGTCACGGGTCATGCCCATTTTCTTTGCCCCCAAGGTAGGAGAGACATCACTATAGGTGATATCCTCTAGGGGAATTCACTAATTTGTATTTGTTCCGTTTCATTTTTTATTTTTAGTGATAAGTTTACTTTTTTTTACTCTATTGTGTGATCAGGAGAGCCAAGAGTAGTCCATATGAAATTAAAAGTTCTCTCATATAATGTTAAAGATCTAAATAGCCCATACAAACGATTTATCACCTGGAAGGAAATTAAAAATTACCAGGCTGATATCAATTGTTTGCAGGAAGTAAGATTTGCAAGAGATAATCATCCAATATTTAAAAATAAGAACTATCCCCATATCTTCAAGTCACTGCGAGAAAACAAGAGGGCTGGGGTTATCACCTTAGTTAACAATAGTGTCCCATTCCAATTGATAAATGAAGTGATAGACCCTCTCGGAAGGTTCCACATCCTCATAGCCAATTTAAATTCTAAGGTATGCACAATTGTCAATGTCTATGCACCAAATAGGAGACAAATCTGCTTTTTCAACAAACTAATAAAAAAGGTCAATGAGGTGAGGAGAGGAGATCTAATAATGGCAGGGGACTTTAATGTGGTGCCAGATGCCCTCTTGGACTCCTCCTCCTTGGCACGTCAACAGACACAGTCTCTTAATAGTTGGATCAATAAAAATGAATTATTCGACGTATTCCGATGTCTCAATGAGTCTTCTAGGGAATTTACGTTTTACTCTACTGTCCATAAATCATTCTCGATAATTGACTTGTTTCTGACCGATATATTTTCGTTATCCAAATTTACAAAAATTGATATATTAGATAAATCCTTTTTAGACCACTCCCCAATTATAGGTGAATTTATGCTCGGACCCCCCCTCAATAATACTTTTTTATGGAAATCGAATCCAACCCTGTTTAAAATTCCAGAATATAAGGAAATCATAGAGAAGACAATAGTCAAATATTTTGAAGAAAACTCATCAGAGGATATAGACCCATTTGTCCTATGGTGTGCCCATAAGGCAGTTTTGAGGGGATTCATGATCCAACTTTCATCTAGGCTTAAAAAGAAAAACAGGGAATTGATTACCTCCTTACAGTCTCAATTAAAAATAAAAGAAGATTTACAGAAAAACTTAACAACCCCCTCCTCAGAAACCCACCGTGAGATTCTAGTTTTAAGGCAGAAACTCAAGGCAGCCATTCTTGCAGAGTATGACGCCATAATAAGAACCTCAAAATTTAACTATTATTCAGCAATCAACAAACCAACCAAACATATGATGGATAGATTGAAACAAGATCGCATAAGGAAAAAGATTTTTAAAATTAAAACACCCTCTGGGGTCATAAAAAACCACCCTGCAGAAATTGCAAATGTCTTTGCAAACTTTTTCTATAAACTCTATAATCTAAAACAGGACCCTTCAACCCCTACTCCAGATTCAGAATCCATAAATTCCTTCCTATCTGACCTTAAGCTCCCACAGTTAGAGCCCCCTGATTTGGTACTCTTGAATCAGCCGTTCACAATAGAAGAAATTACAAATGTCATCATCAAACTCAAATCTCAAAAATCCCCGGGCCAGACTGATTCACAAATGACTATTTCAAGACTTTCTCTAACATTATCTCCCCTCAATTAAAATTGTTGTATGATCATGCTTCCTCAACTGGATCCTTCCCCAGAGAAATGCTACAAGCCAATATAATTATGATTCCCAAAGATAAGGGGAATCAGACATGGTCTAAAACTATAGGCCTATATCCTTAATCAATGGGGATATCAAAATCTACTCCAAAATCTTAGCTGATCGAATGAAAAATCTTCCCTCAATCATTAAAAATGATCAAATTGGATTTATTACTGGAAGGCAGGCCTCTGATGGCACAAGAAGGATATTAAATATATTAAACATAGTAAAATCCCAGAATACTCCTTCACTTTTTGTAACATTAGATGCGGAAAAGGCCTTTGATAGAATTAATTGGAATTACCTAAAAGCAACACTATTTAAATTCGGATTCAATGATAAATTTATATCTTCTATTTTTGCACTATACTCAGACCCAAATGCTAAAGTTTATACTAATAATCATCTCTCTAAATTGTTCCCCATAACCAATGGTACAAGACAGGGATGCCCTCTGTCACCTTTGCTCTTTGCCCTAGCAATGGAGCTATTGGCTGAAAAGGTTAGATTGAATAATTTGATCACGGGCTTTAATACTTCACACCGCCAATATAAAATTACCTTATTCGCTGATGATATTTTTTTGACAATTAAAGACCCCGTAAAATCAATAACTGCCCTAAAAATAGATTTGGACTCTTTTTCGAAAATTTCTTATTTTAAAATTAACCCCCAGAAATCTAAAATCCTGCAGTTTTGCTTAAACCAAGACTTGGTCCAAGAAATTAAACAGCTAACTGACTATCTATGGGAAGACAAAGATATAACGTATTTAGGAATCACACTAACAAATTAATTCCACTTATTAATTCCTTTGAATATAGACAAACTGATTAAAACTATATCCAAAGATTTTGCCCGCTTTAAACTTTTAAACTTGTCCCTACTAGGTAAGATCATGGTGGTGAAATCCATTATTTTGCCTAAAGTTCTATACTTATTTCGAACTTTGCCACTGGTGCTTCATTCTTCCTTCTTAACAAAGATTCAAAATCTATTAAAATCCTTTACCTGGAATAACAAAATAATGGCGAGGGTAGCTAATGATGTACTATACAAAATGAAAAGCAAGGGAGGCATAGCTTGCTAAATGTCCTGGCCTACTACCAGGCTTCTATGATCAAGCATAGCCAAAACTGGTTTTGTGATAATTCCCAAGTAGCCTGGCTCGACCTGGAAATAGCCCAAACCAATAACACACCTCTACAAGACTCCTTTTTTAAATATTTATTAGGACCAATCCAAAGGGAGCATCATCAACCTATTTTTCAAGCGGTTCTGTCAGCATGGAAGTCGCTGACTAGGCCGTCGAGGGGAAGTTCGAGACTAAGCCAGATTAAGAATTGTCCCATCTCTTTAATAGCTATAATTTACAAAATTCCAATTCCATCTATTTGATCAGAAGTTGGAATAAACACTGTAGGCAACATTTACAATGGTGAATCATTCTATTCATACAGTGAAATCAAACGTACTTATAATTTGCCTTCCTCCCAATTTATATTTTATTTAATCTTAAAAGAAAATATCCAAAAATTATTATCAAGTAGACCCCTAAACTTAGACATAGTCTCTTCCTTATTAAAAGATACCAAGCATAAAAACAGATGAGCCTTAAATACATCTATAGCCACTTCAATAAAGACACTAATGAAATTAAAAATATCTACCTACAAAGATGGGAATCTGATTTAAATAGATCTTTTTCAATTGAAACGTGGGAAAATGCCATCAAGCACACCTATGTGTCAAATATTTCCATTCCCCTCCATGAGTCCTTTTATAAACTGATTACGAGGTGGTATCTCTCACCGATACGACTTTCACACATAAATGGAGATACCGCCCCTCTTTGTTGGAGAGGATGCAGATCACCCGCTAACTTATATCATATCTTCTGGACATGTCCAAAAATATAGAAACTCTGGAAAGACGCTATATTACATATCAATTCTCTTACACATATCAAACTCATAGTTACGCCACAAATGGCACTCTTCTCGATAGGACTTGAGGGTGTTGATCCTTCAATTAAACATATAATTATTCACGTCTTCCTGGTGATTAAAAATTCAATTGCACTGTGGTGGAAAAAAAAACAAACACCAAAATTCTTAGATATTATTAATACAATTCAACTCCACAGTTTCATTGAAAAAAGGTTTGCTATGAACAATAACTTCCTGCAAAAATACCATATAAAATGGGATTTGTGGAATGCAAAACATCTTGCATTATAGAGAGTACTTGGCTACTGGGCTCTTTAGCTGTTTTAGATTTATAATATATCTTGAGATTTATTTACTCATCCTGTAACATCACATATACCAATGGGCATAATTGGTTATTCTTTAAATATCTTTAAATATCTTTGTAAATAGTTTGAATTCTCTATTTGTACTATTAAGATACCCTGCTCTTGTTTACCTCTTGTCTCCCCATTCTTCTCTTCCTTCTATAAAATTGTTTGAAAATTAATAAAAAATATTTGAAGAAAAAAAAAAACAGTCTCAGTTTCAGTTTTGATCCATTGAAGTGTTCCAGAGTTACCTCATAAAGTGACACTGGTCACAATTGTAAAAATTGACCTGGTCATTAACATGCAAAATCACCTCGGGGCTAAAAGGGTTAATGCTCTATTCAAATTCTGTAGTAAACAGTGCCCACATTTTGCTCCTTTGACAACCACAATGCTCTGAGGGCCCCTATAACAATAGTGCCCACTTAACATTTAACAATGTCCACTGTGGCCCCCAATGTACATCTCCCTTATACACTGTATAATGGGGCCACAGCTGCTCTATACATAATATAATGTCCTCTCAGCTCGCCTATACACAGTATTGGGATATACCTATTATGGTGAGCCCGCAGCTCCCTTATATAAGGAGGTCAGGAGGGGCAGTGAAAATGTTGAAATGCATAGAAATAGCGCTGAACGGAAGGAGAACAGCATGGGAAATACCGCTGGAAGCACCTCTGACTCCCAGATTGCTGCTGAGAACAGTAGTGTCACACTTTTTCAGTAAAGCATTCAAAATCGACAAGAAATTGTAGTTTACAGGGAAAAAATGTTAGGCAACATTTTTTTTCCTGTATAATGACTTGTATATAAGGCAAAATTTAAAAAGGATTTTAAAAAAATATATGATTTCAGTAAACCAAAATTGATTTTTTTATTAAATAATTGGGAATTTCAATTTAATTTATGAAGCAAACAAGAAATGACACAAATTAGGGGTTCAGAGGGAATCAGATATGCTGTTAGGGTTGGTGGATAGCAATAAATGAAATATAATAATAGAGTGAGATCGCAACCCAGGGTCCACCGTGCAGAGTCGTAAAACTGCTGCTATTGAGTAATGGCGGAACACACGTCAAGCATACTCCTAAATATGACTGCGTTAACTCCACGCAGTGTGTACAAGACACACAACACACAGCACTGTTAAGTTCACAGAGAGAAGGAGCTAAGGGTTGAGCTCGCTCTGTAATTGACCCGTGCCAATTGCACACGTGGCCGAAACAGACTCATACGACCGGATACAGATGCTGGAAGCCAAATGGCAAGCAAAAACCCTAACTGGTTCTAAGCTGAGCAAGATCACAACACACACATGCAGTCAGAGTGGTAGCATATCCACTCACACACACCAACACAAATGATACTAGCGTGCCTGCGGGTGTCACCGGGAGCCTTTTAAAGCCAAAGCTCCACCCCAAAAACTCACACTGACACCGCCCATGGGCCAATACGGAGCTGCCACATAACCAGAGCAGATGTCGCCCGAGCACCAATGAGAGGATGCCACCTCACCGACATTCTCAGTAAGGTGATTTCTGGACTTAGACTCCAGAGCGTCCTGTCGCCACTGCCTATTGCTAGTTACCATAGAGTTGGCTGGAGAGCCAGCAGTAACCAAACAGCACAAGCCTAACCAAGACATTGAGACTGATGTCTATGCTCAGCAGTGGCAGAGGCTGAATGGGAGACTGGAGAAGCAGACAAGGCTTGGGATCTACCCCATGCAGTGGGAGAATCCTGGCACCTAACATTTCCCCCTGCTAGCATTCCCCCGGCAACGCTCGCCACTGTCGAAAGCCGCAATTAGCTGGGGGTACGAATGTGCTCTATAGGCTCTCTGGTCCATGACCCTTCCAGTTCCCCCACTAAAATTTTTTGCCGTGCACCACCTTGGATCCGACAATGCAATTAACCTCAAAATCGTCTGAGGACGTATCAAAGCTCCCAGCAGGAGTCCCAGAAGACCAGGTTATATATACATGATTCAACAGAGACAAGTAGAAGGTGTCGGTGATGTTCATATGTGGTGGAAGGCTAAGACGACATGATTCACCTGTTCAAGGACCTTGAAAGGACCTAGGTAGCATGGAGAAAATTTAGTGGGCTCTATACGCAGCCTGATGTTACGAGCTGAGAGCCACACTAAATCGCAAGGAGCGAAGACCGGAGAGGGACAACGATGCTCGTCGGCGGAGACCCTCATTCTCTCCTTAGAAATCAAGATGGCATCCTGCGTGTGGTCCCAAATGTCAAGAGCCTCCACTGTCCAGTACACCACCCTAGGGTCAGAAGATGAGACAGGCATGGGTATGGGAACCCGCGGATGCTGACCATAGTTTAGAAGAAACTGCGTCTGCCCTGTGGAATCGGAAATGGCATTATTCAGAGCAAACTCTGCCCAAGGCAGCAAGGACACCCAGTCGTCATGCCTGGCAGACACAAAATGTCAAAAATATGTGACCAGAGTCTGATTTGTCCTCTCCACCAGCCCATTTGTCTCAGGATGATATGCAGATGAGAGATTGAGCTCAATGCTGAGCAGTCGACAAAGCTCTCTCCAGAACCGAGACGCGAACTGGGGACCCCGGTCACTGACAATCTTTTCAGGCATCCCATGAAGGCGGAAAATATGCTTAACGAATAGTGTCATCAAGGCCCATGCAGACGGTAGGCGTGGAAGGGGGACCAGATGCACCATTTTGGAAAAATGGTCGGTGACTACCCAAATAACCCTCTTGTTACGGGACTTACGCAAGTCCACAACAAAGTCCATTCTGACCATCTCCCAGGGCCTATCTGCCACTGGCAAGGGATGAAGCAAGCCTGGGGTTCTCAGCCTGGAAGGCACATGAGAAATGCCCTCCCAACTTGGAAGTGTGTGCCCAAGAGAGGACCTCTGGCTGCAGGTTAGGTGGTACATAAGATTTGCCCAGAGGCACCTGCTCTAGCGACACCGGAGCCACAGACTCTCCAAAGGGACTATTAACTGTGGCTCCTCCCCCTCCTCGGATGAGACTACAGAACGGGACAAGGCATCGGCACGTAAATTCTTCTCCCCAGACAGAAAATGGAGTGTGAAATTAAACTGGGAGAAGAATAAAGACCACTTAGTCTAGTGAGAATTCAGCCGTTGAGCCGTCTGCAAATAGAGCAGATTTTTGTAGTCCATATAAATTTTGAAGGGAAGCCAACTTCAAGGCCAGTAACTCCCTGTCCGCAATAGAATAATTCCTCTCCGCTGGTAAGAAAAAAAGAAACAAGGATGTTTCCAACCTTGAGCATCCTTCTGGTACAGGACTGCTCCAGCACCGACGGAGGAGGCATCCACTTCCAGTATAAAGGGCTCATCCACATCAGGCTGATGTAGCACAGGTGCCCTAGCGAAGTGAGACATCAAGGAAGTAAAGGCCTTAGAGACCTCCTCTGACCACTGTTTAGGATTAGCTTCTTTCTTGGTGAGGGCTACCAATGGAGCAGCTAGGGTAAAGAAGTGGGGAATGAAGTGGCGGTAATAGTTGATAAACCCCATAAAGCGCTGCAACGCTTTAAGGGAATGCAGTTCCTGCCAGTTCATCACTGACTCCAGCTTGGCAGAGTCCATTGCCAAGCCTGTGGCTAAATAATAAACCCTAGAAAAGGTAGAGACTCCTGCTCAAACATGCACATCTCCAATTTGGCGAAGAGTGAATTGGCACGTAAGAGATCGAAGACTCTACAGACATCTCTTCGATGAGTTTCAAGATCTGGAGAATAGATAAGTATGTCATCCAGATACATCACTACAGACGTGGAAAACAACTCCCAAAAAATGTCATTAACAAAGTCCTGGAAGACTGCGGGAGCATTGCAGAGATCGAACGGCATTACCAAGTACTCATAATGACCGGTCCGAGAAATAAATGCAACCATTTGTTCCCCTCTTGTATACGTATCAAATTATAAGCCCCACGCAAATCCAACTTAGTAAATATCCTAGCACCCCTCAGTCTATCGAAGAGTTCAGAAATGGAAGAGGTTAGATCTGAAATGACCTCAGACGACCCAACCAGAGCTTGGGCCCTAAGACACTGTCCCTCACATGACCTACTCCATCCCAGTATGCTCCCAGTAGCCCAATATATGTGAGGTGAATGGTGGCACAGCCAAGGTATGCCTAACTGCCTCATCAATACCCTCGGGGATGACCAACAAGGAAATTATCTCCTGATGTTTTGGTGAGATTATGAGTGTAAGAGGAATTGTTTGATGAGTGATTTGGGAAGATAGAGAGGACCCATTAACCACCCGGATGGTGATTGGCTTTGGGAGCATCATTAGGGGTATTGCGTGCCATTGAGCAAAGGTGGAAGACAGAAAATTGCCCTCAGCCCCGGAAGTCACGCAAGCCTCAGTAATGTGATTGGTTGACCCTTATGATAGAGTCATCTTGAAGGTTAATTTGGAGGACACAGCTGCTGTGTCTAGTGAGCCTCCTGTGATAGCCACTAGACACGGTCGTTTTGCTTGCCGCCTGGGACAGTTGTTAGTATAATGACCTGCCTGCCTACAAGCAAAGCAGGTCGAGCATGGATGAGTGGAACGGGACCTAGTTTCCGCTTGAGATACCTCCATGGCCTCTACTAGCTCTCTCATCTGAGCCGGTGACTAAAAAGGATTGGTAAAACTTGGGGCCAACCGAATCCTTTGTCTACACTGGGCTCGCTCCAAACTTCGTTCAATGTGCCGAAGATTGATGCGAGTGGACACCAATATCAAGTCCTCCAGTGTAGTGGGAATCTTCCTAGTGACCAGAGCATCCTTTATGTGGTCAGCAATGCCCCTCCAGAAAACGGGAATCAAGACTTTTTCTGACCACTCCAACTTGGATGCTAAAGTTT